>JAODKF010000022.1:2603481-2619669 GCA_026779585.1 Mormyrus proboscirostris | reverse complement strand
GGGAGCAGGCTCCCACGAAGAGGGTCGGGACGTCCTCTCCCTTCCCGCGGCGCCGCTTCTTTTTTCGCCGCCCGGTCGCGGGAGGCGAGGTAGCCTCCGTGCAGGCGAGAGGCTGAGGCTTCTTCTCCCTCACCTGGCGGGTGAGCTCTTGCAGAAGGGAGCATACTTCCGCCATGTTACGCTCCTCCGTCTCCGGGTTTACCCCCTGCAGGAGCTCCCAGCTCCGCGTGGTTAAGGCAAGCAAGCCTGTATCCTCCAGGATCTCAGGCTGCTTGCGCAAATGCGCTACCTCATGCAGCAAGAGGAGCCAGGGATCGTCCTCTTGCTGCGCAGCATTCTTCAGACGGTCGGTCATTCTGTGACGATCGGTGGCAATGCAAGCGAGCAAGGAAACGAAACGAGCCAGAAGGATGGGGAAACAGGGTTTACTCAAAAGCACGGTTAACAGGCACGTCACAACATCACATTGACACAATGACCGACCTCAGACAAGGGGAGACGTGGACTCTTATACACGGCTAAATGGGGATTAAACAAGACACAGGTGAAAACAATCGGGCAGGAACACCAGGTAATGAGGTGGGCGTGGCACACGGGAGGATGGAACGGAGCGGATCGTAACACCGTGCTTGTAAGCTGCATGTGGATCACCATCTATCATGCCCCATCATAACAGTGGCAAGACACTATAATTTTAGGACTCAAAAAATCATAATTAAATCATTTATCCATCCATCCATCCATCCGTTCATCTATCCTTCTTGTCACGATTCCAGGCGGCTCAGGTGCGGGAACGAGGCATAGTGCACAAGAAAGGGTGGATGACCCACTGGCAGCTTCCAGGAACAAAATGAGGTTTATTAAATAACACTAGAAACACAACAAAACCAAAAGGACCACGAGGGGTCGAAAACTAAAGGGGAAAAATAAAGACTAAAGAACAAAAACTGGGCAGGAAAGCAAAATACACATCACACAAAACAACTCAACTCAACTCAACTGGGAAACAGAAACCAACACTAGGGAATTACAAACAGGTAAAGACACAAGCAGGGGCACAAGGAACAAAACGAAAACCAACTACAAAATCAGACACCAAAACTAGAGAAACTCAACTGAAACACTAGGGAGCAAAATACAAAAACAGAGGAGGTGGGAGTCAAACACAGGACAGAATGGAACACAGACAATGGGCATGTTGAGCCATGAGGCCAACAGAGAACAGGGGGAAAACAAAGACTCACATGAAGGACGGGATGACTAACAATGCCTGCTGGTCAAACGGGGAAGGGACACAGAGTGAGACAACAGGGACTGACCTTGACACTTCAATGAACTTATCAAGTACAGGGTCACAAGAAAACTCAGAAATTAATTGCAAAAAATGAAGACTTTAAATCCCTTTTAGGAATTGAAATAACACAGAGGAATCATTTTCTCACATTAGACATATTATGAATTGAATTGATGATAATATCTTCATCATGGATGTTCCGAGAGGGATTAGATAACAGGTAAGACAAGAAAGTATTGTGATCCATCCATTAATTTATTTTCAACTCTAGCCTCAGAAAAGTAACGTTGCGAAATTTGAGTATCTTTAGTATAAATGTAACATCTTGTATTGTTGACAATTGGAATGAAAAAAATGGATAGTTCTGGTTAGTTACATAAATTCCAAAGACAAATCAAAGTTTTTTATACCTGACTGTCAACCCTATTGACTGCAGTAAATTTATACATTGGAATTCCTTTTGCAACCCTTGTGATGGGGACATCTCTCTTAGTGAAAGATTTGAGTGGAAGTAATTTTAACCAAAATAAACATATGCACGGCTGTGTTTACAGGCTAAAATAAAAGTGAGAACATTCATGCAATTAACTTCTCATAAATTTGTTCTTTATTAAAATTCGGGAACGAAAGTGCCCAGAACATCAAACTGGTAAACACATTTGAAAAACATTTTTATCTCAGCATAGGGCTAGGGCAGCAAGTGCCATTCAGTAGTGGTGCGTAAATTGAAATTGGACAGATGAGCAGAATGCAGGTAGGAGTGCATAGACCATACTTAAGTCCATACTTAACTATCAGTAAAGTTCTGTTATAGGACTAGATGAAACAATCCCTTTGATTAAGTGCCTGACATTTGCAGTGCAAGGTATCATTCGTAGTGATGTCAAAGTATGTGGGGGGTGGGGGGGGGCGGTGTAAGCTTCATTGCGGTCATCAGGTGGGCACCCTCCTTCACAGGTGTTTCGATGACAGGCCCACTACACCTCCAGGGGGCTCATCGGCAACGCCCGCCTGCCATCCTACTGTAGGTGTGCCTCCCTCTGCTTTCAACCCTCCTGACCCTCTGTTGTTACTAAATACTAAAATAAATAAACCACCTTTTCCTGAAAGTTATAAACTAAATGCATGTATAACCATATATAATCAGAGACATATAAAAATGCAACATGATGCAAGTTGTGTGCTCATCTGTCAAATTCAGCATATTCTGCTTTGTCATGAATTAAATATGGAGTTTCTCACTGGCCATTGCAGTGACCTTGTATATATTATATTTAATGTCCAAATTATTAAAATGTAGCTGGTATTCTGCTGTAGAAATGACCACACACCCAAGCAGTTTCGTTAAAAGAAAAGACCACCTACTTAATATTGTGTAGGTCCCCCTTGTGCCACCAAAACAGCTCTAACCCATAAAGGCATGGACTTCACAAGACCTCTGAAGGTGTCTTGTGAAATCTGGCACCAAAATGTTAACAACAGATCCTTTAAGTCCTGTAATTTGCAAGGTGGGGCCTTCATGAATTACACTTGTTTGTCCAGCACATGCTTTGATCAGATTGAGATATATGTAATTTGGAAGCTAAGTCGACATATTAAACTCTTTTTCATGTCCCTCAAAACATTCATGAACAATTTCTGTAGCATGGCAGGGAATACCATTGCCATGAAGAGGCCTACATGTCACAGTAACATCCACATGAATGCCAGGATCCAAGGTTTCCCGGCAGAACATGCTGGCTTGCCTTCTTCCTATATTGCATCTTGGTACTGTCTCTTACACATAAATGATGCACACACACCCAATCATACGTGTGATGTAACAGAAAACATGATTCATCAGAACAGGCCGCCTTCTTGCATTGCTCCAGTTCTGATGCTCACATGCTCATTGTAGGTACTTTAGGCGGTGGACAGGGTCAGCAGGGGAATGCCGATATACAATAAACTGTTATACACTGTGTGTTCTGGTACCTTTTTATCATAGCCTACATGAACTTTTTCAGGAATATTGTATTCTAGGTGTATTCAAGAGCTGTAGTTGCACAATATAATGGCACCCTTGATAGGTTCCATTGTAATGAGATAACCAATGTTATTCACTTAACCTGTCAGTGGTTTTAATGTTATGGCTGATCAATGTATATGATTTGCCACAATTCTCTGGAAAACAACTGTTGTGCCTTTAAAAATCTGCAAAAGCGGATTACAAATGATGTATATTTTCTATACATTCTAGCCTGTATTCACTTGCCTAAACCTTATGCACTGCATATTAATAGTCTCTGCCCAGGTTATGATGGGTTTATATTCTGACAAGCCTATTGTAAAGTGAAGATATCGTAAGGTGAAAATGCATTTTAATACGGTACACCTAACCTAACAAACATCATAGCCTAGCCTAGCCTAGCCTACCTTAAAAACATGCTTAAACACTTACATTAGCCTGCAGTTGGGTAAAATCATTAACACAAAACCTATTTAATAAATTGAAAACTGAATATCTCATGTAATTTACTGAATAAAGTACTGAAGGAGGAAACATTTGCCCATCATAAAGTCAAAATATCATAACATGGACCATTGTAACCTAGGGAGCATCTGTATTTTAATCTGTTACCTTTGGCCATAATAATACTTTATGTCATATGGGTCAATGTCTATCATCTCTGTATGCTGTGGGAGTGATGGTCCTATCCATTAGACAGATTTGTTCAACCTTGTTCAAAGAACTCGGACAGTATCTAAGGACTCTGCTATTTTCAAATTAGGGACCTGCACCCTCGTATTCTTGAGTGTTGCTATGGCTCTGTGCTCAGGATCAAATTCTCTCCCAATGTTAATATCTTTTAGCAAACTGAAGCAAATTCCCATGCAGTATTTACTTTTAATTTGCTCCATACACATTCGCAGTGTCATGCAGACCAGATAATGTGGCCAATTGATGTGACAAACCATTCTCATCCACTGAACCGTGTAGGTTTTGAGAACAATCTTTGTCTTTTCAATGGGTTCTTCTGCTTATGAAGCTATATTTTGCGATGTAGGTTCTTTCAAGCAGCGTCTGGACTATATGATGAGGTTTTCCCTTCTATATGTAGTGAACCACGTCGTATTCAAAATATTCAGTAAAAAAAATATATTACTGGCCCGTTTTACAAACTCTATCATTTCCTTAAACCACTGTTAAGCATTTATTTTCTTTCCCTTCCAGTCTGACCAAAATTATAAAAAGAGACTTTTATTTACTAGAGGTTTTTATGAAGAAAATCTGAATGATACTGAAGTGGTACACAAACAAAACCCAATAATTTTATCCTATACAGTGTGATCTTCTTCAAAAAAGTACAATACTTGTTGTGCCTTTATATATCAACTTCACTTTTCAGGTGTTTCTAAATATGCAAAGTAGTTTGCATAAAAAAAAAAAAATGTGTTCCAATTTGTAGAAAATACATGGGTCTGAAGCCTTTTCCAATGCACCATGTATGTGATTATACATGTAGAAATGTGGCCTCTTATAAAACATCGGGACTTGGTAAACAACTGTTAAAATATAATAATTTACTGTATTTAAAGTATGTGCTACTCTATGGGCATGAATATCAACATTATAGGAATAATGGTGTATAAACAGTGTTGGGGAGTAACGGTATAAATATACCGGTGTTACGTATTTAGAATACAAAATATGAGTAACTGTATTTCATTACAGTTACCGTTTAAATAGTTGATCATTAGAATACAGTTACTTTGTTGAAATAAATGGATTACACGGCAGTCTTTTCCTGTTTCATGTTAGACTCTCCCCTCTCTAATTTTGGTAATTCCATGCATTGCCGGAAACCCAAACAAAACACGCAATGGGTTATATTAAGTTACATGCGTATTACATCACAATTTGTGAGTAACGGGCATTTTACTAGGGAATGTCACACAAATGCATAAAGTTCTGTATTTATTTTCAATGTTAAAGAAAGTTTCATATAAACTAAATGTATAGCGAGTGCTCAGGATTATGAAAAGCTGTATTTTGTTCAGGCAAATGGGACTGAGGCATTTCTTCGTATGATTTGAAGGAAGTAAACAAACCACACAGTTAACATAAAGTGTAAGTGCGAATTGAGGCACCGTAACGCTTTCTTAAATTATCATAATGTGTGAATTCCCAGCTTTGTCTTTCAGTCGGGTGCCGAACATAAAGTCAAACAAACTGTTATTTAGATATACACTCAAAAAAGACAAATGGGAGCCATTTGCATCGTCAAGTTCACCAGTCGATTCTCCCTTTTACACAAGCTCAGTGGCTATAAAAACTTGCACGTTTCAAATGTGTAAATGACTAGGAAAGATCCCCCAACTTTTATAAAGAGCTATCTCTTGACATTTGTGACATAGGTGACAAGTTTCACCAGATAAAGTATCCTAAAGTGTCTTCAAGTGAAGATTTAGAATTCCAAATCTCTATAATGACAATTCTATATAGAGCCTTGGTACCTTGGTATCAATTTGTATGTGATTCATACGCCATGTAGAGAGATAGTACCACAAAAGCTTTTTATGTTCCGTGATTTCTTTTATTAAGATGTTGAAGTACAACAATCAGAAGAGGGACTGATTGGAAAATAAATAAAACACGTTTTGCAGTCATTCTCAAACACAGGAGAGCAATCTAGAAAAATGAATAAACAGTAACAAATAAAGATTATCAAAAAAGAAGTTATCGGCAATGCATTTAAAAGTAGGATTTAATGCAAATATTTCCGCCTGTTTCACTTATTTCATGCTTTCATTATCCTGAGATTCCAGTCCTTCTTTCTTCATGTTTCCACACCTTGCTCCCACCTTTTGTCAACCCTGATTTAAGCAAGTAAGCCCAGAGCCTTGCCTGTGAAATCAGCCTGAGTGGCTTCGCAGGGATTTACACGTAGCGTCACCCAAATGACCCGTAGCGATGCTAGAGCTGAGCAGCGATCCCTGCTGGTAAGTATGGTATGTTTGCCCCATGAAGAGATATCTGAAGCTATATAATACTGTTATCATATTTATTTGCAGTGCAGAAAAGAAAACTTGCCTACTGTGTCTCCTAATAATATAATCCCCATCAATCCATCTTCCAGCTGCTTTGCAATATAAGATCCTGAGGGGGCTGGTGCTTACCCTGGCAGCAGAGGACATAAGGCAGGGGAATTCTCTGCATGGTGCCCATCACAAGGTAGACACACTGCAGAGAGGCTCTTGTTAACGAAAACTAAAGTTATAAGAAAATATTTTCTAAAATTGAAATATTATTAAACCAAATTAAAATATAAAGACGAAATCGACACAAATAAACGCTGAATACTTTCTATAGCCGTTTTTTTATACTGCTTAACTGAAGTAATAATTTGTTTTTAATTACCATTAATAATACCTGGAACACGTTTTCTCCATTTTGAGGAGATTACTACATACTCTACATGCACTGTATATTCATGTTCCATTCTCTAAAGATCAGACACGTAAAATAGCCTTACAACATTCAGTCTGTCCCTAAAAATAAAATTATTAAAACTGAAACTGACATATCCATCCATCCATACATTATCTGCTGCTTATCCAGGGTCGGGTCCCAGATAGAGATACATATTTAAAACAGAATCTAATAAAAATGAATAAAACCACAGTGAAAACTGAAACTAAACTGGATTTCAAATGAAAATTTAAAAATCAAAAGTACAATAACGCTAGCAGACAGTCACACACTAAGACTAGTTTACAAATGCCAGTTTGCCTACAGTACATCTTTTAACTCTATGAGTTACCAGAAGTACCCAGACGGAACCCATTCAACACACAAAGAACATGGAACCTCCGCACACAGAAAGCCGGGAGAAGATCTCAACCTGGTGTGAGCCACGGTACCACCACATTAAAAAACTATAACCATTATAGTTTTTAGGGGAGGTGCGTGACAACTTATGGTAGCTAAGAAGCGGGGTGGCGGAAGCTAATATGCGGAGGGTAGCCCTCGCCAGTGGACTACCCTTTGGTCCGCTTTCCAAATTAACGGAGGTGCCCCAAACGCTGCCACCCACTGCAGGAAAGCAGAAAAAGAAATGGAAGAGCCAAAGACAGGAGGAGACACAGGAGGTCTACTTAGGGGCTGTCTTGCTCTCCGATGCTCCCCCTGCCAGGGGTCGGGAGGACCCCCTTCCGATTCTGAGCTCGGCGGTGTTCGCTCTGGCGACAGCTTGCCCTGACAGTCCGCCAGCCGCTTCACTGCCCAGATCAGCAGCTCGCCCCTTTTCAGGGACACACCTGGCCCTTAAAGGGGCCAGGTCCATTTTGGACGCTATCACGCAGGTTCCCCGGTTCCGGAAGTGGACAGCACTCCTCGTGGTTCCAGTGCCAGCATCTTTGCCCCCCATGGTTCCAGTGCGTGCAGCTCCTGTGTCGCCGCCCCCTCTGGTTCCTGTGTCAACGACACCCACACCGCCCCCTTGGGTTTCTGTGCTAGCAGCGCCTGGGACACCGCCTGAAGCCCCTGTCCCCAATGAGGTCCCGGACTGCAGAACTAATGCTCCTCCCTCCATAGTGGAGTCAAAGGAGGAGCTGGAGTGGGACCCCTCAGGGATCTCCCTGACCACCCCCGTGCCACTCCCTGTGACTTCCCCTGTACCTCTCCCAGTGGCTCCCCCACCGTCATCCCAGTGTAGCAGACCCCAGCCAAGCCCCCGCCTCTCTGTCACCCGGAGAGGGAGGGGACACCAGGGCCGGGTCCCGCCCACCCTGCCCCCTGGCTCGCCTGCAGGTCCTCCGGCTCCTGCTCAGCGGTCGCCTGCAGTCCTCCTTGCTTTGGCTCGGCCATCGCCTCCGGTTCCACCTCCGGCGCCTCGTCGGCCACCTTCGGTCCCACCTCTGATGCCTTGTCGGCTAACTGCAGGGCCCCTGGCTCCGACTCATCGGTTGGCTCCATCTTAGCCGATGGCAGCTATGCCTTCGACTGCCGCATCTCCTGCTCCCTCCTCCCCTTTGCCTGTGTCCCCTTCGCCTTCCTCCTCGCCCCTGTCATCGTTCCCTCCTGCTCTTTCCTCACACTCGCAGAGCTGAAGCCTCTGGCTTCGGCCTCGCGGTCACCTGCTGCCCCTGTGGCTTCCGCCCCTCACCTGCCGGGGTTCCCTCCAGCTCCCCATTTCCCCCTGCCTTTTGCCTCCGTGCCCCCTGCCTTAGTGTCCCCTGTGTTTACCCCCTGTCCCTCTGTGCCTCTCTGTCCCTTTGTGCCTCCTGTGTTTCCTCACCATCCCTCTATGCCTTTGTTCCCATCCGGTCCCTTTGTGCCTTTTGTGGGTGTTCCCCCTTGGAGTCCCGTCATTGTCTCCCTTCTTGGGTTCTGTGTTTTTGTTTTTGGTGCCCTTGTGTCTGTTTGCGTTCCTCGTGGTTTGTCGTTTCTTGTCTGAGTTGGTCTCCCTGTGCCTGTTTTGCGTGTCTGTTCTGTTCCCTGTACCCCATTGATGTTGTGCTTTGTTTTCCAGGTCCCGTGTCCCCAGTCCTCAACGCGTCACTCCCCTTAGGCGCGCCCCGGAGTGCACGCCTTTGGGGAAGGGTTCTGTCATGCCCCGCTTGTCCGCTCCTCCCGTGTGCCACGCCCCCTCATCAACCCCGTGTGAAATCCCTGTGTTAACCAGCTGTTCCTGCTTGTTGTCATTAGTCCATTGTATTTAGTCTGTGTTTCAGTTTGTTTCCGCAGTCCAGTCATTGTATTAGCCTGTGTTTTGCCTGCTCCTTGTGTTGCTGCTTGTGATTAAGCCTGTGTTCCCCGATTCCTGGCTTCCTGCGCCTTTGTCTGCGCTCTGGGTGCTATCAGTCTTGACATCAAATCCTAGAAGACTTCTTCTTCTATATCTTTCGATATGCAGATTGCATAGGTGCACACTACAGTACGACCCGCAGTAATTTCCAAAATTAATAATAAATAAAGTTTTTTTTTTTACTTGCCAAATTCGGAAAGTATTGTTCACTAGGTAAAGAGTAATGTGGGCCTTTTCATTGAAATGAATAGGCCCATAATAATCAACAATAACAGAACAATTTTCTGCATCATTCCTGTATGCTTCCGGACAGTCCTCGTTTCTGTTTTATGAAAGACTCACAACAGGCTTGAACTGAGTTGGTCAGGTACAATAGCATGGAAGTTGATCTTTGACCCTCACAGTCTGATTTATGGCATACTGTCCTCATTTCTGACTGTTTTTGTCTAACAAAAATGATTCATAGATCAGCACACACACTGGAAACAGTGTATGTAATCCATCACTGTAATCCATCGCAATCACATGCTTTTAGACTTTCAGATGAATATAGGGTGAGCATGCAAACTGCTGAGGCCCGAAATGGACTCACAACCAGGAAGGTTCCGAGGCACTGTGCTGCTCAACTGTGCCTTTTATTTACCTACACAATTCAAGAGCCTTAACTAGATTAAATTGGCACTCATGGGGCCAGATTTGCTAAGCAGGGCAAATTAGCATGAAGGTGCAACCAAAAAAAGTGCCTACCACACACCTTAGTGGATCATGCTGCGTGATTCATTTCAATACTCTCCTCCTATCCATTAATGTTTGCCATGTGCTTCGGTCGCTCTTTACCAGGAATTTAAATTGTTTAATTCCACGACCCCATCCTCTGCAATACATGTCTTTTTAAAGAATAGGTGCGGTACCCCGATGTCCTGTGGCCCTGTTCAAATCTGGCCTCCTAATTATACCCTAAATCTCATTATTGAATTCTCTCCTGACCCTTCCCAACCTTAGCTACTGTGTGGTGAGCTTACTGGCGCAGAGTAGCTCCTGTGACATCATCCAAGTGGGTGCTACACAGCGATGGTGGCTGCAGTGGCTCTCCATTGGTTCTGTGCAGCGCTTTGGGTGTCTTCAAAAGTGCTATATAAATGTAACATACATTCATTCATTATGTGTTGTCACAATGTAATATTGTTGCAATGCCAGAAGCGTCTGTCATTTTGTGATGAGGTTGGGGTTCCTACTGTCAGCAGGAATACCATGGTTGGGTCCTCACCATATGGTGTCACAGTGATTTTATCATTGCAACATAACAGTACAATGACTGCAAATACATATTGGTGCACAAGCTTTAAATAATGTTTTATATCCTGCTTGTTGATAATATAAATTAATAAATTATTAATGACAATATAAACGATAAAGTGTAATGAAATAAGAAGCGTCACACATCTGTGTAGCATATATTTTAAAACAGACTTGCATTAATTATATTTCTTTAACCACCAATTTATGATTGTGTAGGATCCCATTATAAGCAATTGAGGCAGCAATAGCAGAGCAGTTGATCATTCAGCTGCTGTTCCAAACTATTGTCCTGAAACTGAGTAGTTCTCAGCTTGGTGTGGAGATCAAAAAAGGTCAGTGAAAGGCAAAGAATGATGACTACTATGGACAACTCCCACTAACTGCTCTTTCCTCCAATTATATGCTATGAAACAAAGCACTGAGACACTCAGGAAGATACTTTTATCTTAAAAAAAAACACACTAGTAAGTTGTGTTCTAAAGGTTTATGACAAAAGATCCACAGTATGAATGTGCTCCAGAATTCTATGGTGAAATTATAGTACAGTACAAAGAAAATCTAAATGATATGGGTTTGTGTGTGTGTGTGTGTGTGTGTGTGTGTGTGTGCGTGCGTGCGTTTGTAATGTGTTGCTGTGCATCGCATAACTAAACTAGTCAGAATATGAGACTGCATAGTGTGATAATGAGTGCAGATGTTTCTGCTTTGAGTTTATCAGAAGCTTCCACCGTCATTTTATCATCACATGAACATTCACTGCATCACTGCAGCTGCCTATGGCAGAAAAGTTACAGATATGAAATAATGTTCCATATGAGTGGGCATGATGCAGTCTCAATCTAGTATCTCATGAAGTTTTTATAAAACTTAAGAAACTTTCAAGGGCAAGTAAATAAAATTTAGCAACAACTAATCTTTAGGATGTAGGATACACTTTCAAAATTGCAAAATATTCCAAATTTGCCTGGGTTAGTGCATGAATACTTTCTATTTTTGCAATTACGAAGGACACATTAGTGTGTAATAATGCATTTTAATTTGGCTTCCTTGTCATGTGTGTAGTCCTTGTCATGCCCAACTCTGCCGTACCGGAATTCTGTGCCTTTTCAGCTATAAACTTCCTTAATTAAGCCTCACATTGCTCAGCAATCAAAGCTCAATCCGACATGGTGGTTTTAAGCAGTAATGCTCTTAAAAGGAGTAAAACACTATCAAATCCTTTTTAGGGCCGCTGTGAATGTTATCTTCTTGGACGCTAAAATGCGATGCTCATTTTTTTCTTTTCAAAACATTTTTTTCAAGAGCTTTTCCAATGCCTGTTTTCATCCCTATGGGAAATGTATACGTAAGGATGTAGATACGCACATTGAGAATGAATTAAGTAAAATAATTATGGAGGGGTGAGACCTATTATGGGGCGCAGCTTTTTGAAGTGAGGGAAGGAAGTGCTGGTTCAAAAAGACCATCTGGGCGCAATCATGACAGCCGGCTGAATCAGTCACAAGACGATCTAAGGTCTACCTCTCCAGAGAGCTCGCAAGTAAGCAGCCTATCTGCACTCTTGGGGACTTGTGGAGTGCAGAATGGCAAATTGCCCTGCAGGGCTTTTCATTTCAACTGTGTTTTCATTGTCTTTTGAGCCAAATTGCAGGACCTTTTATATCACATGGTTACTCCCTAGGATGAACAGATCACTTAATATGTCCCATATCAGGAGTAATTCCGTTTTAATAAACCTCAGGACAAGGTCTAAAGTGCACTGCTATGTATTTCAATATTGTGGATGCACAGTGTATTAATGTATAGAAACACAGTTACTGTACGAGAGACTCATATACTTTCTGGTCGTTGTCAAATAACAAAATGTTAAATAAATCATTGTTCCAAATGAGGTGTTTTACTTCATACTGTAGGACAGTGTTCACAGTGAGTAATAGCTGGATATTATTACAAAATATTTATGATTTGAATTTTACCTTCCAAAATATAGTTCACTATATTTACATGTTGCAGGACTGGTTAGCCCCTAGGGCCACACCCATTCATATTGACCCAAATCTGCAATCAATACACTTCACCTCAGCCTGGTGAACGCATTTAATTTGCTCAGGGCAGGATGTTTGCTCCATTCTCTGGATTCTGCTTCCGCCATGTGGTTCAGTTGCTTTTTGCCAGTCATTTAAGTCAGTTAATTCCACTATCTCATCCTCAGTGATACCCATCGTACCTTGACACTTGTATGCTGTTTAGCTGCCTTAGGTCTATCTCAGGTTGAGAGACCCAAGTCCTGGCTGCACTCAGTGCTCAGAGGCAGAACAGCAGGCCATGATGGTGTCTCATGACTATACCAGGCTTAGGACTTTGTTAGGTTATTTTTATCTGTCCATTAGTTTGTGACTTTGACATTTATAGTTGACAATTTTCGCACTTACATATCCTGAATATAATCAAAATAGTATAAAAATTCCTTTTGCAGAAAATAAATGGAAATAAAAAGAAAAATATGATGTCCACATTTTATAAATGAGGAGAGATGACAGTTATGAATGTGATTCAAATGATAATTCAGTTCATCCATTTTCTATCCATTTATCCTGGTCAGGGTCTTGGGAGAGGCCTGGAGCTTATCGCAGAAAGCATAGGGCTGAAGGCCAGGGTACTCCCTGGATCACTTTATACAATCCCAGGCCCAAGGTCCCCAGAGAAAATGCCTGAGGCGACAATGGTGAAGAACAAATCGAGCAATAACCCTTGAGAGGTACAGTACCAAACTCAAGGGGGAAGCCCACTCTCCTCTGCCAGGTATCGGGTAGCGCAAGTTTACATAAAAAAGTGCAAGATAAATTCAGGCAGATGTTGAGACGGCAGAATCCGGCAGGTGCGTCATGGAGCAGACAGGCAGGGTGGCAGGCAGAGGAGCCGCTGAGATGGATTAAGCATATGGGCTCGCAAGCAGGGTTACACAGGCAAGTGGTAGACAGAAGCAGGGGCAGACACAGGCAGGGTATTCTCTTGTATCAGAAATGCAATAAAGAATCTCTAGCAGCCTAGCTATGGCAGCATCAGCAGGAGGGGGAGGGAGGTGGGGACACAGGCATGGGGAGGTACTGGCTGTCCAGCTTCTCTCATCTTATAAACACCATCTTCACATTTTGACAGCTATGACAGCTCACTTGGTTTGTCTGATATGTATAGCTGTGTATCATCAGCATAGCAGTGGAAACTAGCACCATGTTTTATAACAATCTCAGCAAGTGGCAGCATCTATAAGATGGGTCCACCACTGATCCTTGTGGGATACCACTCTTGGTAAAGGTCAGTTAGATAAGATCGAAAGCAGGGCAGGGCCTGCCCTTTAATACCAACTATGGATTCTAACCAGCCCAAAATAATGGCCAATAATATTGAATGCTGCGCTTGAATCTTAAAGCACCAGCAAGGGCTGTAAGTCATTCTTTCCCTTCATTAAGGCAGTTTGTATACTATACTGTGCTATAAACCCAGACTGAAATCCATTCATTGCCATTATTTCCCTGAAGAAAGGAAGACAGATAGTTGATTAGCGACTTTTTTTTCTAAGTGCTTTGATATAAATGGTTAGCGGTCGCTCAAATAATTTACTAAGTCAATAGGTTCAAGATTTAGTTTATTAAGGATGGGTCTAATAGCAGTGATGTTAAGAGGTTCCAGGATAGATCCAAGTCTTACAGACAAATTACCATAGTTAGTAATTTACTGCTAATTGACAGTGCAATCTCTTTAACAAGCTTTACGGGAACCAATTCCAACACGCACGCATAATTTAGAGGGAGAATCAAATACAAAAGTCCAGATCCTACTATGGAAGTGAAAAATTCAAACTCTTTTTATTTTGCTATTGGAAAATGTTACATACAGGGATGCGCATAACTGGTACAGAAGTTCACATTTCCCTTTAAAAGCAATACGTGTTGTAACAGCACAAATGCATATGTATTTTATATACATAATAATAATAATAATAATAATAATAATAATAATAATAGATACTTTATTGATCCCCATGGGGAAATTCTCTTTATGCCTCCCCCATCTTGCTCTTCATGAGACCTAGCTTGCGCTGCTATGATTAGAAATTATTTCATATATAAAGAATGAAGAATAATAAATAAATAAATAATTGCATTTTAACCTTTATATGCTAAGTTCGCGGTATAAAGCTTAAAATGCACGGTAATTTCATGTCATAGCAGTGCAAATGCACATAAAATTCATGTGCGTTTATGCTGGTAAAACAATTGATTGCTATTGCTTTTAAAGATGAATGCGTGTTTGCATGCCAGTTATATGCATTCCTGGTTATAACGTTTTAAAAAGCATGCAGTTATAATTTAATGTGACATGACTGATTGTTAATCATGACTCAGATTCAATCAGGACTCTGTCATCAGTTTTTTTTTTGCTGTTTTCAACCAGTCTGAGCGATTTGTGGACCAAGCTGTGATTAGGGCATTTCTGTAACTTAGAGGGTTTTTTTAAAGGGCAAACTTGAAAAACTTGGTTGTTAACACTTATGCTGTAGTTTGTGTGATGCTCGTCAAAATTCATGAGCATAACCACTATAACAGGGTGTATATCTCATATCTCTAAGTCTTGTTTTCTTAGGAAAGAATCAATGTCAAAGGTGTCCAATAGTTACGGATACTTGTAAAATTAAGTTGAGGCCTCACCCATTCCAAAAACATTAAAATGGAAGACCACTTTTGCCCAGAATGCTAAGAAGGAAGTTTGGTATCCAATATATTTTTTACTGCTTTGGGAACCGTTTTAGAGCATTACACTCATGTTTTGCACAGAGAATATAACAGCATTTGGTAATCTTTACGAGAAAGTACACACAAATAAAAGCTATGAACAACTTCATTCATTCTTAATATCTTAGGTTTGAGGTGCTTTTCATTTATGTGTTTTGTTCAGTTAATGTTAAATCTGATTTAAAAAAATCGTAATTATAGGTGATTTACATTAAATAAAAGAAATAATTTTTATCCTCAATGATTAATTTATATCATTTCAGCATAAGCTTATGCAAATTTATTAACTGTCATTTGGGGATAATCAGGCTCATTTGCAGAATTTTTCCACTAACATTAAAAAAAAAAGATGATATGGATTTCACCCTGTCACATATTTGCTTGAGATAAGGTAAATTGAGCATGCTAGTATATAGAGGCGCCAGCATTGTAACGATTAGCAGTAAGGTCAAGTGAAATTGTCTGGCTGCCAAAAAATGGTAAATATACGACAAAGGAATTCCAGCTTCGCATATTACACTCCGCAGGTGGTTCAAGGGTTCTGTGGGAGGAATGCTGAGCTTACCCAGTGTCTGTGATTGCCTTTATAAATGTAATCACCGTTACACTGTAAGAGGCCATCTGTCTACACGCTGGATGCAAAAGCCTGTATTTCAACAGGCAGCAGCTTCAGGAGACCATGTCATGTACACGCTGGTTTGTATTACACGTCAGATTGCATCCAGGATATCAAAGACGCTCCATAATTAATTCTTGTTTTAAACAATGTTAGATTATTTAATATGCTTTATGGGGATGTTTTTGTTGTTACCTGTCATTACAAACTGTTTTGACTGCTGTTTGTTTTGTTGATCAAAACTAAATCAGTATTTAAATATATATTTTCACTCAATCTATCATGGTAAATAAACTAAATGAAATGGAAGCATATTACTTAATAATAATAATTATAATCACAACTTTTATTGATCCCCGTGGGGAAGTTCCTTTATTGGGGAAATTCTTCTTTACG
>JAODKF010000022.1:2578817-2589510 GCA_026779585.1 Mormyrus proboscirostris | reverse complement strand
GTGCTGCTGTTCTGCCTGCTCTTACAGCTGTGGTCTGGATTGCCTGCCCTGCAGTTGCTGCTGCTTTGCCTCTTATTTTGTACTGTGAATGTGGGGATCGGTGTATTGGCATTCCCTGTTTAACTGTCCAGATTAATTGCCTAGAGTGAGGGGTTTTTATTTGTGTTTTAAGCCTGTTTTGGGTTGGGATGCCACTGGGGGGGAAGAACTCTTTTGTGGTGGCATTTTGTATTGTGTGCAGCAGCAGGGCCCTGGTTTGTGTGTATGGGAGTTGTAGTGTTTGGTTCCAGGATGCCATCTTCTGCCTGACTGCTTGACCTTCTGCCCGGTGTGGACCAGCCCAGAGGTTTTATTTTGCTGTGTGGATGGTGTTTCCTTGTGATTGTTAATAAAAGACTGTGAGTGGAGTCACGTCTCTTGCTGCCTTGTATAACGGACCTGAGTGCCTTTTTGGGGTTTTAGTTCCTAAGCTAAATATTTCCCTGGGTGTAATTCCCAGGGTGGCGTAGTTGGTGTTTTTAAGGGGTGGTTCCCCCAAACTCTGAGCCCAGCGCTGCGACAATACCACGCATTTTCACTTTGTCTCGGATGGTGTTCTGTATGCTACTGCCGCCTTTGGTTTAAATGGCACTCCCCGTAAGTGTTATAAATCAATCAGTACAAACAATTCCTAGACATACACCTGTGTTAAATGGTGCAGGGAAACGCACAAGGTTTTTTTAAGAAATTAGGTATTTTATACTGGTAGCCGGGATTTAGTGTTGTTGAACAACTATGAAAGGGAATTAGGGTGTAAATGAAATTAAGGAACTTGAACATAATAAATGATGAAGATGTTCCAGCAATATACTGTAGCATAAGTCATATTTGAAACTGGGGAAACATGTCAAAAGGATTTTTATAGTCATGATAGAAATAACTAGGGGTTGATTTAACAAACCAAGTGAGTTTATATTTGGGATTTATAGGTTAATAGTTGTTCATGTGTAAATTAGTGTGGATTAATGGAAAGTAAATTGGTAAAAGGTATAGTGTACAGGATTCCTTACCTTGTCAAGCCCTGTAATGTTTCTCATTTTTAAATCTTTATTTTTGAGCACCATACCACCTTGGAAAAAAATAGCAGACTACTCTATGTTTTTAAACAAAACTGCATTTTTAAAACCTGGCTTAATCGTGGTTCTGTTGTCAGAAAGCTACGCTGAGCAGCAGGTTGCTTCCAGGTTCAAGATTTCTCTTAGCGACTTACTAATGCCAGAGATGACCGTTAACTTTCCCGACAGTTTCTCATGAATCAGAGGATGACATCAAGTAACCTACAAAAGGGATGGTACATGTTAGTTGCAGGTGTGAGGTGCACTGCTAGGATGGGTTGTATCAGGCTTCTAGAAGCAGGACTGAGGTTCCATAAAGCAAGGAAGAAGCCCTTTATTAATAAGAAACAGGAAATAATCAGACTGCAGTTTGCAGAAATATATGTATATTATTCAAAGATGCACACCCATAAATTGAGAAATGAGTGAAACAAAACATTGTGTTGTGGCCTCTCTATATTGTCAGAATCTTCCTTCTGTTAGATCTGTCACAGTAAGGTATGTCTTCCCTGGAGCTACACCTTGGCATGTTACTCTTTTTTTTCCTTTTCTTTTTCTTCTTCATCTGGTTTTATCCCCTCTCCAATCACAAGTTAATTATTCAAGAGACTCGTTGCTATGGTATTGTGGGTAGTACTTATTTCATGAGAAAACAAAATCAGAAAATGACACCGGTAGAGTTATGCTGCATATTAACTCTTTGTCCTTTTAATCTAGTCACTTTAAATTTTATTGGATCTCATTTATGTGCTGAAATCATTTATGCCTAAACAACACTAACAGCATGTTTTATTAGCTATATGCATTAATATAATATATCAAGAGAAGGTGCCATTTAAAATTTACAATTAGCTTTATTATACCATGACAGAGAAGCATGCAGGCAGCACTAAAATGACAAATACTAACCAGGCACAAATAGTTACCTTCCTGTCCATAATATCAGCCCAAATTTTATCATGTAGCAGAAAATACACACATACAAATGAGGTCAGACATTTCATATAAAGTTTCCTTCCAAGTGTAACTTGTAGTTCATCCCTTCTTATTGCATAATTGTTATCTGTCCTTGTTTGTTTATTTTTTAATCACAATTTAACATGCAAGATTTTATTGTGATTTGTTTTATTTTAGTTGCATCAGAGAGAAACATATTGTACTGCTTCGTGACTTAGTTCTTTTGTGTAAGAAGTGCATCATGTGCAGTGAAAAGACTGATGTAGCCATACAGTCTGATTCTCAAATTTCAAAAATCATAAATGTGGTTTGGGGTGTCGGAGGGTAACTGACCCTGCATTCAGATGGCCAGCTACTTGACAATGAAAATGTTTTCTTCAGTCAATCATGATTTACAGAGGACCATAAGAATCACTGTTGTAAGAATCACACCAAGCTGGACAGCCAGTCAAACACAAGACTTCACATCATGGCACCCAAAGCCCGTCACAGCTTACATGAAGCACAGTATACAGTCTCACACCACACCTAGGAAGTAAACATAATGGCCTTCATTTCAAAGTACACAAGGAATGTGTATTATTAGATTGCATTAGCAATATTAATTAAGGTAGTCACACTTTATTCCCTCCCTCTCAATCAAACATAGAATAAAAATAGACCCGCTTTGATCAGGCATAGAGGTTCACTGCCCCCTTCTGGAGGTCTTAAGAACACTACATAATAGAATTTCTCATTAAGGTAGTGCGTTCAAACTACTTGACAACCAAGGCCCTTTAGAATCATTTTGACACCTCTGCCTGCTTCTAAATGTCACATTTCACAGTTGCATTGTGATCCACGGAAAATGTATTCATAGGTGAGAAAACTGACATGCCTCTGTAGCAGAACAATTCGCGTCCCAGGGATCGTCAGTAAACACATAATAATGCCAACTGAATTGCGAACGATGCTCCCACAATCAGCCAATTCAGCTCACAGAACTGAGCAGAATCTAAACTGTAATCTGACTGTCCATCAAATAGTGTGTCCAATTTAGTGAGGATACCAACCAATTGAAAGAAATCTGTGCGTTTGCATGCAATGTGTGCAACCAGGGGCTTTTATTTATAAACAGCATCTCCTCTTTCCTCCTGTCAGTGCCCTCGATGAAACCAGCTTAACAGCTGCTATTCATAGCAACTTGAAAGACCTTAGACGGTAAACTCAGTGATAATTGCAACAGGTACATTTGGATTCTCCATTCTTGCTATGTTTATGCAGATGCAGATGGCACTCTGACCTTGCAAAGTAACACAGGCTGTTTGTTTATGCTGGTTTATTGCAGCCACTTCAGATGGTTTCCGGTAGCAGTGAGAAAAGAAGTGCTGGGAGCATTTATCTTGTGAAGATCATGAATCAAGATTTTTCTAAGAGGGTACTGACCTCTTAAACAGCTTACTACCTGATGATCACTTCAAATGACCACGTCTGCAAAATAATTAAATAATAAAATAAAATGAATACAATTTCTATAACAGGCTGTTAATCTAATCTCTGGTAGCATTATTTATACTTGTTATGGTTTATTATGTGGTTTCTGTTTATCCACATCTTCAAATTAATCTTTGCAAGGTTTTCATGGAGAGAATTAGAAATGAGACCACAGAAGATTCCCAGAACTCTGTATTTTCAAGGGTATTATTTGTTTTTTCATTTTGGCTTCAGAGTTTTCTTTGAGCTTTAGAGTCCGTCCTGACATAAATACAGTTAAATATACAATGAAATTAACATCGACAGTCCTCGCTAAAAGCTCACCTTCAGCTCAGTGATTAGTACGGGATAGTGAGACAGTTTAATATGGGAGATCAGCCTACAGTAGCTACATCATTTAATTTGAACTGCCTAATCAGTTTTGGGCTAATCAGTTTGGAGGGTCGGGGACTGTGCAGAGGGGGACAACATCTTGTCTGCGCTGCATCTTTTCACCTGTGGCCTCCACTGGAGAGCAAAGCCCCATCACGCATGCTGGAGAGGGGGAGCGGCAGTCACGCTTAGCTGCCTTTTTTAATTTATTGCGTCCCTCCTCATTTCAGTGACGGGTAAGAACCTTGTAAAAAAGGACGAAAAGCTTCCATGCCTTTGTTTTTGACGTTGACTCTAGACCGGGGTCATTTGGCTGGTCTCTCCACACAGGTAGCTGCAGAGAATCCAGCTTGGATAAGTGACTTAAGCGATCTGGATAATGAGCTGGAGAGTCACCAGTTTGGTCTGATTTGTTGCCCTGTTCTCACCTATGGTTTTACTCTACAGTAACAGAAAGGAGGTTTGAAACTGGGTTGACCCATGATTCATTTATCATCCCATAAAGTGGGGATGTAGTCAATGATCAAAAAAAATGTAGATTAAACATAATTAAAAATCCGAGTCACGAAAGAGAGGAATACGCAAATCACTAAAAGAGAGCAGTAAGTAGTATTTTGACAACATACTTAGTTGGACTGAGAAATAGCTAACCAGCATTAGGAAAAGCAAGTGTAACGTTGGAGAACAGTAAAACTTTTACAGTGACTATGATTGTGTCTAGCAATGTCAAGGACATACCTGTGCTGTGTGCTGAATCTAGCTGATAATGGAGAATAAAAACTATTTAAGAACATTTTTTTTCTTTCATAGAGGACATTGCATCCTTTTGCATCATGCATGATAAATTCTTACTTTTTCTTCATAAGCCATTGAATTGTAAATTATTTCTAGTTTGAACATAAATGGATTTGAGAGTGAACAATTAAGACCCCAGTATTATTTTTTGTTGGGAATCATTTCCCTTTAAATTATTAATAACAGGGAGTGCTCAAACAAATAAGGCCCAGGAGTCACACAATTTTCCTGGCTGTTAGGGAGGAAATTGTGTGTTTGCTTTCATCTCTAGACATGAATTATTGATGCTGGAGATCAGGTGTCTTCTGTCATTGTCACCGGAGACAAAAATTGGTTTACTGTAAGGCCGGGCACTGTCAACGAGGCAAGGCAGGCACAATTATGGACACTGTCTGTGTTCATCCTGTAGAGCTTATTGAGGGGCAATTAGAAACAAGCCTAAAAATACATGCAAGTGCAATAAATTCACGTGACAGGCTACGTTTATTTTCATCTTCAGTCTAGCTCTCCCAACATAGTTATGCCTTGCTGAGCTCACTGAAGGTTTGCCATGAGAGTAACAGAGTGGTGGGCGGCACTCTCTTAGTTAAACAAGAGCCTTGGGACCCGTCTGCTAAGCACTGAGAAAAATGCATCAGTGAAAAAAAAAAATCTGACCAGAGAAATCATTCAGAAAAAATGGACCTCCATCTACCTTCCTGGAGCAATCAGACCAGACCAATCTACCCCCACAATGCTGGCGGTGGCCTGTGGTGAAAGTCTATATTATGCATGTAGTCAACATCCATCCATCCATCCATCCATCCATCCATTTTCTATGCCTGCTTGCCCTGTACAGGGTCACAGAGGTCCAGAGCTTATCCCAGAAGCAGTTGCAAGGCAGGGAATAACCCAAGACAGGGTGCCAACCACAAGCGATGGTTCTACGACCGACTTCGCCCATAAAACTGCCAAATGAATTGAATTAGTCAATGGAAATTCATTTTTTTGTGATTAAATATGCAATCTATCTTACCAATTGAACCACAAGACTAATCATTTCACGGACGTTGCTTCCGACAACAGATATGTACATTTTCTTGTTAAAACCAGGATAAATACAACACACAGACACCCACTGATTAATTAATTAAGCTGCGTGTGTTCAAGCTGAGTGACAGACTTTGAAGCAACATGGCAGATTCCTAAAAAAGTCCTTTGATGAAAGAGAGCAGAATTTATATATAAGTAGATGACCTTAATAAATTAAAAAAAAAAAAACGTTCATCCTACTGTACAAACTGCCCACACTGTGTTTTCCCTACTTTAAAAATCACCACCCACCACTTGTACCAACCCATCACAGGGTATTCACATTGTTCACACCTACGGACAATTTGGAGACTCCAATTCACCATAGCATGTTTTCTGACTGTGAGGGAAGCTGGAAAAAAAACCCTAATGATACTGCACCCATCCACAAAATTTTGTGGTCAAGAAGAAATCCCCAGCCCATACTTCCCTCTGAGCTAATCAATCCTCAGTTTGCTCTATAGGGAACTGATTAGCCAGTCATTTAATTTTTGCATGGGTACAGATTATACACCTGGTTCCACAAAGGACTTACTGATGATGTAATCTTGCTGAGAGCTTATTTTCCACAATCATATACTGTACTATTCATATTCTTTTTAGGATGATATACATGTCATATGCATATCAACCTCCAAATAGGAATGTGTTACACATGTGTGCTGTCATTATAGTGTTACCACCAACAACAATTTATACAGACAAAGTGACTATTATTAATCCGTAATATTTATAATCTTTCAGAAACATCTTTCAGAATTACATTCTAAATTTCAACATATTTAATTTACTGTAATGGTAAAAATGTAATGCTAAATGTGAAACAATCAGTTTGAAGTAGGCAGAACATATTCATATATGAATAATAATTCTATTGCTGTTTTGGAATATCTTGGAACATTTATGGCAAAACATTTCTCAGCCTTTTTAGCATTTTTTTGGGGGAAGGGTTGAATTACTGTAGAAAACGTAAGATGTCAGTAATAGACTAAGAGTGCTGTCTGTTGACTGTCATGTAACACTTTAATGGCTCTGTGTCTACATTCAATAGCTCACTTTTTTATTCAAGAATTCATCAAAATCACATGGCATTTAATTCCCTCATGCCTCCTGAGCTCTGCACTGCTCACGTGTTTACAAATACTAACCATGATGAAATGCTGAAATCAGAGACAGGGTTTTGGTAAAACACTGAGTGACTCTCCTTCCTTTCATTCTAGGCTGTCTCAGGCGCCTGGGAGAGCAGCTGCAGGGATTCACAATGGTCAGCAAATATCTGTGCTAAAGTGACTGAGTCCTTTCATGGTTTAACCTCAAGGACAGTCCAGTGTTGAATCATAACCAGCCATATTCACTTTGTGGCGGATGGGTCATCATTGATGTCCAAGAATTGTTCTACTACTGAACATTAGAGTAGCACCTTAAAAAACCAATGTGACTTTTCTTCAATTTTTGCTTTAGAAACATGAGAACATAAGAAATTTACAAACGAGGGGATGCCATCTGGCCCATCAAGCTCATTTGTGGAGAAATTAACTAATAGCTCAGAGTTGTTAAAATCTTATTTAGCTATGAGTGACCTAACATCACCAATTATCATGCTATTTTATCCAAGGTGAATTTTTAATGTGCCGTTGCAGCAGCTATGACAGTGTGTTGTAAGGGTGCAGCCACCTAGAATTATTCAAATTAAATTTAGGCCAATGATGCAGGTAATTACACTGCCAAGTTATAAAAATAGAATAATTCAGATACAACATAAACTAAATGTGCAAAGAATAGTTTAGTCCCAGGTGAGAAGGTCTGAAAAAATAAAGAATCCATTTTACACAGCATTGAATGAAGGCTTTGAGTCACGCATGATACGCCAGATATGTAATTTTGTAGACGAAAAAATCTTTTCTTGAATATATTTGAGACATTTTAATGCTTTCCAAGTTTCAGTATTCAGTACTGGTCTCTGCTAACCTATACAAGGATTGTTCTGCCAACAACAATTATAACTCTTAGGGTTTTATAATTTGGAGGTTTTGTCTCTTTTTGGATAAACTCTCACCCTTACTCATCTTCAGTCAATCATAGGGCTTGACTTGAGTTATCTGACTAATCAGAGGTGACAGGTGGAGGAAGGGAAAGAGACAATATTTTGGAATTAGATTGTGACAAAGAGATATACTCTGAGAAAAAAGGAGGAAGCTATGTAGCTGGTGATGTGGCTGAGATTAGGCCTAGTTTCACTTTCAAACTCAATTAGTTAAATGCTAAAAGGCTTGAGAAGGACAGGCTATAAACACGAGAAGGTTTCCTTTCTTCTGGATTACTGGAATTGTTGAATTGCTATTGCCATTGGATCATTTGATCATTTTCCCCCTTTCACCGTTGCAGTGGGATCCTACCACTGATGGGGAGATGTGTGTGAGATGAGTCCTGCTTTTCTGTTGTCTGTTCTTCCCCTTTCCTTTTGACTTTCTCTCATGATTAAAGATAAAATTGTCTTAGATATAAGCTTCTCATTCAAATGGCATGTGGATGTCGTATCGAAGGTGTGCTTCCTACAGCTACGTAACATTCCCAAACTATGATGATTCCTTACTATTCAAGACACTGAGAAATTGATACATGCTTTTATATGCAGGAGGTTAGACTACTGTAATGCCCTGTTACCTGGAGCACACACCGCACATTAAACACCATGCAGAATATTCAAAATGCAGCGGCTCAAATTGCCTGCCTACCTAACAATTGTTTCAAGTTTACAAGCCGTATCGTCCACTCAAATCACATAACGCAGGTTTCCTTGTCATTCCACATGTAAGTGAAGTGACGGTTGGTGGTAAAGCATTCTGCTACAGGGCTCCAGTATTGTGGAGTGTATATTTGGGATGCTGAATCACTCTCAGTTTTTAAATCTCGACTGAAGACCTATTACTTCAGTTTAGCTTGCCAGCAGCTTAACACATAACACAACATAACTATTGCTGCGAGTGCTGCTGTCCATGCAATTTTTATCTACTATGTTTGTCCAATAATATATTCTGACCACTAATGTTCTCTGCCTTCCTTCCCACATATCTGCATGGTGCCTGGGGCGGGTACCATCTGAGCTGAAGTCCTGATTAAGTCCCATGGAATGGTGACATTGTGGATGTGATTTAAGAACTGCACCTTGTGGGTGCAGACTTTTATCTGCCGCCCCATACAGGCCAGCCTGGAGAACTGACTCACCGATGGACTTTGGCTTTGACCTTGACCACAGTTTACACCTTGGTTTTACAGTAGCAAGCAAGCCTACTCTTTCTTTTTCAATAATGTCAACATGCACTGGAGGGTAGGCAGCCAGTCGCCCTTGGACGGCTTTCTGCTGAGGCTGCTGGGATTGCTGGACTGTGCGGGAGTGGTGAAGACGCTGTGTGAACTTGTGTTGTGTTGTTGACTGGAATTATTTGGAAGTATATTTGAGTATATTTGACTGTTTGTGTGCCAGCAGAGTCACATGGGCGGTTGTTGTTTCATTTTTTACTTTTATATTTTTCTCAGTCTGCGTGAGTACTTGTCTGTCCTTGTTAATTGACAGCGCGAGTGTTATCGCTAGCTGCGGGTGTTGCGCGAGCGGCGTTTCTGTCCGCGTACCTTCGCTACAAACACCTGTGGGGTAATATTATCTAACGTCAGTAACATTAACTCAGAAAGGACAGTTGGTCCTCCTGAGCTCTACTCGGTCGCCGGTCGAGGCCGGGAGGACATTTTCCACTTTTTTTCCCGCTCCGGCAGTAGCCTGCTTTGAGAGGGTTTTTGTGGAGAGCTAACATACCTTTTAGAGAGACTGTGTGTACAGAATTTAGGTGGGGAGAGATGGACATCCCCAATAAATATTAAAATTGGGCACTATAAAAGGCCATTTGCGGTCTGTATTTAAATGCTAGGAGTATTACAGGTAGAAACAAAATTAATGATTTAGAGGCTTTAATTTCATCGGACGCTTATGACATTATGGGAATAACTGAAACATGGATGAGTGAAAATGATGGTGAAGAATATAATATGGATGGTTATACGTTGTTCCGTAGAGACCTGATAGGCAAGAAGGGAGATGGTGTTGCAGTAACGTAAAAGAAAACTGGCAGGCAAGGGAGCTCACTGATAAAAATAAAAGTACAGAAGCTGTATGAATAAAACTAGATGCTAAAAACTCAAATGGCCTAATTGTGAGTGTTATGTGCCGTAAGAGTTTTGGATGTCTACAGGACACCTCAGTCTTCTGCCCCAAATGCTCCACTCCAGTTGCTGCTTCACCCCGCCTCCCGGTTTCCGGCCACACCCCTTCCGCCCTCTGACCTCCGACCCTGGCCCTGTGTTCCAGATAAAGCCTGCTGGTTACATCTAGCTCGAGCTCTTGCTCAAGCTTTGTCTTTGCGATTGCTGTGTTGATTTGCTGTTTCCAATTGACTTCTGTGTATGACTGTTTTGGTTTCCTGGTTTTCTGATTTTCTTTGCCCTATTTGTACCTTTGCCTTCGGTTTGTTTGTCTTCTGGTTTGAACTGTTGCTTGGCTCCTGACTACTCTCTTTGCTCGCCCTTTTGGATACCGTGTTTTGGACTGTGTGTTTTCTGTCTATGTCTGTTAGGTGCGTAAGGAGTGACTGCCAACCCTAGACTGGGGATCGTAACATGAGGGCTTGTTATAGAGCACCATTAGTATATAGAGGAAGATGGAATTGCCTGCTAGGCATTGCTGCCGGTCGCACCTCGTCCGGTGCCCATGGGTCAGCTGCAGGAACCACTGATCAACAATGTTTTGTTCCTTTAAGCCTGGAATGTCTCCTGGTGGCGGAGCACCCCTGCAGCTGATACTGTAGGTGTTTGCCCTGCGGCTGTTATTGGGGTTAGTTGTTTCCCTAGCACTTGTCCTTCCTCCTCAGCCAAAGCCAAAA
>JAODKF010000022.1:2552716-2563817 GCA_026779585.1 Mormyrus proboscirostris | reverse complement strand
GCTCTCGATTTACCAGTCGATCTACGTTCCTACCCTCACCTATGGTCACGAGCTGTGGGTAGTGACCGAAAGAACAACATCGCGAGTGCAAGCGGCCGCAGGGTGGCTGGGCTCTCCCTTAGAGATAGGGTGAGGAGCTTGGTCATTCGGGAGAGACTCAGAGTAGATCAGAGCCGCTGCTCCTCCATATTGAGAGGAGCCAGATGAGGTGGCTCGGGCATCTGTTTAGGATGCCTCCTGGATGCCTCCTTGGTGAGGTGTTCCGGGCATGTCCCACTGGGAGGAGGCCCCGGGGAAGACCTAGGACACGCTGGAGACACTATGCCTTTCGGCTGGCCTGGGAACACCTCAGGATTCCCCCAGAGGAGCTGGAGGAAGTGGCCGGGAGAGGGAAGTCTGGGTTTCCCTGCTGAGACTGCTGCCCTCACGACCCGACCTTGGATAAGCGGAAGTTAATGGATGGATGGATGATATCTTATTTATGATAAATAATAAATAGTGCAGTATGAAGATGAGGTAGTTATGCAAGATGTGAAAATATTGGAAAACTGCAGCACAATCATTATGAAATTATGGACAGGTCACCGGCTGTTTAGCAACCAGATGTCTAGAAACCCATTAACTGGTGAGTAAACTTGCGCCTAGAGTGATTACACTGATTAAAGCTCTTCTAATAACTGACATTTTGTCACTGATTCTCTATGGAAACTGAGATGTAATATAACAGTTGTTCTCAGCTGGTAGAGCCTGACTATAGTGATCGCCCAGCGTGCAAGAAGGCAGCGAAGCCGTGAAGTCAGAACTAAGGGTTTATTCCACCTGGGGAAAACAGACTCAGACGCGCACCAAATACACAGGACAAGCCGAAGATAACAGCTAACAGGTGAACACAATCAGGAATTAACACGAGGTAACAAGGGAGGCATGGCACACAGGAGGATCGTACAAGCAGGTCATGACAGACTCCTGGCGCGCCTCAAGGGAGGCGACGGAGTTGACGAGACCGTGGACACGGGACCTGAAAAATAAGAACAAAAACATCAGCGGGACACAGGGAACAAACCCGAAACACAGAACAAGAACAAAGACAGGAAGTACGACAAGACCTGACACAAAACAGGGAACGCAGACAGGCAGACCAGGAAAGGAGACACAGAGGGCACAAAAACAGAGGAACAAAAGGACCAGGAGTGAACGGAGGCACAACAGGGGGACGAGGAGCAGAAACAGGAGAGACGAAGGGACTAGGAGGGAACGGAAGAGACACAGAGAGATAAGGAGCAGATATAGGAGGGACAAAAACAGGTGGCAGAAAGGGAAAGGGCGGAGGAACTGGGGGAGCCCAAGGGAACCCTGTTGGCGAAAGACGGCAGCCAGAGGAGCTGTAGGCGACCGAGCAGCTAAAGCTGGAGGGTCCCCGAGTGGCCGCGAGGCAGGAGCTGGAGGGAATAAGAAGAGGGGCAGAAGAGGAAGCCGGAGGGACCAACGGAGGGGCAGAGGAAGATGCTGGAGGGGGAACAAGCAGAGGCGAGGAGGGAGCAGAAGAGGACCACGGTGAAGGCAAGAAGGGAGGGGAAGCCGAAGCAGGTCACGGTGCCGTCCACTGATGAGCCAGAGTGGGGGGACCCGCAGGCGAGCGACGAGTCAGAGCGGGGGAACCCGCAGGCAAACAACGAGGCAACAGAGGGGGGACCCGCAGGCGACAGCTGAGCAAGAGCCCAGGGAACCACAAGCGAGCCGGGGGGCAGGGTGGGCGAGACGCGATCCCTGCATCTATATCCTCTCCCCTTTCTGGACACAGAAAGGTGGGGCCTGACCAGACTCCACCACACTGGGGATATGGTGGAGGAGTCCGTCCACCACCAGAGTCCCTGGGGCCCAGTAAGTAGATCCCAGAGGGGTCCCATTCAAGCTCCTCCTATCCTTCCACCAAGGGGGGAGGATTGATAGTAATACAGTCTGGGACCTCCTTGGGGACAGGGATTTCCGGTTTAGGCGGAGCCACAGCAGGTAAAGCAGAGCAGAAACGGGCGATGGCGCAGCCAGGACCTCGGGTCCTCGGGTAGCGGCGGAGGCCTAGGAGCCTCGGGCTCTGCGGGTGGAACTGGTAGAGTGGGAGTAGCTGCAGGTGGAGGTGGTGCCGGGACCTCGGGCGTAGCTACAGGGGAAGCGTCAACCACCGAGACAGGCAGAATGGGCGGAGCCGGTAAGACAGGCAGGATGAGCGGATGGTGCAGCCACAGCAGGAGCCACCTCGGACAGAGCGGAAGGCAGGGCCGCAGCAGGAGCTGCCAATTCTGGGCCAGCAGGGGGCGGCGTAGCAGCAACCGCCAACTCTGGGCCAGCAGGGGGTGCCGTAGCAATAACCTTACTGGGCAGCGCAGTAGCCGCCGGGACAGGCAGATCAGGTACTAGCAAGACAGATGGGACAGGCAGATCAGGCACCGGCAAGACAGGCGGGACAGGCGTCGGCGGGGCAGGCACGTCAATTATAGCCGCCAGGGTTAGCGCCAGAAGAGCTGGTATTGCCCCTTTAAGGGCCATGAGGAACCGGGAATAGCGTCCCAGACGGCCCTGGCCCCCTTATTCGCCAGGCGTGATACCCTGAAATGGTAGGCTGCTAGCAGTGGCAACTCTGTTGCTGTAATGCAGGCTTTGGGTACCTGAGGTGGGTACATCCAGGATGATCGGGGATTCCCCCCGATCACTGGCAGGGAGAGGAGCAGGAGAGAAAGAGGCAGCTCCCAGGAAGATTGTCAGCGTGTCCTCTGGGCCTCTCTCTTTTTGCTTCCTCTTCTTTCTCCAGTTTGTTGTTGTCCGCGGGGACAGGGTTGTTACGGAGTGGATGGACGACACGACCAGCAGGATCCTCACCTCCGTTACCCTCTCCATCAGCCACCGGAGATTCTCGCGTACCTCGCATATGGGGTACGCGTTTCCAGGCTGGGGATACCTCGCTAAGGAGGGTCTCACTCTGGCTGACTAAATCTCGCCCCACGGGGTCGCTCTGAACCTTGAGCTGATTTAACCAATACAATACCTCCTGCAGCAGACCAAGGCGCTGGTCCTCAGTCTGCCATGATGCGTCTTGAGTGAGGTCTGTCATTCTGTAATCATCGCCCGGTGGGCAGGAAAGCAGCAAAGTCGTGAAGTCAGAACTAAGGGTTTATTCCACCTGGGAAAAACGGACTCAGTTGCGGACTAAATACACAGGACAAGCCAAAGATAACAGGCAATGGGTGATCACAATCAGGAATTAATACGATGTAACGAGGGCGGCGTGGCACACAGGAGGATCAAACATGCAGGTCATGACACTGAGGAATCATGTTTTTTCTTAGTCATTAAGATTTTTTATATTAACCAGATTTATGCTGCGTTCCAGGTAGGAAATTTCAACTGGAACAATCCCTGAAGTTGGAATTCAGACTCCTTAAGTCAGAGGAATCTACATGACTCCGACCTCAGAATTCAACATGGCTGTGCCACTTATCAACAGCTATGTTTTTATGTGCAAAATACCACAAACTTATAAACTGATATTGTTAATGATGCTAACAATTAACCGGGCTAGAACTGAGGCCTGGTTTCTTGCTGAGCCGAATAATTTAAGGTAGTCTGGGCTAAATGTCAGTGAGCAAAGATAAAACCTATTTAAACTGGGGTAAATTAAATCTAATAAGTTGTCCACCAAGCAAGAAATCTTGCTTTTGAAACAGGTCCCTGGTATTGCTAAATGGCGTTCCAACTGTACTGTGCAGGATAGTGCAGGAATATTAAATGGCCCTGTCTTTCAGCATCACATTCATCTTAAAATTTTACATTGTACTGCACTGCAGTATAAATGTTACAAGTTCCAGAAACTGCTATCGCTACATATTCAACTTCAGAATACTTAAACGTAAACCATTCTCCTGTTCCAATGCGCATCATAGTGTTATGTTACCTCACTGTTGGGACGTGATTTGAAGGACTGTATATATCTGCCGTGAATTAGGTTGTGTTCACCCTGGGGCGCCGGTCAGAGCACAAGGAACACACCAACGTGGAGAGAAGGGGGGCTTTACTGAAGGACAAGCGAAGCAGATACAAACTTCAGTGGGACATCACATAGATTATGAGCAGGGACGTGGGGGACATGGAGTTGGATGATTGAATGTGTGGTCTGTGTATGTATGTGTGTGGACTGTAACAAAGGGAACAGTACCGCAATTACAATCTTACCCCGAAAACACGCATCAGTAAAGAATTACATTAATATTAAACTAAAATCCTAAAAGGTAAACAACACCACTAATACAAACGCAAGTTTCACTATATACCAACACACATAGAATACACATATCTCCCCATTATAGCTGCATAAATACTTAATCCTTGTATAACTATAACTATCTAATGTACTAAACAGTTTATATAATAAGAACGGACTTGCGTTTACACTTTAAACAAATGCAAATACCCGTCAATAAACACCGCTGGTTAATTACAATAAACTAAACAGATACCCAAACAAACAACTAAATAACAGCGATACAAACACATATTTAAATGCAGGACATTATACTTAAATCTGGACATTTACGCACACAGACTTACTCTGCGCTTAAACTTCCGCGAAACGTTCAAACTCCCCCGATGGGCGTTCAAAAAAAGTTCGTGCAGCTACAAAACTGTCAGCCTTTCGTACACTCACTATAAACATGTTTCCTCATAGACCCACAGGCGGTTTGTGTTTTTGCTCCCTCCCATGTTTGTCTAATAACACGAACATGAAAGATTTTGCAATATGATCAAAATCTCCCTGCCAGCCAGTTCACATTTTTGCTCCCTCCCAGCTCACAGTACCCCGGTCCTTGGGGATCCGATCCTCGGAGACCCACAGATGGTGCACATTAATGCGCCCTCCCAGCTCCCTGTCAAACAGTCCAGATTTTTGCTCCTGCCAGGAACTGGGAGGGAGCAAAAACATGAACTGTCTGCAGGTGCCGGAGGACGGAGTTTGGGAAACACTGTACTATAATATTATAACATCTTGTCAGGGTAGCAATTATCAGGAAAACATGGACAGAGGGGAGACAGGACACAAATCTTAACAACTGCTCATGATACACAAGAGAGCTCTCGAGTTTGACCTGAAGAAATCCTCTGGACTGTGTTTCTTTGATTTATTAGAGTAATGCATGTGAGAAGAGCTCCCACAAACACACACATACACAGATTTACAGAGCAAAGAAACAGCACTAACATCCTAAGCACCATGCCACTGGTTTTTCGATCCTAGTTTAAAAACTGTAAATTGTGAACATTTAACAAATCCACTGACTTCACAAATGTCTTTAACAGGTTGTATTGCATATGAAATAGAAAATAATTCACTCTTACAATTAAATTTATATCTAACATTTTTTAAATCTAATATCTAAAATCCCAATCATCATATGGTTACCTTATTCGTTTGACGTTACATTTAAGTTGATCAAAAGATTTACTTTAATGTTGCAGCATTTTAAGCCTCCTCTATATGTTTATCTTTGCAAACAGTGCAAATTGTAATAATATGAAAATTAACTAATTAACTAATTAAATTAATTAAAAGGCTGTCAGGGTCCACCCCTGTTGTCCCACTCTGTGTCCCTTCCCAGTTTGGCCAGCAGGTGTTGCTTCATCTCATCCCTCATGTTGTCAGTCTTTCAGCTTGTCAGTTGCATGGCTCAACTTGTTGCGCATTTGGCTGCCTGTGATCCCCTCTGTCTTGTGTTTGAATCCCACCTCCTCTGATTCTGTATTTTGCTCCCTCGTTTTTCATTTGTATGGGTTTTCTTGTTCCTGTGTCTTGTGATTTGTATTTAGTTTCATGTTTTGTGCCCATGCTTGTTTTAACCTGTCTGTTGCTCCCCTATTGTACATTCTGTTTCTTAGTTTCTTTGAGTTCCCTGAGTGTTCCTTGCCTGTTTTTGTTCCTGCCCTTGTGCGTTTACCTGATAGCTCATTGCCCTGCCCCCTCCCTGATTGGTTAATTGTCTGTCTCCCTCCTATTGTGTCGTAACCCAGTTTAGTATTTAAGTTCCTGATCCTGTTCTGTTCCTCCTGAAGTCATTGATGTTTGATTGATGCCTTATGCTGTGCTCCTTGTTCCCTGCCCGCCTGCCCCTTGTTGTAATTAGTCTTTGTTTATCCCTGTTTACTTTTGACCTCGCATGGTCCTTTTATTTTGTAGTGTTTCTTGTGTTTTTCTCTTTGTTAATAAACCCCTGTTTCCCTGAAAATGGGTCATCAACATTCCCTTCCTGCCTGCAGCATCCCTCGTCCTTGTGCACAAACAACCAGAGTTCATGACACAGGCACAATTTGCACATTGCTGGACAGCCGGTGTTGATAATAATGATAATAATCCACCCATTTTCTAATCACTCATCCCGCTGAGGGTCTCAGAGGGGATCCTGGAGCCTATCCCAGAATGCAAAAGGCAGAAGTCTTAGGTATACCTAGAACAGCATGCCAGTCCATCACAGGGCACATACATGCATTTCTGGCAGTTTAGAGATGCTAACTGCATGTCGTGGGACCACAGGAACAAAGAGACACATTCAGAGAAAACACAGGACACATGGGGAGTTAATATATGCAAACTCCACACACACATGTACAGTGGGGCTGGGATGTATAGCTCCAACCTTGGTGGTGTAAGGAAACAGTGCTCCTCAGAAGTGACAACAATAGTAGCAATAAACAATACTAATGATAATAATAAATTAAAATGTAGACCTACCGTATAATAACAGTAATAATAATAACAATAAATAAAGATAATAATAATAATAATAATAATAATAATAAGCATCATCAACATGATTCTCATAATCATCAGGACAAAAACAGAAGTCAACGAAGCTTGGACCTCTTATAACGTGAAGTGTGAGGCGATCGGGCCGGACAGTACAGTAGCGCCCGCCCGCCCCTGATCTGCGCCCTTCTTATTGGTACGGTGGAGGTGCTGTGATAGACCCGAGCGGCCGGCCGGCCCGAACGAGTGAAGGAGCGAAAGCTGCGCGCTGTGCTATCACGGGACTAAATGTGGGCTCTAAATATCCTTCTGTCTACCAGAAACAATACAAGAAAATGCTCATGTAAACGGGACCCGAACGTGCGAGATATCATCAGTTATTTTAAGGGAATACAAATTCCCACGATGATCTTTGGACACGAGCTGACGGAGGTGCCCGAGTTTTTTTTATATATATAAGCAGCTTTCTTTGCAAAGTACTTTTGTATAAATTAATTCGAGAAATAAAATGAAACATTTTTTTTTCTGGTAGTTTTAAAGCTGCATGACAACATCGAAGTAGAATCGCATTGGGTTGTTTTCCTCTCCCAGCCGGTGCGTATATCTTGGCTACTTTGTGCTGTTTTTATGAGTTACTGCGTATCAGAAAACTGGAGTGTACTTTAAAACGTAAGTGTTTAAAAGTTTGTCTTTGAAATGTCTTACTTTGTTTACCGAATATTTTCAGTTTATTTTGCTTTCAATTTATGAATATATATTGATAAAAACATATTTAAAAAGTTGTATATTTAAAGAGATGTGTGCATGCATTAATTGTTTTTTTTATTGTTGTGTATCTTTATCCTGCATTCCTTTATAATAGCTAAAAAGCAGATAAAACTTCACCTAAACTGATACAACGTAAGGAAGCTGATATTGTTCGTACAGTAAATGAGCGCTCATTGTTGATTCTGTATGTGTCCCTCGCGGCAGCTTCTCATCTGATGTTACACCTGTGAGCCTAATTTTTCGGTGTTTTGCAAAAAAAAATAAGTGCTGATCCCTGCTAATTGCTCCTGCACCTCAGATAGTGAAACATCCAGTGGTGAACTATCAAAGCGGCTGAGTTTAAACCAGGTCATGCGCTTAGTGTCGTTGTGAGTACTTCAAACTCAGACCGTGGAAAGGAAGCGAATTTATACGAAGATTTAAACATAACATTAACATACAGTATGACTGTCAGATTCTAGTAATTAGAATCTATTATGACCAGTATGCCTAAATTTCTAGCAAAGTCAGTGAAGTTTAGAAATGGTTACAAATCGTTGTTGTTGGAGTTAAATGTTATCTCCATTGACTCTTGATTGTGAGAGGAAGGTAGTTAAGTAAAGTGAGGAATGGAACCTAAATGACATACCTGAGGCAAGTAAATGGCTGGGTTTGTAGCTCAGTGCATAGCATTGTGTCGTCACATCTCTAGGGTGGAGGGTTCAGTCCCTGAGTGAATTCTCCAAGCGTGTCAGCATTGCATGTCGCTTGTTTTGTGTTTCTGTGTGTTGGATCCCGGTGCTCATGCTGGTTAGGTGAACAGGTGCCCTTTGTGTGTACCCGTTCCCTGTGCTGAGCTGCCATCGTAACTTCTGGGTGACCATCATCCTGATCTGCATCAGAACAGTTCTGTAAAATAAATAATGAACACAGCAGATAGTTGGTTATGATGCAGGACTGTGTGGATAGACAGTATAATATGCATCATTCATCTGGTTTGTAATTGCAGTGTTGAAGAAACCCCACCATTTTAAGTTGTTCCTCGTGCCATGTGACCTCTAAGCTTTTTGGCAGCTGCTGGCCAGGTAGCATGGATTTGATATGATCGATGATGGGTCAGGCCAGACACCTGTGCTTGCTGTTCCGGGGAACATGCTACCGTCACCCGCATGTTGTTTTTCTGGAATGCCACCACCTGTTCTGAAAATACCCACTATCAGCAGTGCCAACGGGAGCCACTCAGGAAACAGCAGCCCAAGGCTGGTCGCACCTGTGAGCCTGCTGGGCCATCACTATCTGCTGGGTAGAGAACGTCCAGCTTCTCGATAAACCAGTGTCAGGGGCATTACATCTGATTCTTGTTTTTCTACCCCACCAGGTATCAGGCTACTCAAATTAAACTGAAACTGACAGGGACCCCTCTCTCTGAGTCCAGTAGGTGTGGTGTGTGCTTATTATGGAATAAGTGTAAGATTTCTCAGTCTGGGGTTTATTTTTGTTAGGGAATAGGCTCCCCCTGTTTTTGGTCAGCATACACGGAAGGTCTTTTTAAATACCGTAGTGCGTGGACCAGCACTAAACCATGTGGCTGTTCACTGGGCTGCAAAGAGTCAAGGTTTTCATCAAATAGAAGAGGAATGCAGCTCAGTACTCTCATCTTTTTCTCTGTTATTTACCTGCTGACTTCCAGATAAGGGATCTGTGCTCCTATGTCAGAAGCAGATCTTGGCAAACAGCTGTTCAAGTGTCTGAAATGTCATTGTAAGAAGAACTAGAAGGGATTTCATGTTGATGAAGATCGTCTGCTCAGGTAAGTGAAGCTACATTCTGGTTGCTTTTTTGTTATTTATGTTTTTTTTCATTTCTAATCACCATGTGATGTATCTAGAGTATCCAACAAAAGCAAGTGAGAGACTAAGATAACTTCTGGGAGAAGAAGGGTTTGCACAAAGATGCACCAGCCCAGAAGTTCTGTTAGCCCAAGTTCAACTGTTACACATTTCTCGAACTTTTCTAATGTTAAACTACCTCTTTCAGATAATTAGATACAATAAAATGCAATTTTCTGTACAGTGTAAATCCATTACGATTTATCTTTCCGTTGTGATTTTATCATGTTCTGATAAGCATGATTTTCAAATCTGTGAACAAAGCCGTTTGAACTAAATGACAAGCCCGATTTTATCTTTCATATCTTTGAAAATGCATCTTCACAAGGATTTAATAACTGAAAGTACGACTCTGTTAGAGGACTCTCAGGTAGCAATACTCTGTCCATCTAATGGTTTTTTTCTTCCCTTTTTTTAAGTTTTTCAAATGAAACCCTACTGTATACATCACTCACCTTCCTGATGCTGAAAATGTCATTTCAGGCTGTGATTCAGGCTGCAGCTGCTTTTGTATTAACAGTCCATTCCAGGTTTTGTCATTAAAGCATGTGGACTGCATGTAGGGCAGGAGAGGACACTGCACAATAGGAGACCTCTCTAGGTGTGCTTATTCCAGTTTGACAGAGACAGGATGTGTTAGTGAGGGGGTCTTGATATTCTTTTACTCTCCCAGCTTAGGGGTGTGAGGATCTGAGAGGGTTTTGCATGCTGTCAGCCTCTCCTTCGCATCATCTGATCCGAGACCTCAGTATCCAATAAAAAAGTGGACAAGTTTTTGGAGCAAAGCATTGGTAGATCATATAGTAGTAGGAGGTTCAAGCAGATGAGGGAAGTTGTACTTGTTCTGGGGTTTCAGTACTGCTGACGGCTAATTGCTGTAAGCTGGAGATAGACAGCTGGTTACCATTTGTATGGTTGTTTGGGAAAGGCAAATATGAAGGACTTCAGTAAGAAATATTCAGAGAACCATCAGGACATGCAACAAATAAGGAAGTCGCACCTTTTTTTTAAGTGATCATCAATGAGCTTGCGCTCACCCAATCGCTGACATATACATATACAGCACAAGTGAGTTTAGCTGTCAGATCGCTCGCCCTCAGAGCGCTGTCAGATTGCTCGCCCTCAGACCGCTGTCAGATCGCTCGCCCTCAGAGCGCTGTGAGTAGGCTTTATGAAAGCCCTCAAAAGATGGGGGTCAAGATGTGCAGCGAGTTCGCACACATCTACAAAAGCATTTTTATAAGAACTAATACCACATTGCTATTATATTACTTGATAAAGGCTGAGCCTTGTCCAGGGTTTTTGCAAACCAAACACCTTGACATCAAGAACCTGTAGCCAGAAAATGATGTAATCTATCTGTTCCAGCTCTTTGTCTGCCATCGTCTGCCACCCCTGGAACAAGCTCCCAGACTTTCTGTTCTGCTGAGTCATTTTGCTTTTTCCACCATAAGTTACAGTAAATACGCACTTTACCTTACTTTGACTTCACCTACAAAATGTTTTAATGGCATTTTTTTAGGTCACGGATGTCACCCTTACTAATAAAGGGAATCGTAGAGCACAAATTAAAGTTGGAATGATGTAGCTGAATTCAGTCTTTCATAAGAACATAAGAAATATACAAACGAGAGGAGGCCATTCGGCCCATCAAGCTCGCTTGGGGAGAACTTTAATA
>JAODKF010000022.1:2541526-2552497 GCA_026779585.1 Mormyrus proboscirostris | reverse complement strand
CTAGGACCTATAAAATACCTGTACTTTATATTTCTGCTCCCTACATGGAGCACCTTGCATTTGTCTATGTTAAATTTCATAATTTATAGCATAAAATCAAAAGTAGGTATTAGATAGTATGCATGTGCTTTACCTATGTTGAAATGGTGTGTACATAGCCACCCTGCGCTAACATGTACCTTGACACCTATGCCTCAGTGTCATGTTTGTGACTCCCTGAATGATGTGGCTCCCAGTCTGAGAAACTCCAAAGTTGCGTTCTGAAACTCTGGGGCAGAACCTTGTGTTCCTACATAAAACTGGGCAGTGAATTCGCTTTTACTGTTACACAAAAATAACATATTCTTTCTTCCTGACATGTGGGTTGGCCCACAGTATACAAGAGCTACCTTTTTAGTATTCAAGTGATCCAATCCAAAGCAACTTAGAGCAGAAGAAGACATTGGACATGCTGTTCTAGGGTATGTGCTGTTGTTTTCCCTTGTGATTTTTTTTTTCACAGCATGTGATTGTGAGAATACAACAAAATGCCTATGTCCATAGTGAATAAAATGACACATGTCATTTTTTCATTCTCAAAATGGAATTTTAAGGCACTTTTTGTGTAACAGCTTTCTTAACAATTATTTGCCGTGACTGCATGGGGGGAGGTTGTTTTACCTTTTATGCCTGAAAAGTTAATGATTTCCTGTGCCATTTAATCATTAAAATGCTTAACAAAAACATTAGAACATTTTCAATATATTTAAAAATGCAGTGAGGAAAAATAATAGGTATTACACTTCTATACGTACGGTTCTCGTATCATGTTTTCATATACAGCTTTGCATGGACTTGCATTCGCATTTGGGACCAGGACCACCGGGTGCCAGTCAATAAGGTCATATATTGCTATTGTAACTGTCCATCATATGTACATCGTACTGTATTACACGTTGCATATAGACAAAGATTCAACTTGCGGCTAACAGAGCTGCCCATTCACCTGCCCCTCTTACACTAAGCCATACACCAGCTATAACGTCCCACTGCCTCCACTTCCATGCGTGTCTCAATCAGCATATATTATTTACAATGGACCTCAGACATAAATTTGATCAGATGTGATTCAATGAGGCTGTAATTGCAAATGCACAACCGTAAACGTACATTGGAGAATCTTCCAGATGCATCTGGATAATTCTTGATGGGTTTGTCAGTATTGATAGTGCAATCAGAATCACAGATATTAATCCAGAATTGCCGATGGATACTGATGAACTAAATACATTGATTTTTTTTTCTCAAGTGAAGGATTATTTGATGGGCTGGTTTCAGTTGCATAAAAAGATTTTTTTTTCCCATATGTCACTTCCTGGCTGTTCCCAGCTGCAGATGCACCTTACAGTCAGCAGTACAAACAGCATCTGCTCCCTGCTCACTGGTACCTTGAGGCCCTGGTCACATGACCCCATCTCTCCCGTCACGTTCTCCCCGGTAGATTTCATTTCCTTTGTTGAATACAATTGCAGCCAAGACTGAAGTGGCTGGAGCGCAGTCAGCAGGTCAGATGGGGAGACATAGCTAGCGGGCGAAAGGAGCAGTCTTAAACAGATTAATCTGCCTTGCACTGCTACCCAGCTCCTGTATGCTGGGGAGACTGGACCTCTTATTCTTTATCTGACCTATAAAACACAGTCTCCCTAATTCTCTTAAAATATGTATTTTATGGGAGAGTCATTACAGTAATTCAGCAGGTTTTTTTATCAGCTTTGGGCTGGATAAACGTGTTTCAAGGTATTTTTAAGATGCAGAAATTTCTTTAAAACCATTTCCAAAACTTATCTTTACATTTTTAAATTATGTAATTTTCTGTGCTTTTTCAAAAGAGGATCTGGCAATAAATGTAATAGCGTACTTCTACAGCACATCACTGCTTTGAGACTAAGGTATGATGTTATCTGCCAGTTGCCAAGAAGTGGAACATAATTCATTATTTTTTCTTCCGTGTTTGAATGGCTGGGGGGGGACTGTAAATTGATCAGAAGCTTTTAGCTACCTGCAAACAAACATCGGGACTCCCTACAGCCATTTTCAGTTTGCAGGGTGTCGGTAATGATATTATATCCTAAAGGAGATATGCAGCATGTAAAGACAGCAAGAGACCTGGCAGACAGGGAGTGCGCACCCTTCCTTTAAGACTGCAGAGACATGGAAGTTAATAATATAAATTTTTCATTTCATTCTAACAATAGTTAACATAAATATAAATGCTGTAGAGTCGTTCCTTGTTTATCACGGTTATTCAGTTCCAGACTCTACCGCGATAAGTGAATTTCCACAAAGTAGGATTCTTTATTTATAAATCGAATATTTTCGTTTAGAGCACAGAAAACCTGTTTACAATCTTCTAAATGTGTTTTTTAAAAAAACATTTTTAGAGCCCTCTAGCCTTGAAATAACACCCTTTAGTCACCATTACTTTTATGATTGCTGGACATGGAAACAGGACTGGGGAGACGAGGAATCAGGATCAAAGGGCTTATTTGGAATCACTGCAAATGCAGGACACAGGAACATGTAACATCAAAACGTCAATGACAGACCTGGGGTTACAGACCGGTCATGGCAATTACACTCGTATTACCCAATATATTAGACAAAATAGGATAAAATAAGACATATTAGACGTTACAAATATCATATTATTATTATTTTACATTTAATTACGAAGAGCAAAGATGCTTCCAATGCATAGCGACGTATCATTTTCACTGTCTCAATCAACTCTTTAATGAATATACAAAAAACCGCGGTAGAGTGAAGCCGCAGAAGTTGAAGCGCGAAGTGGCGAGGGACAACTGTATATCTCAATTTTGGTGAATTGTATGAATTTCATAATCACAGTTCTTTTAGTGATGGTTCTGAAGAGATCTTTTATGTTGACAGAACACATGCTTTAATTAGCATTTTATTATTACTGAAATGATAAATTTTCATGATGAATTTTAAAATAATACATCCTTCTTTAATTGAGAAGAGAGATTAACAAAGTACCTAAGCACTTTTCCCAGAATATTAAAACTAAGACAACTGAAGGCTTGACAACATCAGACTCATTGCTGTTTTTTTGTATTATGTTTGCAGCTTTGTCTTACAAATGCCTTCAATGACCCAGATCTTAAGCTACTTGCAACAATACCTTGAAAAATTGCAGGTTTTGTCTTTGTAGCACAATTATTATTATCCATTATCTTCCGTTTGTCCGGGGTTTGGGTCCCGGGGGTAGCAGCTTCAGGAGAGATACCCAGACCTCCCTCTCCCCAGCTACCTCTACCAGCTCTTTGGGGGGGACACCGAGGCGTTCTCAGGCCAGCCGAGAGATATAATCCCTCCAGCAAGTCCTGGGTCTGCTCCGGGGCCTCCTCCCTGTAGGACATGCATAGAAAACCTCTCCGGGTAGCTGCCCAGGAGGCATCTGTGCCAGGTGTCCAAACCACCTCAACTGGTTCCTTTCGATGTGGAGAAGCAGCGGTTCTATTCTGAGACTCTCCTGGATATCTGAACTTCTCACCTTATCACTAAGGGAGAGTCCACATACCCTGCGGAGAAACTTCATTTCGAACTGCTTGTATTCGCAATCTCATTCATTCAGTCATTACCCATAGCTGATGACCATAGGTGAGGGTCGGAACGAAGATGGACCAATAGATCGAGAGCTTTGCTTTCTGGCTCAGTTCTTTCTTAGCCACAATGAACCAGTTTAGTGCAGACACCATTCCGATTTGTCTGTCCAGCTCTCGATCTCACCTACCCTCACTCGTGAACGAGACCCCGACATACTTGAACTCCTCCACTTGAGGCAGTACCTCCTCCCTGATCTAAAGAGGGCAATCCACCCATTTATGGCTGAGAACCATGGTCTCGGACTTGGAGATGCTAATCCTCATCCCCGCCGCTTCGCACTCGGCTGCGAACCGCCCCAGAGCAGGCTGGAGGTCCCCAGCAGATGAAGCCAACAGGACGACATCGTCCGCAAAAAACAGCCCTGCCGGAGCCGAACCCGCGCTGGGAACATGTCTGACTTATTACCAGCGATGCGGACCAAGCTTCTGCTCCGTTCATACAGGGGCTGAATCTCCCACAATAGTGGACCCCAAACCCCATACTCCTGAGGCACCCCCCAAAGGACACCTCGGGGAACCCAGTCGTAAGCCTTTTCGAAAGTCCACAAAACACATGTAGACTGGATAGACAAACTCCCAGGCCCCCTCCAGTACCCTTGCAAGGGTGTAAAGCTGGTCCAGTGTTCCACGTCCAGGACGAAAACCTCATTGTTCCTCCTGAATCCGAGATTATCTCACCATCCTCTCCAGTGCCCCGTAACAGACTTTCCCAGGAAGGCTGAGAAGTGTGATCCCCCTGTAGATGGAACACACCCTCCGGTCCCCTTTTTTAAATAAGGGGACCACCACCTCGGTCAGTCAATCCAGTAGTACTGCCCCTGACCTCCACGCGTTGTTGAGAAGGCGTGTCAGTCATGACAGCCCCACAACATCCAGAGCCTTTAGGTTCTCTGGGTGGATCTCGTCCACCCCCGGGACCCGGCCACCACATAACTCTTAAACCACCCTGGCCACCTCAGCCCTCTTAGGCTCCGTGCCCTCTGATGTCTCGAAGGCAGTGCACGCAGATGTATCTGAGGCAGCCCGACTATATCTAGTTGGTATCTCTCAACCTCATGCCCAGCTCAGGCTCCTTTCCCACCAGAGAGGTGACATTCCATGTCCCGAAAGCCAGTTTTGTCAGCTGGGGATCAGACCACCAGGGCCTCCCTTGGCCGCCACCCGATGCACAATGCACCGAACCCCTGACATTCCCCTTGCGGGTGGTGGGCCCACCTGGGGACAGACCCGCGTGCCTCTTTCGGGCCAAGGCCCACCCACCAGGTGCTCGCATACGGGCCCCTCCCCCAGGCCTGGCTCCAACGTGGGGCCCGGTGACCCTAGTCCGGGCGAGGGAAACGAGACCTTGATAGACTTCTCTGTCATACAGGTTTTGTTGGATTGCTCTTTGTCTGGCCCCTCCCCTGGGACCTTTTTGCCTTGGGAGACCCTAGCAGGGGCTATTGCCCCCGGCAACATAGCCCCCAGGGTCACTGAGGCACGCAAACCCCTCCACCATGATAAGGTGGCAATCCAAGGAGGGGTAGTACCATCATATAAAATGATATTCTTACAGATATTGGTTCTTTAGTTGGCTCTATTGTTATAGTGTCCATTAACCCTTACGGTGCATTATACGTAAAACATACTGTAGGAATTGCAATGATAATATTGTAAGAATGTATACATTTTGTAGTATTTTTGGAATTTGTGATGCAGGTTACAGAGCCAGGGTTTAAGCTTTAAATTCTAATATTGGTTGTTTTCATTTTACCTGAATCTTTTCTATAAAAATCCATTGAATTTAGAGGAAATTTCTATATTTAAAGATTTATTATTTAAAAAAATATGACTATTATCAAGAACCAGAGTAGCACAAATTAGAATGTGGGCTAAGTGTGAATAGCAGTCTGGTTAGGGTGCCTGTACTTTACACTTTAATGTGTTACGGATCGTGTTCTGTGTTGTCTAGTTGTCTGGAAGAACCATGTGTTTACTGAACCATTCTCAAGATGGGTTGATTTTGATGAGTCGTTGCTGTAACACAACAAGAAGTCTATCACATCCAGACTGCTTTGCTGATGAAAGCGAATTCTCCTTCCTTGTAATCTATACCCACAAAAGGAAAGGAGGAAATGTTGTGCAGTACAACTTTGCTCTGAATCTAAGGCAGCAGAGTCTACAGCAAGGATTAATTAGAAGTTCCAGACTGTCGATACTTATATACTTCTTGCCTGTTCAATCATCATTTATTCATTCGACTGTTGTCAGCATAAGTTGCTTGAAAAGGAACACATTGTCCCACCCCATCTTCTACACTGCAATGTCAGCACTAGTGTCAACAAGGCCTCAGTGTGCCTTTCCTCCAGAGTTTTGTTTCAGAGAGAACTATTTAAGTAGTACCCAGAACCTGCACAGGCTGTTATCCGACATGACTGACCAAAGCCTTGACATTTATTCGATACTCCAGGCAGTTACTGAGCTTAACTCCTAAATCTGATTATTTATGACCAGAATCCACTTTATAAAGAGAAATGGTGCTGAATGTTGGAGGGATATCATGACAGGCGTGCCCTTAAAAATAATTTCCACATGATCCGCGATCCGGATTATGAACCACTGAGAATCATCTACTTCTAAATCTAGAGAAAACCAACTTTCAAAAAACACTTTTGTAAGTATTGGCTTGAAAGAAGTTTTTTTTTTCATTAAGCTTCTGCAGAGTAATGACTGTATATTTACAAAATTCTAAGCAATCAGTAATAGGCTGCCTTTTCTGTTTTATGGACAGTTACCAGAAAGACCAAAGGAGAATTTGGATGTGCCTTAATGCCTTGCATATTATCAAAGATCCAACATTCACAACGCTGTGAAACTATCCAGATGTAAAAAAAAAAACACTTAGAATTGTCATATCATTTGTGACGTATCATGGTCACTTCAAACACCCATGTTTTCTTTAACTCATACCCTTCTCCAATCTGCCTGTAACACCTCATAGGAATTCCATCCCTTGCTTCTATGAAATGGTGAAGTCATCAGATAAAGCAATCCTTACTGGCCACCTACCTGCAAAGATCTTTTTGCAGACTGCAAGGCAGGGGCGGGATTTGTAGTGCAAGCTGGCCAATGTGGCAAACTGGCCAATGAAGGAACACTAGACTCATTGGGGGTACTATTTAAAGCTCTATCAGGGCATTTCTTTGCATTTCAGAGTTATTGACAGAGAGAATAGAGATGTACAGTGTGAGAAAAGTAATGTGTCTTTGAAACATTGAAACATGTAAATCTGTTCTAGTAAAATTATGTATCATTATAATTAAATTATGAACACTGAAAATGAACATAATAGGACCCATTTCATTTGTTTTTATTCTCACAAAGCACAGCTGCCTCATCAGATGATTATAGTCTTCTGCACCTCCCACTACACTCAAATGTCTTGATTGTGTCAAAATTTGGTCCAAACATTTTTTTTTGGCTTCCACCATTTCTGCCTCCTAGGAACACAGCTGTGGTCCCGCTGTCACAAAGTGAAAAGCTGAGGTAGGTAGTAGGGTCACTCTTCCAAAGAGAACATTGTGGCGAGTGTCTTTGTCTTGGGACACGTATGGGGAACAGTACCTTTTCCAGAATGTATGAGTGCTTGAGCTGTGATGATACTTCAGTCATACAGGACTGAACATGCGGACAAGAGTATCAGCTACTCAGAGATGACATTTCATCCTCCCTCGGCCCATGGTGTCCAGCACCATTTTCCTTAGTTCCCCGCTATTTTATCAAGTAAGAAGTCAAAACGAGTCAAGTGGAGCTTTATTGCCAATACCAACCACCCAGTAATACAGCATGCAGTGGCATCCACAAGGCTGCAGTGCTATATATATATTCTTAAAGTGCAGAGACAGACTGGGCAAGTGCAAAAAACTGTGAACTATTTTGGAATGTTTAGAATTTAGGCATCAATGGAAGCAGCTGAATTGTACTTCCAGTACTGTGCAAAAACCTTAGGCAGTCAAAGAAAGTGTTTAAGGCTATTTATCTGGGTAATACCTGGTGCTGCTGTGAAAGCACTCCCCTAAACCCTTATTGACTGTTTGACAACATACAATTTTACAGTCAAAGAAAGTGACCTCACTAATAGCTTGATTACAGGCATTTGTAGACACTAATGATTCCTGGTTTGAAGCAGGTACTAAACCTTCCACAGTTTATTATTTTAGCGGAAACATGTAGTAACAGATTAAAACCAAGAGGCAGGTGCATTCTGGAACAGATAAACTGTGATACTTGTACACAAAAATAGCAATCAGAACAACCTTTAGAACCCCATTTCCTGAAATATTTTCCATGAAAAACAGTTGTAGATCAACAGAAGGTGCTGATGACTTCACACCTACAGAATCCTGGGTCAGCGATACTCAGCAGGGCCTTGTTGCTCTGTGCTGAAGTCGCCTGGCCTGATGACTGTGACCTGAATGTGTTTACAGAGAAGTGCTGGCACTCACACAAATATCACATGTTCCATTCTACTAATCCACATACAAATTAGGAATATATTAGCTTAAAAACCGACATCAGCCTTCTGGAAAACTAGCATGTCACAGTAGAATTCGAAATACTAAGTTTATACCTTAATGATAATGTTTTCTTTGTCTGAATCATACAAATGAGCAGGAAAATATCAGTCATCAAAGCTTTATGTGCAACACTCTGAACTGCTATATACTTTGTAAGTATTTTTTAGTTATATTGCTGAAACAAATATTATTAAATATTCATTGCACCTAGGCCACCATGTTCCTTTGTAGCTCTATTCATTTTTCCTTACTAGAACATTGATGTTTTGAATATATTTGTAAAAAAATAAAAATATATATAAATTATAAATTGCATTATATTAAATTTCTTTTGTCACATCCCCGTGAGAGCAGGGGTGAGAGGTGACATGGAAATTAAATTTAGGATATCACATTCACAGTCACATTGCTCTTCTCCAGAGAGTCCTGCTTCCTGTATGACTCTGCCAGCTAAACATGTGAGGATGCTCTCCACCGCGGCTGGGCCCAGGCCTGGTTCTTGGCAGGGAGAGAGGGATTACGCACTTTATTAGAACTCCCTCCTCTCACAGCCTTCTCACTAACAAATGAGATTCCCTCTAATCAGAAGAAAGGCAGAATTTGCTCAGTTGTGGTGGAGAACGCTAGAGGTCTGAAAGGAAAGGATATCATTATTTTGGGCTAAATACATAAATATACATAGTCAAGCAATTACCTGTCTTTTTATGAACAAGTAACCATCCCTGAAAATGTATTTTATATATTTAATTGATTTGCAAAAGTAATGTTGCTAGGTTTTGTTTTTTTTTATTTTCAATGAAAGCTAGAAATGAAGACTAATAACTAGTGTTTGAATCGGATGAAAAATGAAACATGGGTGGATTTTGTTTTTCATGGTAAAGTACTGTATAGATTTAGCTGATTTACAAAGCGAAGAAGTAGAACATTTAATTTAATGCTGTACATAATGTAATATTCATCCAGAAATCGAGTGAGGGAAGAAGACAGCGAAAGGTACTCTGATTCTTTTTCAATTACGCCCACACCTGGATTGCAGAAGAAGCTGCAGAATTAATGAAAAATACCCAAAGTAAATAGAGACATACTCAGTGTTATAATGAAAGTGTATGTATTTCACTTTAAACAAAACATGCAACAGAATGGTAAGCGGGCAGGTTTAGAAAAGATCAGGATATGGGCATGATGTTGTATTTAAAATGACTTGAGGCCACTTTGAGATACTGAGACTCATAGATTTTCTTCAGAGCTTTTGTCAGATAAGGTGGGGGAATGTAGAAATTGAAGGTATACAGAAAGTTTAGTTTTCTAAACAGGTCCTGAGTTGATAAAGATTCATCCGTCCCTCTTCTGTAACCACTTAATCCTACTCAGGTTGCAGGTGTTCTGGAGCCTGTGAGCTCCTAGGTGGCAGGGAACAACTCAGGATGGGGCGCCAACTCATCACAAGGCACATTCACACGCCATTCAAACTGATGTGCAATTTGGTTACTCCAGTTAACCTCAGCAATGTTTCTGTACTGTGTGTCGGGGGCTGGGGGGACTGGAGTGGTCAGAGGAAACTCCACAACAACAGGGGAAGAACATGCAAACTCTACACACATGGAGCTATGGTGGACACTCAAACCCTGGTCCCAGAGGTGTGAGGCAACAGTGCTAACCACTCTGCTGCCCTTTTTGCAGAACAATGAGGTTATGTCGGGGGCAGTGGGCCTCATTCACCAACCGTTCTTATGAACAAATTTGTTTTTAAACCCCACGTACGCACTTTTTTACGAAGATTCTGACATTCACCAATGTTTTCTTATCTGAATTTGTTCTTAGCTAAGAACAGAAACTATGCACACTCAAGACCATTCGTACGCTCATTTGAGTAATGATAGTTTGTTCAGAATAATTTGTTATAGCAGTTTTGTTCATTCTACAGTTCATAAAATGATAATATTTGAGTAATTTATAAAAGTAAAATAAAAAAAATAATTTTAAAGTGTAAAACTTATTTTCATGGTAGTAACGGCGATCATGCGGATTATAAATAGGTCTGTTTCTGCACATTGGCCTTGCTATCAAAATGGCATTTCTGTTACTGAGCTTGCCAATCATGCTCTGAGAAGGGAACACATGTCTGAAGATCATTTAGATTTATCTGGCACACAGTGTTCACAGAGAAGGTGATATCTTTCCATGTATCAGCTTTCTTGGGGCTTTATATCCACTGGTTACGCTACTAAATAACGTGTCTATTTGCATTTACCTCCTGTACAGTAAAATCCAGTTATAATAGATTTCAAGGGACCTGGCAAAACAGTCTGTTATGTCCAAAGTCTGTTATATCCAGAGTTGCTGTATGCCCAGAACACAACTACAGGGCACCATTTACTCATGTCACACTGCAGCAGACACACGTGTGGTGTAGATTATTACATTGTACATGTAGTAATCCAACTTTACCTGACCAAATGTGTGACTATTAATAATCCCGACTACTTATCTGCGCTGGATATCGCCGGCACGCTTTCATTTGCGAAGACGTGGGATTCACCGTTCTTAAGAACAAAGCTGCAAACAGTTCTGCTACTTAAGAACACGTCATGAATCCGATGTAGGTTGTTCTTAACAAATTTCGTAGGAACAAATTTAATAATAATTAATTCAATAATAATTCAATAAGCAAGAAAGGAAGCACTTCTTTACGCAGCGTGTAGTCGGAGTATGGAATAGTCTTCCTGATAATGTAGTGCAAGCTGAATCCT
>JAODKF010000022.1:2524262-2541426 GCA_026779585.1 Mormyrus proboscirostris | reverse complement strand
GTTAAGTTCTCCCCAAGCGAGCTTGATGGGCCGAATGGCCTCCTCTCGTTTGTATATTTCTTATGTTCTTATGTTCTCGAAAGTAATTAGCAAAAAAGAATGATTTTAAACAGTGGAATTTTGCTGGTGTTTTTGTTACTCTGGTGTACCATGGCTCTGAAGGTGAGTAAATATGGTCTAATTGCAACAGCGTAGGCGGCAACTTCTAAAGGAAGATTTGCACCATGAGGCTGACATAAGAGCATGCAATATTCCATCAGAGATATGACTGGAATATGTATATGAAGTAGATGATTGAAGGCTTCGTATTAACACAAAAAAGCTGCTGCGGTAAATGACTAAATAACAATCTCAAAAGGAATATTCTGTATAAATAGTAACAATGGTTGTTTATTTTATAAAGTAAATAAATGGGTTGTTTGTACACATTCCACATATGCATCTGTAATGATGAGAAAATGAACAAAAGACCCTGCGCTACTGCTAGAGCTGGGTCCTACTGTAATTCATTATCACATAATATGGCAACCTGGTAATTAATTCTTCCTTTTAAAATGGCTGCACTGCATTGCAGCATCCCAAAAATATCTAAAACAAAAATTAATTAGTTAATGCATCTTGTTGGTGCAGTGTACGTAACTCTTGTACTTTAATCAAAGTGTATAATATTTATAATATAATTGTACTTTATTGTATAACAGTTATATCTGGCTGTCTTCCTGTGTCTGAATGACCGACTGTCTTTCTGTCTGTCTATTGATCTGTATAATATATAGTGTCTGTGAACTAGAAATTGAGCCTAGTCTCTGTGCTAGTTTGTGGTATCATGGTGGGTGGCTTCTCATTGGGTTAGAACACTTCTAGCCAGGGATACAATTGATAGTAATGGTGAACTAGTTTATCAAAACAATATAGAGCACAATTGCTTTTGCATGGTTCAAATAGCTTCGTGTAGGAAAAAATGAATTACTCCATCAATAAGCAACGAGCCCCTTTCGTCTGTTTTGATCCCAGTGCGAGAAGGGCCACATGAGAGATGTCGAAAAAACTGAAAGAAAAGCCTTGATAACAAGTTATTGAAGAGAAAAACATTTTGTCCAGTGTCAAGATTTGAAGTACACCACAATATTCAATTAGAATTGTAAGATCAATCACCTACATCACTGCACTTTTATAAGGTTCATTATGCTGAAAATTCTTCAGCCAAGAAGGAACCAACAAAGCCAGGTTCCATTTGCATGTTGTGCTTGTCTTTCATAAAAATTAATAGATTAGACTGAGGTCTCCTGATTAGCTTTATCTCGAAGGTTTTGATGGAATAATTGAGAGTAAGTAAATATACTCCTCACTTCCGTCAATTCTTTTCTCATGTACGTATAGTTTCCATCTATGTTTTAAGATAAAAAGGAAAAGGAATACATTTCATGTTTCTTTTTATTTGCTTAATTGCCATAAAATAACCTGAAGATGATTTTCAAATGGAGTTCAAGATTAAAGAGGGTGGTGTGTATATATATAAAACTTCCTCCCTTTCTCTTCCATCTCTCTACTCCTTCCATCCTCCTTTCCTGTTAACCACCTTTCCTCCCTTTTCTTTTCTTCCTGAATGCAATGCCCCACTTCTGCGGTAAGAAGTGAGCTCTAACCTGAGCAGCCAGGCCCATGACTACACCGACTGCCGGGAGGGCGGAGCTGAGGCCAGCCTCATGGTGTCCCCGCTAGTGGTGGCAGGGATTGTTATCGGCCTGGTACTCTTCCTGTCCTGTGTTACCATCATCGTGGGCAGTTTGCGCAAGGACGGACGGCTACATAACCCCCACCTGCGCTCTAGAGATGGTACGGCCCAGGACCAGCCCCAAATCATGCGGATCACACACACGCTTAAATCTCAATATAAAGTTACCCTAAATGAGTTGTGATGTTTCCCTTTCAACTTATCAGCCCCATTATGAACTTCATAAAGATATATATGTGCTTTTATTTTTCTTAAGAAATATCATGTTGGTATTTTCTCCATTGAGGAACGCATTATCACCGTTCATTTTTTGAAGAGATTAATGTGGGACCAGAGCTAATCTGAGCTATATCACAGGATTCAAAGATTAGTCACTGAGAGCATCAGCAGCGCCGCTGCCCTTAGCTAATTACGTAGAGAAAAAAGCAACAAGGTTCACTGCAGCCCATTAATCACAGACACCACAGAGTTACACTACACTGTTTATATTTGTGTAATTAAGAAAGGCACTCTAGCTACAAGGCAGAATATTAAGGATGTTAACCTTTTGTTTTTGTGAATGTCTTTCAGCCTAATCGTTTTTGCGACGGAATCACGATGTGTTGCCTAAACCTTGGTTGTACATTCACAGTCTCGGATGGCCTCTCCCACGGTGGCTCCGTCGAGGAGCTGAGGTGGACGTGCATCGAGGAATTCCCCCCGGCCTTTGAGTTCAGCTCTTATGCAGAGAGTCAGTCTCACGGCACGATGATGTACCTTGATGCGCCACCCCAGTGAGTGACCTATTGATTCCACTTTATGACTGCATACTGCATATATCACTGTTTCCTAACCCAGTCCTCTGGGACCTGCAGACAGTCCACGTTTATGGGAACTGGGAGGGACCAAACACGTGGACTGGCCAGAGGCTGGGGGTCGCCAAGGACCATATCATAGATAGGGTTTAATACCAAGGGGTCCATCTTCTTACTGCTGACTTTCTGGCACTAAACTTGAGACAAACGTTCCAGTAACTGAACCTGTGGTTATTGAAACCACAGATACGGGCGTCACACTGTTTAAACAAAAACATAAATGTCCATGTACAATGTTTTGCTCAGATAATCAGTAATGTAAAAGTAGAGGTCAAGTCTTCAATAGTAAAAATATTTCAAGGCGGATGGTGGCTCACAATAAAGTTTCCTGGGCATAATACTGACGGTAAAAATTCATTTTGAGGTTCAGGTTAAATCATGTTTTGGTCTGGAATACAAATCAGAGTCTGCCTGTTAAGTGCCCCTGATATAGTTAGTATATTTACCTTTACATCAATGGAATTACACGAAAAATGTAGGGGTTGGTGAGGGGCAGGGCTACTGTTAGAGGCTTTGGGTCCCACAAAACCATATCGTACTGAGAGCCCAAGCCAGACTGATTCAGTTACGTTCCAAATTTTAGGGATCCCTGTCACTCAGGGGTTGCGAATATCTGCCATTTCAGGCTTTTCTTACACTGTTCAAATATACTGCATTTACTGGGCTTTTCCTTACGAAGACTGTTCATACTCAGCACTCCTTCCTGAACCTGCTGTCTGCGGCACCGAGCCCAGAGTGAGCAAATCCACCGATGGAGAAACACTTACAGTACAGGAACTGGCAGGAAGGGACCAGTGCTGCCTAACAGCCCCGTTAACAACTTGAGAAAACATTTACTGTGATAACGATTCACCTCTGTAGTAAGATGGATGGGGAATTGAGATGGTGATCGAGGAGGAGACAATGGGGTGGAGACCCTACTGAAAAAGTGGCTGTTACATGCAGAAAAATATAGTTTATGTTCAACTTGTCTGTTGATGGAGAAATGTTTTAAGTGTGGAATTTGACATTGAGTAGGTATGAAATCATCTTGAAAGAGAGCATTGAGCATTTTGCTGGAGCCAGCTGGTTTTTGGACATATTGGAAGATGTTCTTGCATATCCTTTGGTGCAGGAGCTCGTTTGCCTTTCCAACTGTAAACAGTTCTGTCAAGCGGTAAATTATGATGAATATGGAACATTACTTCCATATGCTAGGATGCAGGATGCTGCTGAATCCTGTTTGGACCAGTAGTGTCTATGGAACTCTAAAGAACAGAAAGTCGTTTTCCAAATCTGTGGGAGCTGAGAGTTCTGTCACATTATAATACGCGTTTATGAAAACAAAAGCATCGCACACTCACTTGGTTTTCTAACCCGAAAATAACCGAAACCTAATCTGTAACACTTACTCCCGGTGGCAGACACAGCTTCGTGACATGGAGGATGGGGGAGGGGCGGGGATGCGGGTTTTATCGGAGGGTGGGAGTAGAGATTGGTGTAAAAAAAAGATGGGGAGGAACAAAAACAAAACGACTGTTGGCCCAGCATGAGCATGTGGGAAATCAGACATACAGGGTCCTGAAGAGCTGCGGTAGATCTGTGCTCTGGGTATGTGTACATTTACTGAGTGTCTTACGCTTTCAGAAAACACAATACTTAGAAGCTGATTGTCAGTGACACATGGACCCAAGGAAATCTCCTCTGTGGTTCATTGAAACGAGGGTCTGCTGAATAATCGCCACATTTCTTTACAGATCGCGGCCAGGTTTCAGCAGTGCACGACTGGATCGTCCGCAGCCGGATGCCGCAGAGTTGCCCAGACCTGTGGTGCAGCTCTGGCTTGCGGTGCTATGAATGTGCGGGGGCAGATGGAAGGCTTTGGTTCTGGGAGGGGGCAGGGGGGGGTGGGCACGTGATGTACCGCAGGGCAGCGTGGCCACAGATGGCACGGGGGCTCTCAGAGCTCGGCCTAGCGCTCACCTGTGGAGCCCAAATGGAGAGACGGAGAGAGCATGGCCATCCAAGTGACACATTCAGCAGGGCAACAGGCACTCGGGATGGGAGGAAACCGCCAAATGTACCATGGTGAAGGTAGATTGGGCCATATGTTGCTGTCAGTGTTTCAGCTTGTGACGCAGGTACGCCCTCAGGTCCCATTGATTAATGGCCCATTTTGTTGGAAAGCAGCACATACTGCTGTATGGACTGAGGTTCGGACTAATACTGACGATACTCCAGACAAGCTGCTCACAAACACCACAAAGCCTAAACTGAATAAGGTTGTTTACAGGTATTTCTTTATGCATTGTGTGGCTCTGTGGGTTCAGAGTCATGCCTATAATCAAAAGGTCGCCAGTTCAAATCCTATAGCTGACAGAATGATGTCACTGTTGTGCCCTTAACCCCAATTGCGCTACAGTGCCCAAAAAATGGGGACAAGCCTGGCTATGATTTTATTCCCCAAGGTACAAACCCAAAAATGAGTGCAAAAATGTTCCTCCGAGTCCATTCCTGTACCTTAAAAGGTACATTTACCTACAGCTACTGTATGATGCGAGATCCCTAGTGACAGGCCTAGTGACAAGTAATTGTACCCTAAAGGGTACAAATTGGTATTTTTTCTGACAGTGCATGGGGTGTTGGCTGATCCTGTGCTGCCCCCGCCCCCCCCCAAATTCTTTGTTAGATTTATGGGATAATGTCATTTATGGGAGAATTACAGAAAAATACTGGGTTTCCACAGATATATTTATGCCCCGTAAAGCCATGTTGGCCTTGCTGGTCATAAAGTAGGTAATAGTTTACAGGTTTTTGTGGGAAGGTGAGACAGAAGGCCAGCATTTCGTTCCTTAGGATTAGCCTTAACATAATGACGCTACATCCTTTTGATATACAGAAAACTTTTTTTTAATCAAGAAGTTACAATTAAATAATAAATATAAACAACATTTTACATTGCCATATTCTAATTGAGAAGATCGTTTAAAAACAAGTTAATTGATGGGAAAGGTATATGGGCCCTTATGTGTAGTATTGGCAAATATTTCAACTAAACTGTAGTTTCTGATAATACCTGTGCAGCAGTTATTTTGGGTCCATTCCTTTATACAAAACTGTTTGCATGTATACTGTTGACATTTCTTGCTTGAATGGCCTGCTTCAGATCGTGCCACAGCATTTCAGTGGGAATGAGGTCAGGAATTTGACGTTCTCAAATATGGTATTTACTTTGCCTGAGCTGCTCTTGTATTGAATAAGATCACATTCGAGACAATTTCCTTATCCGACATGGAGTCTATTGGTCCCTCAATAATAAGTACAGGATAAACCATGACAAAATTATATAAAGATATATGAAACTAATCAACGACAACTTGATGCAATGATATCCAAGTTGGACTTGATTATTTTCGTAATTGCACACCTCAAAGTGGTTCATCATGACTACTGACTACAAAATAACAGGCTACTCACTAAAAGCGACAAGTCCATTGTTACCTTAGAAACCATCAACAGACAGACACTTGCATTTTGAAAACCAAGGAAAATTATGCTGAAAAAGTCACACAGGTTTTTATATTTATGTTTAATATAACATTAAAATGCTTTACTATAGAACTGTTATTAGACTGCTGGAACCAACTGTGTGGTTGCACAAAAATAATTATCACCCACGTGAAATCTCTGGACCAATAAGAGAATTTCTCAAAGCTGTGGTATAGTTAAATAATAATAAATCCAAACTGTTGAAGTGAAATAACCTCACAGCATTATACTCCATTGTGCTTAACGGCTAGGATAAGGTTTTACTGCTGATATGTAGTGTGTGTTTTCTCCAAACATTCAGTACATTTACCAGACATTTCAACCATTATTTCATCTGATGAGAGAACTTTGTTCCAGTGTTTCCAGTGGTGGTATAGAACATCACAGTGGTCTATAGCAAACCTCCAGTGTTTGTTTCATTGTAATGAACACTGGCGCTAATATATAGAGATGCCTCCAGATCCTTACTTCTCACCCTGCGATCCTTAATTCTCGCCCTATGATTCTTCATTACACCTCAGGGGATTCTACACTGTACCCATTCACTGATCATTATACGAGCCCCACTATTTGACAGAGTACCAGCAGTATTGAATTCCTTCCATTTCCCCGCCTATGCAGTGATGGAGGAATAAGTCTTTCGAAACTCTTTTTTTTTTTTTACCCTTTCTACGTTTGAGTTTCAGCAACTCATTTCTGAGGTTGTCTAAATTTGTCTATTTATACTGTAGGTTGGGCAGCCTGATTACAATTACCCTCGTTTCAAGAGGTTATTATTCTGAAGGTTCACATATCAATGATTGTTTAAACCATCCCATCCATCTGTGTTCCATCTGCGCAAAACAGGGTGAGCATGCAATCTCCACACATGCAGAGAGGAGGCATGATTCAGGGCAGAAATTAGATATTACCAAAAGGTTCACGGCCGTTTTCTCTGTGTATGTGATATGTTAGGTGTCTAACATTGCCAAGGTTATTGGTGTTCAGGTAATTTTCCACTGATGCACATGTGCGCTGTATTTCCATGGGGCCCATATTTTATACCTTTTAAATTTAAATATAGAACTTTAAATGCCACTTAAAAGTGCAGACTGAGCAGAGCTGACAGCAGGATGCTGGAGCGGTATTTTAAGTAGCTACAGGCCGCATGAAATAATCAGATCAGCGTAACGACGGAGGCTCAGCTACACTTCATTTATCACTGAGCGTAGTTTCTTGTCTATAATGTTCGCAAATGAAAAACACAAAAGAATCGACTACTAATTTTAGCAGATATGAATAAATAAAGTCTCAAACTTGTCCATAAGAATAAATAAAAGTTTTCATAATTTATTGGAGCTGTACAAATTTTTGTTACCATACAATGACCCAGTGAAACTGGAATGGCGTGGGAGAAAAACTAAATTATTAATATCAAATTATTATCAAATTCAGCGTGGTTAAAGATGTCCCTTCACATAATTAAACCAGTTCCTGCTTCAGCGCAGGCTATCGCTCTGGGACTGAGCTTGCCTCTATACACCAATACTTGGGCAGATTGTATCAAATGTGACAGATTCTATTATCCACCAGTTATTTCCTTCTATCAGATATCCACTCGGGTCACTCTTGGGTGACTGGAGCAGTTTGGATGTATAACCTACTGCCGTGTAGCTCACACACACTTGCGCTAACCAGTCTGTCAGCGCTCGGCGCCTCACTGACATTTATAGATACCGTTTAAACCGACAGTGTAAAGCTACAAAACTCTTTGTGTTAAGTGAGTTTTATCATAAAGAGTGTCTAACGTCTAAAGTACATGTAAATAAACATCATCTCCCCCCTCTCTGTGGTAGATGCATTCCCTTTATACAATCCTCTGTCAGAAGCCTAATGTTTGGGACACTACTTAGCCTTCCAGTGTTTAACTCACCCTGACAAAATCCCCAGAGGTCCAAATAAAGCCTTGGAAATGTCAGCCTGATTAAAAATATCCTGACTTTTAAATTCCACGTATTAACTACAGTTGATTCTTCTGAACTGTAAGTAACATGATTTTTCTCTTATCTCAGTTATGAAGAATGTGTCGGACCTGGTGCCACAGAGATCTACATGCCCACGGATGACCCTCCACCGTACTCTCTCACTGACCCCTGTCTGGGGGAATCCCTGCTGGACGAGCGGGGGGGACAGTGGAGAGGTGCCTCCTGGCTGATGGGAAGCTCCGGGGTGCCATACGTGCCTGGAATTCCGCTGGCCTCCATTTCCCTCTCAGGCCTGCCCCCGGAGGACGTTCCCCCTTATGAAGCCGTGGTGAGAAGCCGGAACCAGCATATCCCTCTGATACCTACAGACCTGCTCAAGCACACGGTGGCGGATGGCAGCCACGGGGAACCCACCTCGGACAGAATCCTGTAGCCCAAGCCACCCAGAGCGTGTTGCAGACATATAATGCTCTGCGTTCTTGATGTAAAGACCTTCCATTTTGTACAGATCCTTCCCACTGTTTCTGTGTAAATAATCCAGAGAATACGGTCAGCAGGGCAGCCAAACTGAATCTGAAACTTCTCAAGGACTTATTGCTGCCCCCCAGTGGCTGATACCAATATCTGCATCTCTTTTCAATTCGTCTCCATCAAAGGGAACCACTGTGGAGATGGAACTTGGTTTGCCTATAAGGCTGCCACTCAGTATAGTACAAGTAAGAATTATATGGTTAATTGAGATCAGTTAGGTATTGACCCAGGAGAAAGAGCCTACTTTGTGCACACTGTAAAGCAAATGAAATGGAAACTATTCTTCCTTATTTTCTTATTAATAACCAAATGGCACTTTCTATGAATAATTACCTATACAGAATATGACTACCATCTTCCACAGAAAGTGTGTTGATATAATTCCTACACCTTCATCTTACCTTAGCTGTTAATTTGTGCAATGTCATGTAGTTTGCACAAAGGAAGACCTTACCACGTTTTGCACTCCCTTAAAATATCACACAAGATTTGTGTGTGATGTGAGTTTTCCAACAACCTCTCTTTTTTAGTAATGCTAACATTTACAGCATCTGGTTAAATCTATTGTAGAATGATGCCTCAGGCAAGTTTTTACATCTCGCAAGACTGGGTTTCTTATAACAGCCATTATGATGATTTTTTTGTTGTTTTTTTTTTTAAAGCACACAGAATGGACATTTTTAAAATTGAACATTAACGTAAGCGTACCCTTTAAACATCTTTTGAAAAATAACCTCAAAAATTACATTTGAAATGCCTTTCATCCACAGTTTAACGTAATGCACATTGTTAGAGCAGTGTGTTCAATTTTGAGTGTCCATTTTGCTGGATGATCAGATTGACAATGTCCCATAAAATCACTCCCTGAAGGAATACTTACCAAAGTGTAATGTCTGGAGATTCCTGCCAACTTATAACTTTGATTCCCTGTTCCAGCTGCCTTTCCCTTTCCTACCTATATAATGTATATCAGTGTTTCACAATCGGGTCCGATGGGACCCCTAAACACTCCATGTTTTTGCTCCCTTCCAGCTCCAGGCCAGACAGTCCACATTTTTTGCTCTTCTACTGGGACCTGCGAGGGAGCAGAAATGTGGACTGTCTGGGGATCCCCATGGAATGGGTTGGGAAACACTGACGTAAATAACTATCAAAGGCATTAGCTCCCCCCAAAGGGTGTTGTTTCAGTTATTTAGAAGCATGGTTGCATTGGTGGCAGTGTTAAAAGAAAAAAAGAAAACTGTGAAATAAGTGGAGTAGACTATTGTATGGTTTGTAATAGTTTTGTGTATTTCAGATATTGTTTATGTTCATAAATTAATACCTCTCTGGAAATACTTTTGCAAGATGGTAAAATTGGACATTTACCATATTGCCAAGCTCTCACCAGTGTTACTTTCCTCAACTGGATGAGTTGTAGTGGCCAGAAACCTTGAGAGATACTTTAGAAAAATACCAGGTCATGTGAAATATTCTTTTGCTTTTTTTGTAACATATAGTTATAACCATGTTGCACATTATGTCTTTCTACATTGAAACTATACAAATGTATACATTCACTGGTCCAGCTTCAGAGTTTGTTGTGTATAAAAATGTCTTTATGGCTTTGTATTATTCAAAAACCTGAAATATGTTTGTGAAATGCAACAATAATGCAGAAATGTTGGCTCTCCAGCTGAAGTGAATAACATTGATTATTTCATTACAATGGCACCTTTCAAGGGTGCCATTATACACTATATGGACAAAAATATTGGAACACCTGGCCATTACATCTTCAGGAACTTTTATGACATCCAATTCTAAATCCATAGGCATCAATATGGAGTTGTTCCCTCCTTTGCAGCCATAACAGCTACCTCTCTTCTGGGAAGGCTTTCCACAAGATTTCGAAGCGTTTCTGTGGAAATTTTTGCCCATTCAGCCAGAAGAACATTTCTGAAGTTGGATGTGAAGGCCTTGCTCACTATCTCTGTTCATCCCAAAGGTGTTTGATGGGATTGAGATCAGGGCTCTGTGTGGGCCAGACAAGTTTTTCGACTCACCCAGCCATATCTTTATAAACCTTGCTTTGTGCACTGGGACAAAATCATGCTGGAACAGAAAAGGGCCTTCCCCAATCTCTGAAACAAAGGGCCTTGCCAAACTCCTGCAAACTACCCCAAACCATTGGCACAATGCAGTCAAGCAAGTAACGTTCTCCTGGAAACTCGTCCATCTGACCCAGACTCAGACTCGTCCATCAGGCTGCCAGACAGAGAAGTGTGATTTGTCACTCTACAGAACTCGTTTACACTGCTCCAGAGTCCAATAGCAGCGTGCTTTACACCACTCCTTCCAACACCTGCCATTGCATTTGGTGATTTGAGGCTTGCATGCAGCTATTTAGCCATAGAAACTCATTTCATGAAGGTCCTGGCCCACATTTTTGCTGTGCTGGGGTTAATGCCAGAAGAAATTTAGAACTTTGCAGTTATTGAGTCAATAGCGCGTTAGCAACATTTACACACTATGCGCCTCAGCACTTGGTGACCCCACTCTTAGTTTGCAGAGTCTACCATTCCACGTTTGAGCTTCTGTTGTTCCTAAATGCTTCCACTTTACAACAATACCACTTACAGTTGATCGTGGAATATCTAACAGGGAAGAAATTTCAAATTGCAAAGGAGGAATCCTATGACAGTACCATGCTTGAATTCACCAAGCACTGCAGAATAACCCATTCTTTCACAAATATTTGTAAATTTGACTATATGGTGAGGTGCTTGATTTTATATACCTGTGGCAATAGCTCTGAACTAAACACCTGAATTCAATGATTAAGAGTTTTGTCCTAATACCTTTGTCCATATAGTATATTAGTGAACAGTCTGTTCTTGATGTTGATGTGCTGGAAGCAGGAAAAATGGGCAGGCATAAACATCTGAACCACTCTGACGAGGGCCAAATTGTGACGGCTAGACGCCAGGGTCAGAGCATCTCCAGAACAGTAGATCTTGTGGGGTTTTCCTGGTATGCAGTGGTCAGTATCAACCAAAAGAGGTCCAAGGAAGGCTCAGTGGTGATGGGATCATGAGCGCCATAGGCTCATTGATGCATGTCGGAAGAGAATGCTAGCCCATCTGCTCCAATATCACCGGAGAGCTACTGTAGCACAAACTGCTAAAAATGCTAATGCTAGCTCTGGTAGAAAGGTACCAGAACTTACAGTGCATTGTAACTTGCTGTGTACAGGGCTGCATACTGTAGCTGCAGACCAGTCAGAGTGCCCACGTTGACCCTTGTCCACCACCAAAAGCCTCTACATTGAGCCTGTGAGCATCAGAACTGGATCATGTGGCAATGGAAGAAAATGCCCTGGTCTATTGAGTCCACATTCTATTACATCTCGTGGACAGTGTGTGTGCATTGTTTACCTGGGGTAGAGATGGCACCAGGACGCACTATGGGAAGAAGGCAAGCCAGCAGAGGCAATGTTCTGCTGGGAAACTTTGGGTCCAGGCATTCATGTGGATGATACTTACCCGTACCACCTGCTTAAACATGTTGCAGACCAAGTACACCCTGTCATGACAATGGGACTCCCCAAAAGCAATAGCCTCTTTCAGCAGGATAATGTGCCCTTCCACACTGCAAAACTTGTTCTGGAATAGTTTGAGGAACATGAAAGAGTTTGACGTGTTAACCGAGCCTCCAAATTCCCCAGATCTTAATCTGATTGAGCATCTGTGCTGGACAAACATTCTGATCCATGGGGGCCCCACCTCACAACTTAGAGTATTTAAAGATCTGCTGCTAACATCTGGTCGCCAGATACCACAGGTGGAGACTCTTGTGGAGTCTATGGCTTGATGGGTTAGAGCTGTTTTGGCGGTATGAGGGAGACTTACACAATATAAGGCAGGTGGTTGTAATGTTATGGCTGATCAGTGTATATTAGGAGGGACCTATCATAGTTGTAGCTTAGATTTCCATAAATGATGCAAAAGTTTAGTTTTTTTTTAGAAACTTACTATTAACTTTCCTGTTTTTTCGGCAATTTCACATTCGCCGTGAACAATTAAATGGGAATATTTTTGGAGCTTGTTGAAAGATTGCAGAAACTCGCAGCCTACTCATAAGCCAAAAACAATACTGAAAATGATTTGCATCACATGAAATCATATAATATAAATTAGTGATGCATAATATTTGTTAGTGTAAGTGCATACTATGCACTCACTCTTACAAGTCTTGGCTTGGGCATGCCATGCATCTTTGTCTTGGCTCGTCTTCGAGACCACGGAATCTTCCATTTCTCGCAGTTACTTTTAAACCTTTAAGTGCTGTTAATTTCACATTTTTAACAACGGGTCCAAAATGTAGTGCTCCCAGTGCACACCATTGTACATACACGGGCATCATTAAGATGGTTTGTATATTACATAAAAAGGTCTAGATAGGAAATGAAACAGTAATTTCACATGCGAAATGTACCATACAGTACTATTTGTTTAGAAATTGGTAATGAATAGACTTTTAATGTTATCGTCATGGATTGAGGGGTGCTCAAGTTTGCTCCTAACCTTTGCGAATGTGCAGGGGTGGCTGTATCCTAATTGCCTGTTTATCTTAGAGTTTTACATGGTGTTTTTGTTAATAATGACCTTTTTCTTTTGCCGCGCCATTTATAAATAAGGTAGAGTACGTTTTCCAAACGACGCACTCATTACCTCCTTCCGTTCCAATATGGCCAGAACAGACCAGAGACAAACAGATACATGTTTCTAAACCGATGAGATCATCAGTTGCTGCCTGTCGTATGTGTGGGATGATGTACAACACACAGGTGGCGTAGAGATAACATGCAGCAACTCACCAATATTGGACTCCTGCTTATTGATTGGCCTCCTTGTGTAAAGAGAGAGCGACTGACAGCAAATTAAACCTGTAGGAGCAGAGCTGGAAGTTAAGACAAAGGTTAATTGCGTTAGTGTCTATTTTAAGGTCATAACGTGTTAGAATTTTTTTGCATTACTGCATGGGTTAACTTTGATATTTCATTAGGACAATAGTACAAGAAAGGATTTTGTTACCTAGAAAACAGCTCTTCTCAAAAGGGTATGAGAGAAAGCTAACCCTGCTCTGGAGGTGGAAAGTCTAAAGAAAACTGGAGTACTGGCAAGCAAGACTGAGACGTAAATGGGGAAAAAACAGCTACATTTCATGTATTGCTGATGCAGTGCTTTTGTGAGAATCAAAATATTCATGGATGGTTAGATGACTGGTAGAGATTGGTTACGTACCGACCATGTTATTACGTGGTGCTCTGAATGAGTTTTATTTATGGAAATTAATGGATGATGTTATGAAAACTGCATTTTACATTTATTTATTAATTTATCATTCTAAGATGTGATGGGGTTTTCTTTGGAGATTTTATCAGCAAGATCTCAAAATACGAAAATAATGTTTTTGAAAATACCATCAAAATACTGTATACCAGGGTGTAATGCCTGGAAAGTACTGCTATATGAAAAATTAGATATCCCCGAAGCCTACACCATTATATACAAAATAAAAAGCCCGCTTATAGCAAACAAAATGGATAATTGCTGCCATCTAGTGTACACAAGTGGTCTTTCAACACTACGAAAATAAATAAATAAATAAAATAATGAAATATTTCCCACAAGGAAGACAAAAATCCATATTTTAAGCAGTGTACTCATGTAGGCTTGTTTGCTAGAAAATATTAGGTCTTACCACCTTTGGTTTTGTCAATAAACTATATTAATTCTGTGCCGATGAGTCAGGGCTATGTATATATTATGGGATACACTCAGAGGTGGCCATTTAAGAGCCAGAAAATAAAAATCCACACCAAGATTTCGTTTTAACCAATTAGATGAGTACTTTGTGACTTTGACTCTTTACACTGGTTAGTTGAAAGAAAATCTTGGTCTGGATTTTTTACTTTCTGGACCTGAAATATCCACCTCTGCATACCCTTAGACTGCCTTTGGTCTTAGGGAAACTACAAATTACATGGCCATCTATCCCAACGCCCAACCACCCGTTTCCCAAATTCCAAAGAACTATATTAATTGGAAACTTTTATTACATGACAACACAAATGGAAAGCAGTGTAGTTTTCTTTAAAAAGTTGCCTGATATATCAATTATAGCAATTTAAGGAAAATTAAATACATATAAGATGACAAAACTAACAATGAGATAAGCATTTACACCGAAAGACTATAGAACTCTTAATTACAAATTACCAAAAGGGAAACATCAGTAAGACCGAAATAAGTTCAGTATAAAAGATGGAATTTAATGCAAATTCAAATGCAAGTACAGGATTGGCCACAGGAGATGATGAGAGGCAGAACTGGGTCATATGTTGTGCATCAGAAGAGTGGAAAAGGAACAGGGTCAAGACACAAGACCGAATTGAGCCACGGCCCTAAGCATGACAGGCCAAACTGGGTTAAGATGCAAAGCTGCAGAGCACAAGCAAAGCCCGGAGCTGGAAGGAAGCAAAAATGTGGACTGTCTGTGGGTACCCAAGGACCTGGCTGGGAAACACTGTGCAAGAAATTCTTCCTTGAGCTGAATGTGTATTTTAAAAAAAAAAAAAAAAAACACATGATTATTGATTTTGGGAAGTCAGTACCTATCTCCAAACCCACAATCACTGAGGGGAAAAAACCTCAGACCCTTTTCTTTGTACTGCAATTAGTAGGCAAAATTCACACAAATTACAGCACCAATCATTTTCTGCACTTTGCAGCTTAGCTCATCGTTTATGTCCATATCAAGCGATCTTGCACTGTACTGTTACCGTATTGTTGTTGTTCTGTTGTCTGGTGTGCCATCTATGTCCAATTCATGATGGATTCTTTATGGCTGCAACTGGAAATCCCCCAGTGTGACAATAAATTTGACTAGACATTATTTGAAAGGAGATTAATTTAATAAAACAAAGAACAAAGCAAGGTGAAGATGCAGTGAGATGTGAGAGTGTAGGAAAACAAATTACATAAAAATTAGTAGAGTGCCTTCATTCAACAAGGACTCAAATAGTACAAGACGTTTCAAGTAGTTAAACCTAAACATTTTATCCCATTTGGGTTCTTATTTACAAACACCTTCTCTTGCACTCTGGTCTTTTACACTCAACTGCTTCTATGCAATGTTATTCATATAAAAACACATGGTTATGATTGTCATTAGCTGAAACACAAACGAAAGCTAAGCCCAGAGTGTTAGATTCAGAGGTGGAAAGTACTCAGCTGGTTGGTTGAAACAAAACCTTGGTCTGATATTTGTACTTACTGGACCAGAACTTTCCTCCTCTGGCTAGATTCCTGAGAGATGAAACAAGCCCAAATCCAGACCAGTTCACGTACCTTATCACTTTAGTGCTGCCCGCAGAACCGACACTCTATATACACACTTCTGTTCATGTGCAGAACAGAATACAAAAGAGGTTCTTTATTTATCCTGATGGTGAAGCACAGCATTTTTCGATATCCCATCTATCTCTCCATGAGAGACACAGATACACATGTATATGTAGATGTGAGAGCAAGCTTTGAGGTCAGAGCACAGGGTCAGCCAGTAACTAGCACACCTAGAAAAGCTGGAGTTAGAACCTTTATGAAACTACGCTGCTGGCTAAGGATTTAGAAACCATGACTTCCCACATATGGTCACTGATCCTTAACCCAGTGAGTAACATACTGTGTATTTACTTTCAGCTATTAAAGTCATAGAAATTAGAACAAATACATAAGACAAACCAAGGTTAGTAGACACAGAAACTTTCATAAAATTAAATAATAATAGGACCCAGTCTATTCTAATCAGTTTGCTCAAAACAGTATCCTCCTAGATGCTGGGATGACTTGACTGAAGGAGGGGAGCAGCTTTTGAGCCAAGAACAGAGTGCATCACATGTTTTACTCTGACTTCTGGAGCTGGAAAGGGCATTGGTTGCCAATGATAGGAACACGCCCACCAGCTCCACCCTCTAACACATCACCTTATCAGTGAGCAAGGGCGTGTCCCTGCGCTTCAGCTTCACCTCTGGACGTGGTGGGGGCACGTGTGTACTCGGCATTCGTCGCCCTGCCAGGTTGCAGCTCACGATGCTGTCGCCAGTCCCTTACGGCCAGGGCTGTATTCAGTCCAAAGGCAAGAGTCCCCAGAAAGCCAAATACCTGCGAAGGAAATTATTCCAAATAACGCAAACAAACTGGACATCGCATGGTGGACGGCAACATTAACACCAGAGCAAGCACCAAAATGATTAATTAATATCAAATCTGATATTACCTGGCCTAATTTTATGTTCTGCATGTTAATAGACACTTCAAAATTGAACATAATCTTCAGAGTTGATTCTCAACCACGAAGAAAAGATTTTCAGGTATGAATTTAACAATTAGAGATTTCTGCAATTTCATGAGCGCAGATTAGTATCACTATGCAGCATGACGAAGATGGTTTATAGCAGGAAGCACCTGCACATTTAGAGGTTATATATTATATATTATATATATATT
>JAODKF010000022.1:2510254-2524162 GCA_026779585.1 Mormyrus proboscirostris | reverse complement strand
CGCATGACTTGGTCACCTCAGAGTTGTGACCTTAACCTCACTGAAGGTCTTTGGGATGTGCTGAAGGAGGCTTTATGCAGTGGTTCAACACACTTGTCAATACAGGATCTTGGTGAGAAATGAATGCAAATCTGGATGAAAATAAAGGGTGAGATGTTGAATAAGTCTGTGGAAACAACGCCATGACAAATGTGCGCCATAATCAAAGCTAAAAGCGGTCCGACGAAAAATTCAAATGGTGACTTTTTTTTTGGACGTGCAGTGCAACAAAGACATGCACGAAAATGATTCCTCATTTGTGTGTGTGGATAGATAGATTAGAGAGAAAAGATAGATAAGATAGAGAGTGTGTGTGTGTCTTGGAGACTGAACGCTAGTACTGAGCAACTGCGGGAACTGAGACCGAGACAGGGCGATGCGAGATGAGATGATACGCCACACTGCCCTTTCCACAGCCAAAGTTCTCGTACAGCATACAGTTCTGTAATGTCTCCACTGACACATTCTAGATAGAACTAAATAAGCTGATAGCAAGAATGAAATTTTCTACATTATTTATTTCCTGCATCGTCCTTAAAGATAAACAATCCTCAAGTGGCTCAACAAGTGAGGTTTACACACATGGAGCGCCTTTGCCGCCAAGCTTGCTCTCACCTATGTGCCATGAGGTAGGCAAAAAGAGAATTTCCCCACAGGAATCAATACAGTGTCATCCTTTCAAATAACCACATAGGCCTATACAATCTATTGAAAGAAATATTCAGGAAAATAAATGTTTCATGGGTAAATGATTACCCAGTCTGCCACCACTCAATAGTACTTTAACAAACTGAACAATCCACAGGAAGATGATGCCAAGACAAAGACTTCTTCCAGTGGACACAAAGGAAGGAGGTCGCAGGCCCATCTTGGCAATGCGGGATCAAGTTTTCTGCCTGTAATGAACACCTGTATCCCTGACATGACTACCTTTCAAAAGTAATAGCGACCAGGAATATCACAGCAAATACAAAAGCTATTCGATCTATTCTGCACAAAGAGAGAGATCATCCGCTGTTGCATAAAACATCACCATCATCAATATGCATTTATTATACATATACTGAGTGACAGGGGCCCTAAAAAATTTGGATCATAATTAGTCTGTGTCGAGGGCCCCATAAAATATGTTTTCATGGGGCCCAAACTCCCTAGTAGGACACCCATGATTCCATTTTATGTACATAGGCCGTTCAGGTTTCATTTACAAAGAAACCATTTCAGAAACCTAGCGTTAGTAAGACTGAATGCAAATAAGTACCAATCTGACTTTTTAATCCTTGTGATAATTTATATCCTGGTCACTATGTACATTGTACGCAGTGCTTAAAGTAAATACTGAAGATCTAAACACGGTAACAAGCTACTAATTCCATGCGACGATCTAACTTTTAATCCAAAATGGTAGCCTAAAACGAACATGCCACCTCTTTTACAGTGGGCAAAAAGTATCCCTATTAATTTCAAAACACAGCTATAATATGCACATTATATCTGTTGACGTACTACTAGGGACCGACTATTATTATTATTATTATTATTATTATTATTATTATAATAAAACTTTATTAGTAACTACGTCGGGAAACCTAGGCTCCCAGGCTCCTGTATAACATATCAACATTAAATTATCAGATGAGCACAGCCTAAATTATTATAAAATAGCGAAGCAGAAATAAAAACGGCGCATTCATGCATAAATGAGCTGGGGCCCTTTACATAAACAGTGCATCTATTGAATCAGATAAACAAGGAACTGGAACATTCTAGAGAAATACAAAACCGATCTAAACACAGAGACGCTGTTCTGCAATTCATTTTCTTTTTATCAAGCAGCGGAACGGCATCCTTGTTTTTCAAGCATGCAGTTCCACCTAGATAATAAATATCTACCACTGAAACGGAGAAGACGGCTTTGCTCATTTTAATTTGTACAATAATGCATGCACGCTATAAAAATCAACACGCTGCATGTGCACGCTGCACGCACAGCACCTGCTTTGTTAGTCTTCACACGCAATAGTTCTTATTACGTAAAACTTCATAAATAACAATATGGCCTCATTGCGCGAGACTGAAACACATTTGCTGAGCCACTTAAGAAAAAAAAATATCGCATGCATTATTATTGTTTAAAAAAAATTATTCTAAATGCTGCGGAGGAGACAGGGTCAAGAATATGAGAAATTTTGTTGTAAGTGAAAGTTAGTGTCTGTATTTGCAAACTGACCTGACAAGCGGAGAGATGCGCCACTTACCAGCTGGAGGATTTTGAGGATGCCGACGCTGGATCTCAGATAGCCCGTGTCCCACCTGATACCGCCCAGTCGGCTCCTGGACTGCACAGGCTCCGTGGTGGGCTGATAAGGACTGTTTGCCCCGGAGCTCATTGAAGTGTTCGAGGCCTCGGCACCAATTCCACTCATCTCCTCGGTATTTCTCATCTTGACAATTCGTATGTAGTATTACAAGCAATAACGCCGATACCGCTATAGCTAATTATTACAAACTTTACGTTTAGATACAACCTAAAAATGATAACTGCTTCACTAAGAATAACTATAGTGAGCCGCGTCGGAGCAATTCTAATATTATTTTGAACACGAGCTATTCAATCCCGTGTTCTTCATTCCTGCACATCTGCCCGAAACCGGTGTATTAATTATATAGTAATCAAACCGAAACTCGCAGCCCGGTGATAATTGATTAATTGGCTTACTTTCACACAGCCCACCCCATCGATTCATTTTCGAGATGGAAAGGAAAGCATGCTCCTCTCATCGTACACTTTTGCTTATAGATCCCAGTCCTTTCCGTTGCTTACACCATAGGTGGAAAAACGTGACGTAGCTTTCATTGGAGCATTACTCTGGAGGCCATGGCTGAAATGCCAATCGCGCTCCGCTGATGTCGCTCCAGGCGACAGTCCACGCCCCATCAGTCATTCGCTTCCAGCTTCCCCCAAAGAGGAAATGCGCACTGAGACAGGAATCCGAACGAATTGCAAACGTCCCGGTCCGCTAAATCCAGAAGTGTAACACTTCCGCGTGCTCCTCCAAATCCCCCTTCTTAATGGGATGTTTATAACACAAGGCATACCAAACCGGAAGTACAGCCACTGGAGCATCCCGAAACCGAAACGCTCATTGAAGGCAATGGGAATCTGAAATTATAATTACATAAATACAGTTCTGTAGGCTGTACGAAATTTATTCATTTCGACAGCAGGCGAAAGAGTCGTCCACGGTAACTTCGGGATTTGGAATAGTTATGTGGATTGAAAGACGATGAAAGAATTAACTAATTGTCTCCCGATTCATTATATTGGTCTGAGAAAAACTCGGGTATTAATTGTCGCGGGGCGGTCACCTCCCCAATAATCAAAACCAGCCAATGCAACCCCCTAAATGGGTGGAGACCTCAACCCAATGTTATGCCCTTGGTGGAAACTCAGATACGTTTGCATGCGTGTAGCAAATGCCGCCCATTAAGGCCGTTTATATAGAACATTACCAATTAAAAATAAATAAAAAAAAAATACCTGTATGCACATACTTGAAATACTCCTTACCTTTGCCAGGTTACAAATCTGCACGTGGCATCAAGATTTTAAAAATGCGGTCAGTAGCACTACTAGATATCCAACTTGTACATGCAGACGAAAACTGAGGTACAAAGTATATTTAAAAAATCCACCTCAGTATTACACAAGGATACAAATCATTGTCATTTTCAATTTTAAGATTTCAAAAACTTTTCCAATACTAAAAAAAGCACAAATTTTCATTCAAGCAGCATGTAAGATTTAGTTTATTGGAGCCAAACAAACATACATATTTATGGTAAGCAGACTTCTTTCCATGTAATATTAAACTGTCACTGGAAATTATATGCAATTTAACATTCAATATGAAGAATTTTGGTGGGGGAAGCACCAGCTATAGCCTCTTAGGAATATAGGGAAGCAGGGTTCGAGTCTGAGCACAAGACTGCTGCCTAATTCCCGCAGACACGCCATAAACTACACAGTGGTTCAGACAACAGTATTGCAAGATGACATATGGAGAAGTGGAAAGCCTATGTGAACAGTCAATGAAATATGACAATAATGACAATGAAGGGATGGGTAGACATTTTACAAAAAATCTTTACCAAAACCCATTACCCTAGGAATTCAAAGGTTGAAACAGCCGTTATATTTTACAAAACCCAAACCGTTTTCTAAAGATTGTTTTTAATACCAGGCTTTGTTTAATTGTTATGAATACAGCATTAGGTCAAACACAAGTTTACTGTGCTGTTTAAAGTAAACACCACTCACTCAGCAGAAATGGCCAGAGTGTCTTAAGGCTGATTTGTCTACCTCACATAATCAAAGCTGTGGTGTTTTTTTTTCTTCATTTATTTAGTGCTATTCATTAACCACCAATACTAGGTAATAGCATATTTATTCTGCCATTACCAGCTAAACAGATGGGAAATTACCAAATACTGAAAAAAAGTGATCTTTGGTTCCATGATCCAATTCTTTTCTTTTAAAGCACTAGTACATTTCATTTCTTGTATTCAGGCAGTTATAAGTCTTGTATGTGGGTTCACTACAGTGGTGAAACTGATGTAATGTTAATAGTTGAAAAGCAAAAAAGAAAAAAAAAACAATTTGTCAACATACCTCAGATTTCCTGTAAAGCTGATATCTTAAAGATACATACCTAGGTGATTGTGAAAAGGTGGAACCCAGCCCAGAGCTCACCCACTGCAGACATCATCATCAAAATTATACATCGGAAATTTCTAACTGCTATACCAGCTCACCATCAACAATTGCAAAGAGGTCAGACTTAGGAAAATCCCCATGAAGTGCTTCGTGTAGACTAAGGGAATGTTTTAGCATCTAATAATGACAAAAAGCTATCACGTGATTAACTACAATCAATTTGGCCACAGTGTTCGCTGATGCGAGGGAGGGCTGTTCTCACTGAGTAACGCACTGCCATCATTCTGGAAGCCTGTAGAAATGGTTACTTCATTTCAATTTATTCTACCTTTTTTTATATAAAAAAAGGGCATTCTGCCTATTGCTCAAAGATTCATACCTTTTCATACAGGCACTGACAATGAGAAATTCATTACAAACAATAAGCAAAAGGCCAAAAGTCTGTAGTACAAAACCATAAATATAAATTTGGAAAACTGGCAAAAAAGTGAACTGTAATAAATGTTCTTAGTAGGCAAGCACCTCTACAATGAAAAACTGTTCAACACATCAGGCACTTGGAGTTATAGCAAGTAAGGGCCCCTACCCACCCAACTCTGTAGCCAAAAGGTCCGCTTTAAATACAACCTGGCTTACCAAACCTGACAGATTTTAAATATTTGAAATTTGTATCCATAATTTCAAAATAACCACATTTTGTACAGTGACTGATGTAATAGATTGCTTATATTTACAGAATTCAAAACAAGAATGGTGTCATCACTGTCTAGCAGTTGTCTGGATTTAAACAGCATAACCCTCAAAATCCTACCAGCCAATATGTTCATCACATTAGTGTTATGATGTCAGGCTAGTTTAACATCTCGAGTAGCCCCAAAGTTTCTCGTTAAAACATTTGGTGCTGTCAACAGTATTTATTTTTAATACGATTTCTGTATCCATCGAATGAAATGTCAAATTACTCAGACCAAAATGAAGGCTCTTTTCATTCCCAATTAGAGAGTACATTTCGGGTCTGTTGGTATGCACTCAAACACTGGAGTTCAACCATCTCCCAGGGCCGAGGCACATTTTGAAATGAGCCTTGTACATCCGTAGTCCTACCTTTATACTCCACATCTTCCATTTCACCTTCCTCTTCGCACCACAACAAAAACAGACCTGATCGTGGCATCTCATCATTAGACCATCATCATTTGCTGTTCATTGATACGCATTGGGAATTTGGTCATTTGCATTTTTTTGTTTCAGAGTGTATTGTTGCATTTTCAATGGACGACCCTGTGGGTGAGATCACGCCTCATTCTCCGCTGACGTGTTAGCCGTTACCATGGAGTCTGGTTTGCGAGTCATTCTGTCCAACTCTGCCTGAACATCAGTCAAAACTGGCTTCTGCCCTTAAAAGAAACATTAAAAGAACAGTAATTTTACTTGGGGGTTGTATGAAGGCCTGCATCACAAACAAAGCAAAATTAAATGTAAATTCACACTTAAATCACACTCTTCACTTATCCATATTATTAAAATACCCAGAATATGTCCCTGTTCTATACTGATGAAAAAATGACCATTTCCCCCTGACAGTCTCTGCATCAGTTTGTCCCAACAGTTCATCTCAAGCTGTGTAAATAAGTAACGACCACCAAGTCAAAAGGCGGCAGGAGAAACATTATTTATCATGGCATAAATCCAGGTTAATGAGGAAGCAGAAGATAACATACCAGATATGAGCAGGAGGAGACCAGTAGGCACAGAAGAGCAGGGAGAGCAGGGGGGAGATCAACAGGCAAAGAAGAACAGGGAGAGCAGGAGGAAGAGACCACTAGGCAGCGCACATGGTTGAGAAGAGCATCTCACCGGTTTTCTTGACTGAGCTCTGGACGGCTCCCCCACCAGCACCAGGGCTTCCAGGGGACCCAGTCTTTTTACTCAGCAGGCTGTTGAAGAAGTTGGCCAGGACACCCTCATTTGCAGCAGCACCTTGGAATATGGGGGGGGGAGAGATTCAGAGAGATTCAATTCAGAGATTGTGGTTAGAAAAGGGCTACCATTCATAGAAATCAAATATGATTTCTACCAATTCATCTTGATGTCATGTAGACATTATCTACATTCTGCAAATCTAGTGCATACAACACATTAACGAATCATCAGAAACCCCACCAGCAAAAGAGACTCGCTGATAGGATCTGTACACCAGGCATTCACAGGAGTTCCACCACAACACACACTTCTACACTCCCACTTAAAGGCCCTACCTTTCATATTTGGGTCAGGTTTTTTGACAGTCGTCATGGGCGAAACACTGGCGACATTGGCAGGTCCTGCCCAACCGGCGGGCCGGGGTGACGTCGACACAGGTCGAGCGGGCGATTCCTGGTACAGAAAGAGTGAACTGCCCTCTTTAAACATCTGCCAGGACATTGACCTGCCCTCTTCATTCATTAAATGATATGCTTAATCGGTTTCACATTCACCACAAAAAAAAAAAAAAAATCATACCATCTGAAGAGTGATGTACATGACCACCAAATTCAGGGACCAAAAATGTATCACCTAAACCGACCCTATTCAAATCTGGCCCTCGATTGCAAATCTGGGCCTTGTTATTAAGTTATTATTATTAAATAATAATTATATTATTAAGTTAGCTTAATAATTTCTGGCTCTAATTGGCCAGAGGCTTCGCAACTGGCTCTCAAGTAAAGGAAAGCTGGAAAATCAGCAGTGCTCCTCTCTTGAGGGCCATGATTTAAATAGCCCTGACCTAAACCAACCAACTTTTTATATGAATGTTATGACTAAACTTTCACAAATCAAGACAGAATTTCCCCCTGGAATCAATAAAGTCAATCATAATAGCAAAAGGTGAGGAACCCATAATGAGGCAATGACTGACCCCAACACTTTAAAGCAGTAAAATTATAATGTGTACGACGCAAGAGCAGCATTTGTGCTGGTATCACTCACCGATCCTCTAGTTAGTGTGGCCGGCTGTTTTGCCAACAGCGACTGCAATAGGAGGGGTGACAACAAAAACACAACAAATTAATGAAATATATAAACATTCTTCTAATGAAATCCAAGACACAAAAAATTACAGATTCTCTACTGCCGAGATGGGGGCCCTGTGGGACAGAGCATGTGCCAATGTCCGGAAGGTTGTGGGTTCAAATACTACGTCCGGAAGCATAACCATATTACTGCTGGGCACCAAAAACTGTTTGAAGGGCAATGGAAAAATGGCTGACCCTACATTGTGAGCCCAAGGTTCACACTCTCTACTTTGTTTGTCTCTCTCTTAGGAGAGCAAGAGAGGACATGCGAAAATGAAGGGATTCGTAAGTAGTTCTACATGTACAACAGTGAATGACATGTCATTATCATTAGTGATATTCCCTGGCCTCTACTCACCTGCTGCTTCATGAGGAATACCTGGTCATCTTCTGCATTCACCTCTTTATCATGAACCAACTGGATGGAAGGAGGGAGGAGGAAGGAGGCCGTTAACACAGTAAGAAAGTATCAGAAATCCTGATCCTGAATATGTAGAATATGAAAACCATGAATATCGACTCGCCACACAAGGCATTTTATTATAGCATAAAAACAGTCAAAAACAGTAATTAAAACGCTAGTTATGAAAATCAGAACTATTTGCAGGTGTTGCCTTTGCACACATACATAAGGTAAGGTAAGGTAAGGTAAGGTATGGAGCACGCACTGATTACAGCTTGTTGCCGCAGCCGCCACATGACAAACCACCTCAGGGATGAGAACCAAAGTGCAGCCCTGCGGCAGGTGATATCTCAGCACCACACTCTTCCAAATGGAACAGTGCGAGTTTTTTCCGGAGGCTGGAGGTCCAATCCTGCCACCAACCCCTGAATTTCCCAGTACGTTGGAGGACCTCCTTACGTGCAGTATGTGACAAAAAAAATCTGTAGTCTAGCTACTAGCCTTTATGATGCTTTTTTAAATAATGAGTGGGAAAATTCATAAAGCTCCATTACCTTTCTGACTGGAGGTTTCACAATAAAATCTTCAAAGGGATCATCCACTTTAACCATGTTGAAATTTTCATGCAAAATACCGATTTTCTTCTCATTATCCCAACCAGTTGGACTATGGAAGACGGGAGAATTCATTAAAAACAGAATAAATCCTTATAGCTAGTGGTCCAATTGTTCCTGTTCTTCCAATTTTTTGCAGTGTTAATGGAAAAATTGATGAAATATTACTTCGGACCATTTAGAAGGAAGGAAAGATAAGCCACTCACATGAAGACAGCATCCTTCTCCACCACCAAAGCAGGTGTGGAGAACTGGAAGCCATATAGTCTGTGGACAATATATTTATAGAGAAGGTCTAAGTTCTTCTCCTCTTTGACAGAAGTATAAATCAAGGCAGCTCCATCTATAGGGTTTGATTAAGGGCAGATTCACGATGGAATTTCAACATTGTCAGGGTGAAGGGGAAGTGGTTTATTAAGAGATGGGAAAGCCAGTGTGGCTGACTAGGAAAGGATACAACGAAGGCAGAAACGTCGAATGTGGGACTGAATGAAGTCAAAGTGCTCCTCTCTGTAGTCATGCTCCTTCTCCAAAACATTCACTGTGTCACACTGAGAACAAAAAGCACAATACTTACAACAGAAACCTTTCACTCAGATTTAGGTCATACCTTTCTAACAAAGAGCTCAGAGATTCCTCCCTGCTGCTCTGGGACACTTCCACTCTCTGACCATGTCTGAGTAACCACAGAACGATACAAGAGCAGCTGACAATTCCTGAATTTAAAAGCACCAGAGGCGGAAAGTTCAGGTCCAGAAAGTACAAATCCAGACCAAGGTTTTATTTCAACCAACCAGTAGAATGCCCTGTGACCTGAGGTGGAAAGTTCAGGTTCAGAAAGTAAAAATCCAGACCATGATTTTGTTTCAACCGACCAGATGAGTACACTGTGACTCTTTATACACAACTGGTTGGTTGAAACAAAATCTTGTTTTGGATTTTTACTTTCTGAACCTGAACTTTCCACCTCTGCCTGTGACTGACCTTTAGCTTCAACTGGTGGGTTGAAACAAAACCTTTGGTCTGGATTTGTACAAGGCCTTACCCTGAAGACCAGCGTATTTCTTTTCTTTTTTATCGCCCTTGCCTTACAAAAGTAGTTACTGCAAACACAAAAGAACTCAGAAACTTTGAAAGTCAAGAATGGAAATCCTCCAAGCAGAGGAAACCATTCCAACACACTGTTGTACAGGACATATTGTGCATGTGAAAAAGCACATGAGAAAGTCAGAATAACTTGTGGAATATTTCTTTGCTTGAAGCAGCTACCATGGAAAAGTTTGGAAACTGAATAAAGGATAATATTCATCACAATAATTGTTGCCTTTCAGGCGCAACTGGTAGCGAACCTCATAAAAGAGGGATGATCAGGCAACAAATCATGAAAAGACACAGATCAGAGGACACAAAGGATCGGTTGTAATTTTAAGCAAAAAATATTACAGCCCAAGAGTCATTGGGACACAGCAAACCCACTTCTAACTACGGGTTCAAAACATCTATGGAATGTCCTGATAAGAAGTGAATCTCAAAACTTTAAGATCGGAAGACTACTTGACTCACCTTTGTGCAAACTACTAGCACAGGAACACCCAGATTGTGCGTTAATACATTCTCCCCTAGTGGCAACACCACCGTCTCGTCTGTCCCGCTGGAAGGGATCCGTCTCTGTGGCGAGCCTAGGGGGGCCTCCTCAGGTCCCGCATACTCCTGAAAGTCCTTCACCACTGGGAACAGACAGGAATGACTTTCACTGATCAAAAATACGGATGGCACTCATCACTGCAAAGCTATGAAATGCCGTCTACATTTCCTAGTAGTCCTAACCACAGTATGAATGAAGCAGAGTAAAGTCAACAGCATGTATTTGAAGTACTATTTGCCAAACTTGTGGACAAGAGAATCTGGTAAATAAATGGTCGAACAATTATTTGAGCCATGATAATTAGGTAACAGCCAGTTTCATAAAGGAAATCTTTTAGACATTAAAACATCTTTTAAATTTTCTGTGATGTAGTATAATTCTAGCAGAAACTAAACATCATTCACAGAATGCACTGCTTATTCAAACACGCAAACACAGTCAAGCAGACAGCTCAACTCAGCCCAATGCAGAGCTAACCTGTCAGATGCCGACCCCACAGACACTCAAATACTCCTGTGACGCACCTCGACAGAGAAACAAAAGCTGTCTTGCATAGCCTACACATCAGTTCCAAGCTCCGTTTCTGGAATGGTTTCATACTTCTCCAAAGAGAACAGTCGGCAACAGGAGGATGATTACATCTCTGCCAGTACATTCAAACGCAGCAGGTAACCACTTTCAGGACAGATCACTAGACTTTTTTCAGCACAACAGGACTGGATGCCACTTCTCCACTGCCTGTTATGTCTCTCACAGGAGGAAAAATAAAATTACCCAAGCAGGTGCTCAACACAGAAACAGAACATTATCTGCTGGGGGGCCCACACTGTATAATTTATCAGGAAGCACCAGCCTTTTTAGAGCAAGAAATGCATGAAACATGACATGCTACAGCAAGGGAACTTGTAGTCTTACTATTTTAACATGGGGAGAGAACTGAATGTGCTCTGTGTGAAAGCTGTATGGGAATAAGCTCAGACACCTGAAAATACAGAGTGTTTATTAAAAAAAGCTTCCAAAACTCCCTACTAACATTCACATAGTTGATTCGGCAGTTTGAGATCACAGCCCCACATCTGAAACAACCTAGGAAGATTATATTTCCCTTAGGTCTCCTACAACACTGAAAAGGTCCGGAATACGCCAACCGCTTCTCAGTTGACAGCTCATAATTTGTGGCTGCCAGAGTCAGTCTGAGAATAGAGTGATGGCTGCGCCAAAATTGTAAAAGTACACTGGTCCCAAGGAAAACGAAGCCTTTGATGGAGACTCCAGCATCACTTCCGGGACTAAGCAGAGTTTACCAGTTATGTGTAGCTGCCACATATCAAACAGAACCTTAGCATGACAGCTGGGTGCCTGATGGAATGGCACTGGAACTGGGAACTGATATAGAGAGAAAAACTGTCAAGGTCCTTTAGTTTCCGTGATACTAATGTGTTTATTACACAAATAAACCAAATAAAACTTCTCGGGTTAAAACATGACAAATCACTTGACTGGTACTTAAAATCAAAGTTAGATCACATGGTTCCTGGCTGACTGCCCAGAAAAAACACTGTTTTAAAACCCATGACTTTTGTGTTGAAAGTAAAGCAAAAGGAGGCTAAGTATCTATGAGCACCAAGTCTTTCACAGCCTAAGCAGGGTGGAAACAAAGCAAATAGCAATTCATCTTTTACAGTTTTTCCTCTATAGAGGGAATTTGCAAAGTAATAACAGGTTACTACAAGTACAACAGAACATTAAAGTTTTATAATGCTAAGTATCAAGTGCATAGACTTAAAACCTTTATTACATGTTAAAATGAAAACAAACATACATGACACACGGTAAGGGTAGAGTTGAAGATTTGATTTACACACAGGTATGAGTCAAGTGTCAGTTGAAAAAAAGCACAAGATCTCCAGAATTTTAACGATATCATCACTTACACACAAAACATGAGTCTGGTCTAAGATTAAAGGGCATTAATGACAGTTTCCTCCTCCCTACTTGGTTTGGGCAGTGCAAGAATGACCCCCCCCCCCTTCATATCCTCCTCCACACTGTGACCCTGGTGTCAAGGAACATGATGTAACTCCCTGCAAGAGCAGCAAACTGGATCCGGTCCCTTTGTCTCGCTGTCTCCCCATATAATGACGTCACTCTCCACCCCCTGCTCCCCCACACCACCCCCCTTCTCCAGAAGAGGGCGCCAAGCTTCTGCAGTCACAGTGTAACTTATGAACTTGACCCCATTTCAAGTCCTTACACACTTCTGTTACTGCAGGAAGCCAAGAGTGTCTGGCCTATCAGCTAAAATTCAGGAGTGGTGCTTTCCTACAGACCCCAGAGACACATTAGTAAGAGGAAGGTATCAGCTCCAGCAGACATTTTCCATGGTCCTTCTTAAGCAGTCGTCTAATCACGATATTTGGTATTTTAAAACAAGGAACCGATTTAAACTCAACAACAGACACTTCACCACCACACTTCCTCTTTCTGTCCTCACACACTGAGGAATCTTCCAACAAGACACGAGTAAAAACCCATAGTTTTTGTTTTAAACCATGTGTAATTATTCAAAACAGCTGACATATACTTCCACAGCTGTTCTAGTCACTCATTTTGAGTTCAAATGGCCCTTTGTGGCTTTTTCAACTTTCTATGATGAATTTAACTGGAAAATGTTTGTGTTAAACCCAGGCTTCTTTTTCAGAAGGAAAGAACAAATATGAAAAACATCCTGAATATATATGTATTTCAGAGTATATACACAGCATTCCAAACCACAGTATGATATTAAGAATACTAAATATTACATAGGATGCAAAAACAAATGTCAAAACAAATCCTAATGGCTGTATTTCAGCAAAATACAGTAAAATACTGACACTGTAGTGCAGTAATCAAGTACTTTGCCTATGGGTAATTACACAAGTAGGGCTGCAACAATTAATCAATTAAATTGATTAAAATCGTCTATTAAAATAACTGGCTAACTACAGTAAAACTGGTCTAAGTCGCCGGCTTGTAACTCGTCAATGTGCACATGTCGACACTCAAGCAAAAGTCTCGATTTTTCCTAATGATGTTTCCTTTAAAACTCCTTGTGCAAATCGCCGCTTCTAAGTCGTCAAATTCCCTTAGTCATCACCTAAATCCGACGAGCAGTCTGTGCTTTTTTTGTTGCTTGTACTTTAGAAAAAAGATTGTGTTTTTCATTACATTAAGGCCTCGTCCACACGGACGTCTGTACCTGGAGTTTTTCTGGCGTTCGTGGCGCCAGGTGAGCGCCGACCGTTTATCTTCTCCTTGGAGCAAATCAAAGCATCCACACAGGCGCTCAACACCGGCATTCGGCCGGCTACGCGTTCAGGCAGTGTCATAATTCACAACAATTCACTACAAAATTATTTTTTTGTACTCTTAATGTAGCATACATTTATCCC
>JAODKF010000022.1:2497898-2510154 GCA_026779585.1 Mormyrus proboscirostris | reverse complement strand
AAAAAATTATTTTTTTGTACTCTTAATGTAGCATAAATTTATCCCCCCCCCCCCCCCCCCGATTAATAATCGATTAATCGGAAAAATAATCCACAGATAAAGCGATTATCAAAATAATCGTTAGTTGCAGCCCTATACACAAGTAATTCCATTTCTTTTGTGGGTGTTAAGTACCTTGGCTTCATTAGCACAGGCCTGGTGTTCTCATTCACCAAGTTCATAACCAAAAGCATTTAACCTGCAATGCAAGACTCACACTTCTGTTCCAGCTCCTTCAGCTCCTCTGGTGGGATCCTAAGCTTGTCCACCTGGTCACGGAGGACACTGGCCCATTTCTGAAGGGACTCCATGATGTTCCATGGGCGAGACATATCCACCACAAACATGGCCAGAGTGTCCCTCAAGGACTCCGCGGACGCAGCAAATTTCAACAGACCTTTATGATAGAGGTCACCATCCAAGATCCACACATTACAACGCGTCAGATCTGTAAGTCACAGAAATTCAAACACACACTCAATCTCAGAAAGTAACATTCAATGTGCCAAACTGTCTTCATACCACACTGTTCAAAACCAAAGAAGTATCCATGATTTAGATAAGACCATTAAATGGATGCCAAAGATCAGACTTCACTTTCCAAAAAAAAAAAAAAAAAACAAACACTAAAATAATTCTGCACTATTGCATATGACTCATCAGGATGATTTTTAAACCAGGAAAATCAACTGCCATAGCTCATATGTAATTCCAGAATTAACGACTTATAATGAAAAGAATTATTTAAAAAGGCATTAAGAATATGTAGCAGTGTAATCCATTATAAAAGAAATAATTTACATTACAGAATGAACTGGGACATAACTCAAACTCATAAATACATTAGATTGCTTCCACAAGTTAAATGCTCACTGCAAAGTCAAAGCATCCTGCATATTATTCTATTCTGGCAGTAAAAGCACACACCTCCAAGATAGGCAGACGCTTAAACCTACCATCTCTGTCTTCATCGTGGACATTCAGGTACAAGTACTCAAGCCCTCTTCCTTTTTTATTGTGCTCAACACCCTGGAGCTTTGCCATAAGGGTCGTCTTTCCTGAACCATCTTCTCCTGAAAACCAAGTACAGAAAACCAGTCATTTTAAGACTGGAAAAGGCTTTCACATCCTCCTTTTTACTTTCTTATGAGACAGACACATATAGGCTTGAGAGTGAGGTTTGGAGACAGTGCCCAGGGTCAGCATGGAGCCGCCCGCAGTTTTGGGGGTTAAGAGCCTTACAAAAGGGCCAAACAGTAATATAATAAAATAACCAACATGGCCATGCAAAGACTTTGAGAAGTAGGTGCTCAAAGTTTAAAACTCAGTACCTTTATAGCTTATGCACAAAATCACATTAAATAGCCTGGTGATCAGGCACCTCCAATGCGTAATCAGTGATTTTCAATAATATGATCCTACTTATGTCCAATATTATATATGGAATTTAAGAAAAATATTTTATAATCACTCACCTTGAACTCGACTAAATTTTACAGAATTAATTACAGAATCATGTCTCATTAATATGTGGTAAATATACTGATCTAGGCAATACCAAAACAATGCATATTACAATGACATTTCCTGTGAATGTAGGGGTTCCAAAAAAAAAAAAAAAACTGGTAATAACACTGCAGAGGAAGACATAGTACACGAATTCACATGCAGCGTTACAGCGCTACTCACCGAAAACTAAAATATTTTTCCCAGATGGTAATTTCGAGCTGGAGCGTGTAGAGACGTCGCTGAGAATGGAGTGCCTACAGCGGGAACACTGTTATTGTCACACAGCCTTCTGCAAAAAAGCATCAGTTACAGAGGCAAAAAAAAATGACGTACGTTTAGAAACCAACCTTTGAAGTCAATTCTACCGAAATGACATTTCTTGTATTTTTTTATACTGTGTCAATTTTGACCGAGATCTATGCATTTGTTGCTGTAACGCCCCCAATTTCCATCTGGATCAATAAAGGTTCTATCTGTTTATCTATCCTTGCATTTCTCTTTACATCTACTTTTTCATATACATTTATATCATCGTATATCATCCATCTATTCAATACAGGCTTTGTTCGGGCTCAGCGTGCTAGCTGTCAATAGCGTTAGCATCACGTTATCGACAGGCCAAGAATCACCACATGCCGGTAAACCAATCTCAGAATTTTGCTTTTTAAATCCCCCATAAGAGGTGATCGCACTGATGATTAACAAGCGCTTAAATCCCATTCGTAGCCAATATTGGCAACTATTTCTGTGGGAAGTGTCCATAATTTCTGGTTAAACCGCCGCTTTCCATAGAAGGGTGCGCTGACAGCAGGTTACAGCCCAAAACAGACTCACGCAGGCAGCGACCGCTGCGAAATGGGGCCCGTCAGCTATCACGTACATCTAAGAAGCTGTGGAGACACTAGTGTTCCGATATTAAAACAGAGCACCATGTTGGTCGTGGGTTACTAAATCCAGCCAACTAACGTAAACTAGCCGAATTAGACAATGTTTTGAAGGGAGTGCGGCCGGCCCCTCGGCCAAGATGCATCAGAATTTTGCACCAGGAAAAGCACAGAAGGTAAATTACATTATGCACAAACAATAAAACCAACAGCGGTAAATCAGACTTGTACGTGCCATAGGTTCTGCCCTTCCTCGTCTTCATTGTTATTTTCCTTCGTATCTGTAGCCCCAACAGTGCAGAGCGATTTCTTCGTTATTACGGGCGCCATCTTGTTTCTGCATCCACAAAGAGAGGCGGCAACTGGGCGCCCAAGGACCCCGGCAATGTGCACTTCAGCATTTCTGTCAGGCTCCTCCCAGCCGCCGCATCACATTCTGACTTGTTATCTAACGTGTCTGCACTTGCACTGATTTGGAAAATCTACCGAAGCATACAATCGTTGAATTAAGACTTCATAATTTTGATCAGGAGATAAACTAGACAGCTCCACCTGTATCGCATAACCGAGAATGATGTCATCACCCAGAGAGGACAGTAACTACCGGGCTTAAAGATCATTTATGATTTAGTTTACTGGCAATCCTGGCAATAAATTAGTGTCTGTGTGTCAGCTGGGCGCATTAAATGTTCCAGTTTTGTTTTTATTACATCATTTACCGTATCAGACATACTCAAAAGCTAAAATATAAAACAACAATAAAGTACAAATATATACAATAAAACAAAGTGGGTTTATTGTCCTATTTTAGTATGAAAAAGGGGCACAGCTTTAAAAACAGTAAAGATATTTCATGCAATCTATTGATACTAAAAGTCTTAGTAAATGATAAAACCACTAATATAGTTATTTGCAAAAATCAAATACAATACGAAACCATTACATATGTTATATTTATTAAACACGGGAGCTAAGAAAAAACTAAATGATATATCCAATCTAAATGTTTAGTGTTGTTTTTCTCATTCACAGACCAAAGGCAACACTGATTCCACCAGTTCAGCTCAACAGCGCACTTTTCGATTGTGCAGAGGAATAATTAACAGACTTTGTCAGGTAAAACCAGTCATAACCCAAATTCACAGCCCTGAAGCTATCAGATGAAAGTGAAACCAACTCAGCCCCATGGCCATCAAATGCTAGCTATGAAATGTATCATGATTTGCCTCACTTACTAATAGAGTCAGTATCCATTCGTAAACACTGCAAAGTTATTTGCTACACTGAAACATAAGAAATACAGCAAAAAGAGACTTTTTGAGCTAGCTATCAGAAAAAATGGTGTTAGATTTTCAGATGTATAGCTAGATGAGTTATATTTTCTAACTCCAAATGGTGAATCAGAATAGTATTTTTTATGAATTCTAGCTGTCCTGCCTCTTTGAAGGTGTAGTATGATACATTATCAGGAAGTATTTGTATGTTTGCCAGTTTGAGTAAATTGAAGACGTAATTTGTCAGCCACAAAAAGTATTTGCAAAACTATTTAACATAATAAGCGAATGATATAGTTTAAAAATATTTAACATATTTTACTTTGCTTGGCTCTGTAACATAACAATGTTAGTTAGATACAATTATTAATGATTGTTTGTCAGAATTGTAAAGTGGATGCTGTAACCACCAAAAAGAAGTGAGAGAGCAATTAAATATTGCATTGTATATACATGGTAAAATGCTTTGAAAAGCACCACTAGCATAAAGTCAGAAAACAGAGGACTTTGCGGATTGGCTGTTTGTTTTTACAACACAGGTTGTCCATCAATTACTCATACCAACCAAAAAACAAACAAAAAAAAAAGATGTTTAAGTGCTTTCGTATGTATTGTGGAGAGGATGTTCCTGTATGGTCGACCTTCTGTAAAACAACTGTTTCACAGTTTTAACACTAGAGGCCACTCTATGCATAATAAACTACATGCGTAACGTTCTTGATGTCTCCGATTGTGTATATTTATATTGATATATTATTGATTTTAAAAGCATGTAATTTGAGGGAAAGTAAGTTTACCTCTCCCCTGACAGTTGTCAATAAATAGCCTAAATTTAAAATTCATTGAGTATGGTCTATAATTGGGTCACGTTTTACACGTCTGTGAAAGAAATGTTCAAAGCACCGGGGACTATTTAAAAAATTTATCGTGAAGCCGCAACTGCAATGGCAACACCACTAATTTTACCACTCCGTATAGTTGAGATGAATAATTTACGAACAATCACTTTAAAGTTTTTAGACCCTTTGTACGTTTAATTTTGCCACCATTCAAGAACAACCACACATTTGGTGGATAATAGTCACTAACTTGGATGTACAAAGGTAACTATTATATTACAATAGGCTAGACTCTTGAGTAAAGGAGTCAGAATAAAGCTGAACTTCTGCATCATAATTCCCAAAAAGGGAAAAAGATTGCTGAAGAAGGGCATGGGTTCGCTGAGGACAAGGATAATGACTGATGGTTTTCTAATGGTGAATTTGTCCAGGGAGGGGCCAAGGGGTGGGAGTTGCCTATAACAAAATCCGCATAGCCCTGGAAGAGTGTACCTCTGGGAGTGAATAGGAATGAGTGCAGCTGTGAGTCGCCAGCTTGATCCTTGCTCAGTCCTGCAGGGAAGTAGACAGGACCGCCGACTTTTCTGTGCCAGTCTGGATTTTAAAGTCTCATTTAAAAAGGAAAACAGGTTGGTTTGTTTTACAAGGTGTGCTTTTTCAGATTACATTTATCGGGGAGTATATTGAGAAATTTTTGGCACCGCGTGGTGTGATAGCGGTGCGAGTAGAGAGAAAAAAATGATCAGATAATGAAAGGAGAGGATCGCATCGCTCCTTTGTTCTCGTGCTGTACATGTGCTCTTTTTTAAAAGAAAAGTGTAAATGTTACCATCCAGGAATTCATCACAGAATGTTCTCTTCAGTAATAAGTTTATACAATATAACGGGTGTTTCTCGGACATTTCTGCGAAAAAAATCAGAAAAAAAGATCAGCTTTCTAGTGTCTGTTTGATGGAGCGAACCAAAGGTGTGGTTCTTTGACAGAACATGAAGTCAGAATATTTTGAGGAATAATGACAATGAAGTTTATTCAGTCTCTTTTATTAGGCTTTATTTATAGGCTTTAAACTAAAAGGTCTGGTCACTGCAAGTTATTTTAAGAGGATTTCAATGTAATTTACCGTTAAATGACTGGATCCTCATGCCATTTTTTGTAAACCATTAGCGTCGTTAAATTTGGGTTTATTATTAGCAACGAGCTCATACCTGATATTTTTGTTCAGTTAGTTTGTTCATTCGATCGTCAGCATCTTAAACGTAGGTCAAAATTTGGGAAGCCTTTGCAGGTGGCTCTAAAGACGGTTTTGGATGGAGCGGGGAGGGGCCAGGATGGTGACAGGGAGCTTATTGTGGACCTGTGAATGTATTCATTATATTCAACCTTAAGATCTAGCGCTTGATTAAAATCAGTGATCAGAACAACATACCCTCATTATCCAGAGATCTAGTTTAAGGGTTAATTATTGTTGAAATTTGTTTGAGATACCACACTTTACTTTCTGCTCTACCTGCCCCACCGCAGGCATCGAAATGTAACGTGATGGAATTTTCCCGTTCTTCTCTTTGGATTTAATAAATCGATTTATAATTTTTTTTTTTTGGATTACCACAGTGCTAATAATAATTGGGATCTACCTGTTTCATGCTTTTTTCATTGTTATCGGGTAGCCTAAATAGAGAGTAGCAGCCTACTGTAAGACTTCAGTACATTAGAGTTTCCGTGCAGGAATGTACTTCGTGTTCATTTCCTAGGCGTGATTGCCATTTCGCTTCAAAAATACGTAGGCCTAGTTACTTTCCTGGCACCTTTATACATCATTCTTGTAGAACTCTCTTAAATTCTTTTCATATATGCATTTTAAACACGTTTTATGTATCTCATTTTTCAAACTTTACAAACATTTATTAGAAATAATTTATGACTATGAAGCAACGCTGTGGCTGATCGCTTCCAAAAGAACCGTGGTAGTTTAAAAATAGTGTCCGAGTTAATCCTGACACAATGGCTCACCGCTTCCTCTTGACTGCAGTACTAAGGACAGTTCCTTTGGTAATTATACGGGGAATTGCAGGTTTAATGATTTTGCTTAAAATAATTATGGGATCTATTTGCCTGAAGGGAAAATAGGCTCATTAATTTAATTGACTGGATGATTTTATTAAAATACTGAATATTAATATGCTAAATGTTAAAATCCACGTTCCCTAATTAAACAAGTTCCAATTAACCTAGCTAAACTGAACAAAGAAACATTAGATGTCTCCTTTCTTAAGCTCAACTAATTATTATTATTAGGCTATTCTTGATTATTATTATTGGATCATGGGTTGACATTTGCCAAGAAAAAAAGTAAGATCGAGTATGCTGTGTATAAGATTTAACGTGTTTTTGGTGGCGTGTTTAAAAGTGTTTTTAACTGTGCAAATATGACGTGTGAAACGAAAGTCAATCGACACCTCATTTAATTCTTTGTCGATGTAACGTTTTTCTTTACCTTTTATTAGTCTCATTTACTTTAAACTTTAAGATATTATATACATTTAGTGATACATATAAGTCTAGCCAAGTATGTCATTACGCAAATGCAAACCAACATGGTGATTTAATCATATTGCTGTCACAGTGCTTCATAGTTTTCTGCTTAAATGTATTTTAAATCTTATCACTGGACCTATACAGTGTTTTTACAATGTCTTCATATTGCACATACAACCCACCTTAAGATTCCAATGGACATGCTTCCCTTTGGCAGTTAAGCAGAATTTTCTTCAGTAATACATACCTTCCCTCACTTCTTGTGCAATTCAAAGTTACTGTAATACAGGAGAGGGCATTTATGAATACGAGGCACATTAAGCGGTGTAAAGAAGTTGTACAACATAAGACACAATAAATTTGAGGGTGTTGCTTTAATTAGGTATATGCTTAGCATTGACTGCTGCAGTATATATCATGCAATTAATCAACTGTGGTTTAATTTAGGAGGCAATATGGGAGGTAAACTGACCAAGAGGAAGAAGGGCTACAATGTGAATGACCCAAAAGACCAGAAGGAGGAGGTTGCAGGGAGACACGCCGGGAAGCAAAATGAGGAAGACACTTCTATGACATTTAAACTAAAGTCAGAGTCTGAAGCTTCAGGTTCTTCCAGTACCGTTGATACTACAGCAGTGGGGAAAGCTGCAGTGGAGGCTACCAGAACACCACAGGAAACAAATCCACCAGAAGAGGCAGCTCCTGACACATCTCCAGAGGAAGCAGAAGGAGGAGAAGCTGCACCCCTCACGGTAAATGAAGAGCCGAAGTCTGCAGAAGCATCTGCAGCAACTGAACTGAGCTCTCAGGCCAAGGATCCAGAACCAGAGGTCTCTGGGACAACCGAGAAGGAAGTTTTTTCTGAACACCAACAATCAAGTGAGCCGCCTCCACCAGAAAGTCAAGATGTTCAAAGCAGACCTGAGGCAGCTGAAGGCTCCATCACATCACCAACGAACGTGACAACCCAAGAATCCAAGGATTCTGTGTGTGAAATTTTTGCAAAAGCCACAGAAAAAAAGATATCATGCACTGAGTCAACAGCACAGGACACAGACCCAGGATCTGTTAATCAGGTACAAAGAGATTCTGCTGAACTGGAACAGCCTGGAACATCCAGCACTGCAATCAACTTGATTTCCAAGCCAGATTTAGAATCACCCAAAGATCCCACAGCATTGGCTGTAGTTCCAGAAATTAGTCTGGGAGAATGTCGTTCATCTGTCCTTGACAATCCCTCCGAGATTTCAGCAATGGCCACGGATACGTCAGTGCACCACAAACCCTGTGTTCCAGAATTGGAAAGCACTCCCCAAGGTTTGCATGATCCTGAAGATGCTACTGTTGATTCCAAAATAAGTGAGGTGGTCGAGGCTGAAGGAAACCCAGTACCAGAAGAAGGAGAGAATATACAGGAGGCTTCCATTCTCCAAGTCAGTCCAACACTTAACAAGGCCGAGGGTGAAAGCGAAAGCACTAAAGACGCTGAGACAGAAGCCACCTTGACAGCCAATGGTATTCCTCAGACCGCTGTTTCTGAGTCATGCACCCCCGTCGATGAAAAGATGGAGGAAACAGATATGCTTGAAAACGTGGTGAATAGTCCCACAGAGGGGAGCTCCGAGGCAGGTGAAAACCACCTGTACGATCGCTCAGAAGGGGCGAGCACAGAGGCCATAATCACAGCTGGTCCTCCTGAGGACGTAGCTCTGGGTGAGAGGGTGAAGCATGAGAACGGTGAGGCAGAGGACGCCAGGTGCTCCATGCCTGAGCTAAGCAGCCCGTGTCTGGAGCAGACTGAGAAGTCAGCTGCAGGCAAACCCACCAAAAAACAGCAGGAGTGTGTTGGCGGCATCAGTGAGTACCTCGAAAACTCAAATGAGACCGAGGATGGTGAATTCCTGCGGGAGACACTGGGAGTTCCCAGTGCTTCGCAAGCCCTCCAGCTGGCTTGAAAGAGTAGCAGATCCACCTGATAATTTACTCGTTTTAATTCAGACTTAAGAAAATTTACAGGTCTTTTATAGTGGTTCAGTCAAGAGAAAAATGTTAAAGAAAAACATGGATTAACGGCTGGAAAATAAGTACTTGCTCCTGTATCTGTTACTTACGCGGCAATTCATAATCAGAAATGTCCAGATAGAATGATGATGATGGGCAGTTTATATTCAAGAAAAGGTTTTGTGCTCTGTGTGCTTAAACTTGCTTAGCATAGCAACATTACAACATTAATAGTAATAACAATAGTCTGGTCTTTAACTCAGTGATGAATGAACAGTTTAAACTTTGTGTGTCGTTTCATAAACAAGACAAAACAAAATCACAATGGCATTGTTTTGAAAATAAAGCTTTACTACAGTTAAAATTTGACTCCTTGGTTTATCTTCTTAAAAATCAATGATGTATGTAACTGGAATGATTATCAAGTTACCTAGCATCTGCCATTCAGTTCTGAAAAAGCACAGTGTGATACCCCTACAGTATATCTAAACTACATTGTAACCTTTTAACAAGAATGAGCTCAGCCTGTTCACAGCAGGAAAAATTTTCAGGGCAGAAAGCAGTGCTTCTGTGGGCTACTTTGTCTTTTCTGATCAACATAATGATGACATGAGAAATGTGTTGGGGTACATGTCAGATGGGATGCCAGTCCACCGCAGGGCACATACTTACAATGGGAAATTTGGAGGTAGTGATTAGCCACACTGCACATCTTTGGACTAGGGGGAAACCTGCCAGTACGCAGCAACTGGTCAGAACAGGAGTCCAGATTTTCAGTGATGTTAGGGATGCTGCACAGTTGCCATTCCGTGCTCCCCGTCCCAGTGAGTCACCTTCTGCTCCCCATCCACACAGACAGAGGCTGACGCACGGCGCTTGAATGACAGACAATGCGGAGGAATGTGCTTCAGGCTGTCAACCCTTAAAATGATGGCTGTGTATAAATGAAAAGAGCACCATAGCGTAATAATGGTGCCACCTGATAAAGCATTTATCATAAGTATGACATTTAAATGTTTAACATTTTATTTGGTGAAAAGACAACAGTGTGTGCTTGTCTACCTACATGTACGATACACAGACGTATGTTCATGCACAGACTGTAGAGTTCAGTTTACTGAAAATGTTCCTGTTGCTGCCCCATGCTGTCCTTTGTCCCTAGTTGTCCGGGCTGCTTACTTGTGTACCTGTTGCATTCTACAAATAGGTGGCCCTTCAATATTTAATTAGGAATGGATAAAAGTAATACTTTTCCTTATTTAGCTGTTTAAAATAGAATTTCCCCCTAAACAAAGCACTGTATAATTTAATATTTTCCCTTGGATGTGTTTTGAATATATTCAAGATTCTTTATTCGTCACACACATAGTTATAACAAGTACAACATGCAGTGAAATGAATCCTGACTGATCCAAAGACTTAAATTTTTACAATTTACAATAGTTAAGAATATAAAAAGTGCAGACAATATATAACAATTAATTCAACAATTTATACATAAGAATAAAATAGAAAACAGAAGAAAAAGAAAAAGAGGAATCTTGTATTGTAATTTAATATTATCTATGCACACTATTAATTTCACTATTAATTTCACTAAGTCTGCTGTCTTAATAAACCATATCAGACATTTTAATAGCTGCAATACTAGCAAACACTGCAGATTACAAGACCAACATTAATGGTAAAACCATATTGATTTCTTTGCTTGATAGCCAAGCAACAGATGTGCTCCTTAAAATTTGCAGCATTGAAGAGACACATTTTAAATGAGTTGACCTCGATTGATTTGCTTTATCTTTTTCATAAATGGGGTGTGGGGGTTGTACTTTAAGATGCGTAGGATGCCCAGAAAAAATTCCCGCCCATGGAAATCGCCTCAACGCCTCCCCCCTTATCCCCCAACACCTGAGCAGTGTGAGTGGCCAAAATTCAGAGGAATCCCGTAACACTCACACTAATGGTATTATAAAGCATCAGCGAAGATACATCCTTCGTAATCAGATTTTTGGAGCCTTGGCACTGCCTGAAAGTCAGTGAAGACTTAAGAGTCCAATGAAATGCCACAATTTTTCCAAGAAACGAATGTGCCGTGATGGTTATTATTGCCTTTTTGAGCCATTTATACATGACAGCAAATGAAATTGATCTTTCCTAATTATGAAATGCCTGGAGGCCATTTACAAGTCTGGAGAGAATGAAAACCCCAAAAATCAAATCTCCCTCTGTGGGTATTTAAGTCTGTCTGCGATGACCTTGGCTTGCAGGACGGCCATGATCACATCCTTATGTCACCGCTTGGGGTTACAAAAAAGTACGGAGAAGCTGTTGTGGTGAATTATTTATAAATCACATAAAGGGTGGAAAGACAGAGAGAACGAGAGGCTATCCTCAGCGGTGGATCCCCCACCACCTCCAGCTGTGTGATGGTAATGTATGACAGTCCATTAGACTGTTGCGCAGACGCCAAAAGCCGTGTCCTGTCACAGCAGGCAAAAATACAGGCAGTTGTGGGGCCGTGCACCAGATGATGGCCAATCTGTCCCAGAGTTTTAAGTTTAATAACACAATAACAATAGCCCCAGACAAATCTTTTGTGACAATCAAGGAATACACCTTTGCTCTCACTGCAGAAATATAAAAGACGTTTTTAAGCAGAGAAAGAAGGCTTTGAGGAAAACTCAGGCTTTCAACTGCCATCTTGTTTTTAAGAAAATAATATGTTTATGTATCCAATTGTCCTCATACAAGAGCATAGTTTACTATTTCTCAGGATGCCTCTGACAGCATTCATAACTACAGCCAACCATGCAGAAAGCAAGATTTAGAGAAATCTACATTAACGTACAAAATAGAAACCTTAAAGATTAAAGAAATACCACTTATCTCATCTTAATCAACTAAATTAACTACAGCCACGGAAAAAATTAACAGACCATTCTATATTTTTAAACAAATCTACATCTTTAAATCCTGGTTTAATCATGATTCTGCTGGCAGAAGGCTGCGCTGAGCAGCAGGCCGCGTCCAGGCTCACAATTTCTAAGACAGCAGTGCACAAGAACAAGGTGTAGCAGGAGACACTGGGAATGACCTGAAACATTTACATTTACATTTACAGCATTTGGCAGACGCCCTTAGCCAGAGCGACTTACATAAGTGCTTTAAGACTCT
>JAODKF010000022.1:2486715-2497798 GCA_026779585.1 Mormyrus proboscirostris | reverse complement strand
CAGAGAAGAGCCGAGAGATGTGTCTTCCTTGTGCCTTGAGGGGTGGTGGGACCAGTCGAGCAGTGCTGGAGGATCGGTGGTGCAGTGAAACCAGCAGGAATGAAGTCCCATAAAGCAAAGAAGAAGCCCTTCATTAATGAGAAACAGGGAAGAACCAGGCTGCAGTTTCCAAAAGATAAAAAAACATTATTCACAGACGCACATCCATAAATTCAGAAATTAAAAAAATTATGCTGTGGTCTCTTAATTTTTTCCGTGGTTGTATATGTTATATTCATAGCTTAGGAAAAAAACATCCAGCAATTCAATTTTATTTTTACATTTCTGGCTGAGGTTAGACGTCTCACCAAGTTAAAGTATAATCACTCTGTTTCCTTTTAAATACACACACATAAAAGTATCATTCAATTCTACAGTTAGAACTAAAATAAAGGATCCCAGCATTATTTTAAATCTTTCATAGATTTTTTTTTGTCTTCCAATTTCATTCAAGATTCAGGACTTCTGAGGGATATTTATAAAAAGGCACAAAATACATCTTACAGATAAAAATGCTTCTGTTTTTCTGATAACACCACAATTTTATTATTTCATACCACTTGCTTGTATAAGAAGAGATGGTGGCACTAGTTGTGATTGCAGGGAGCTGGCGATCCGTGGGAGCCGCTGGCTGTAAAACAGCCTCCGTGACTCCTGCTTGAGGCTCTCCCTAGGATACTGTGTTAACACAGATTAGCACGTTAATCTTAAACCACGCCAGCACCAATAATCAGGGCCCTCAGCATGAGCGGAGGAGCCAAGCTGAGGAGCTGGCAGCGCTGTGCCGCTCGTCAAAGGCAGATCTGAGAGACATCCAGAGAAGCATGGCTGAGGAAGAGCTGGGGGAGAGAGGAGGGATAAGAATTTCAAAGACCACCGGCCTGATGCACCGAAAGGCCCAAAGTCGTGACTCCCGCACCACTACCGTGGCCTTGATCATTGCTCGTAACCTACTTTGGATCATTGTATCTGTCATGCTCTTCACTGACAGAGGCAGGAGAGGTAGCTAAGCTTCATGGCATCGTCAGTCTGTTCACCATTCTCCTAGCTAAAGGAGAATTTAGGCAACTGGCAGCTTAATGTAAAATAAAATATATAAGTAAAACACATGAGCCATTATGGGATTTTACCCGCCATCATTTGTTTCATATACAGCCGCTCTGAGTCACTAATATTCGACTGTACGTGATATGTATCAGATAAACGCCTAATGCAATGTTCAGTCACCCTTGCGCATTTTAATTTACACATGCAGTAAAATTTACATACATTTCCCATGTGACTAAATCAAAAGAATGCATGGTTCAGAAGTCTCTCTCTCTCTCTGGTCAAGACGACCTCATCTTACAATGAGACTACAAGGTGCTTTTTGGATGGCTGGAGCTATGTTCAGTGCAGCTGCTCTCCACCAGAGTCTTCAAAAACTTATACATGCAGCTTGTTTTAAAAATTCTCCACACATTTGTATGTGGTGTTAATGGCCTCAAGACTTGACACCCGCAGTTTTCAAACATTTTCAGTTGCAGCTGCAGAGGAAATACAATACAAATTTATGCATGACTGACCAAATCCCAAGCCTTAAGGCCTGAGGCCGTGCTTCTTAAAATAAGAAGACATTTTAATTATGAACAGTCACCTGCATTGGAGAGGGACAGTCTGGCATCTAGGATTCATGAGACACAGACCATATTGTCCAGTGTAAATAGTCAGCTATATATAGACTTAAGAAGAGCCTCAGAGAGATAATGGTGGTGTGTTCAGTGTGTGTGTAGGTCAAAAGCCAGTGTAGCACTGTGGGAGAGGACTGAGAGGGTATATTTCTGCTGGAGCAGGCAGAGGGATGTCCCAATCCTTCCTTCATCCTTGGCTGGCCAGCTAGCAATCATATTGATGGGAACCGACACCCTGGCACATTTAGGGTGTCTGTAGGGAATCTGGGTCAGCCACTGCTCACAGTATTGCCAGTCTCTTCAGAGCAGGAAAGTCCTGATTCTTTTCAGAGACAGGGGAGCAATTTTAAATCACTGGGGGAGACAACCCAAGACGCAAGGCACTTTTAGTAGAGAGAAAAGGATCTTTTATAACAGAAGTGTGTTTTCCAGTTTTCACACCCATTTTAATGTGATATTAAATATCATCAGCATTTGTCTGCTTTTCAAACACCTCTAACTGGCAGCGGTAATACAATCCATATTTATGCATGGCAGCCTTTTGGCGCTTGTCCACTGCGACCAAGAACCAAGCTGTACCCGACCCATACCGCGAACTGGTGCCTTTCCGTTGCAAAATATGCATGACCAGACCGAGCTGGTTGCGTCACAGCCATCTGATTGGTTGAAATACACAGAGATACTGGTGTTCTGTGCATATATTATCTGAAGGGGAAAGGGTATATTCTATCTATTATTCATTATTAGTAGCATCGCACATCGGAATATCTAACATCCTACTTAAAAACATACTATAGAACAGCTGAACGCAATGGATTCGTACTGCAAATTTACACAAGTGAATGCTAATTTAGCTAGCATTTGATACTTGCGTAACATGATGATTCTCACAGACGGAAATTAGCACACAGTTACAAAAACAATTGTGTTCGGACCCCTAATAATTGCACACAGTATATCATGATGTACACCGTATGAACAGCAAATACGTCTCCTCGATTTTACGTCACTGTTGCTCTCCAAACCTGGCAGCGTCTTTACCAAGCAGACCCCTATGCAGTGGAAAACTGAAATGACCTGGCGTCTAGTCACACAGTAACTAGTCTCTCTTCTTGGTTCCTCTTTGCAAGGAGAAAAGTGGCCTTTGTTCCACTCTTCATCTGGAATTCTTAACACAAAAGAATTTCATTCAAAAAGTTAGTTTTGGGATCACAATATGTCCTTTCGAACTACATATCATTCCCTGCTGAAATCTATGACCTTATTAGGGAAATGGTCCCTTTCACGAATATACACACTTCCATGGAAATTCCTCGGATTTGATGTCAAGGAGTCTGTTTTTGTCCAGCTCCGGATTTCTTTCAATGTCTCTTTATCTGCTTTCCCCCAAATGTAGTTCTGAGTTCTTGATTAATTTACTTACCTGTCAAAATATTAATATATCATTGTCTACATAATTACAGTTATCGTCAATGACATTAATGAAGTGATAAAGAAGTGACAGGTAAGTGATAGGAATATGACAGGGATATGATGTGGCAGTAAAAGAGGAAAAGCGCTGTGTTTGTGGGGGGAGGGGCATTTATAGATTACATTGTGGGGATAAAAACGTGTTAATGTGATAAAAACATAGATTACATTGTGGGAATCATTTTTTGGTACCAACGAGAGGAAACTCAATTTTATTAAAATCTGTGACTGCAACCAAAGAACTAAAAATGGCTGAGTAGGGATTAGGCATGTCATTGTTGAGAATAGGGTTTGTCCCATATAAATGAATATATGGTCCTCATAAAGATATGCATACAAATGTGTTTGTGTGTGTATGTGTGTTTGTGCGTGCATGTAAAGCAGAAAGAGAGAGCGGTGCGCATGTCCCACCTTGAATGACTCTCTTGAATGGTCTCACTGTTGTACAAAAGCTGATGCAAATAGTATGATCAAAAGACCTCTGAATGGCGCTTTGCACACTGAGTTCATACACAGTGCTTTCCTTCAAATCGAATACACCCACCCTGAACAAGGAAAAGGACCCTCTACGAGTCCCCACTGCCCCTTACGCAGCGTGACATTTAACAACTGCCTAGCACTGAAAATGTCAGAAGTGCAACATAAGAAAAATATTATCCAGTCTGCAGTAACTTGCATAGTCAGCTACACACTGTATCATTGTGTCACCTTTATCATGGTTGTTTGTTCTAACTCTGACTGGATATACTATTTTCTAGAAATAATGTAAATTGTTTCCAGGAAGACCACGATGAAAATAAAGATCATTTTTTTTTCATCTGGTTGCACATTTCATTAAACAGTCTCTGTTATGAAATTCTTGATTTTTTTAAAACTATAAAAAGACTTTGTAGAAACTCAATATACCTAAACAAAATTATACCCTGGGTTTAAAACAGTGTTATCTTTAAAATTAAATATTTACATTCAACATCGAGAACAATAGTGCATGAGCCATCAACTGCTCTGTGTCAAACATAGTGCTTGTCATCCGTAGATGTAGATTGCTGTGGTAGAAAAGAGGAACACTTGCACAAGATCCCAAACTGCAGCCTATACACTGGCAGCCTACAGCCACACTTTTATTAAAGGTACTCCTCATTTGGCCCTTTGTTAAACCTAGATGTCTTGGCGATCTGGCTTTACTTCCAGGACAAGGTACTTCATTCAAGTAGTTAAGATATGGAATGTTAAAAGCTGCTCCAGCCTTCAAAGACTGATCTGAAACTAAACAATGTCATTGACAGAATTTCAATAATGTGAAAACCCACACCCAAAATAAAAGACGCCCAGCACTTAAACCTGAAAAAAAAGATACTTAAAAATTCCATGACTCACTAAAACAGCAACCATTGAGGTGAAGAGCTTTATGTCCATGAAGCTTTACACTGGAAACAATGGAAATACCCAAACATCAGCAAAGATACAGTCCATATGCATGCAATATGCTTTATCAAATATCAGCCAAGTGCACTCCCTGCTGTGAAATTCTGCTGAGGGGGAAGTTTGCATTGACAGATTGATTTTACTATGTGGTTTTGACCACACAAACCCGGCCGGTTTGCCCTTTATTCAGCACATTGTCTAGCTGCTGAGGTTATGATAAGGGCTGAATGAAAGGAAGACAATGAGCAGGCAGGGAGACAGCATCTTCAGAGGGACTTTGGGGTGTCTGGGGTGTCTGGAACCATCATAGCTTAGACACCCACCCCCCGCCCACCCTCCTAGAAATGTGGTCAAGCAATAATAAAAATGAGAATGAAATAAATTTGAAAATAGGTGGGCAGTGTTGGCTTGATGGTTAGGGAAGCACACATGTAATTGAAAGATTGCTGGTTTGAATCCCCGACCAGCAAGGTACCGTCCCCAAGCACTGCTCCCCGGGTGCTGAATTAGCTGCCCCCTGCTATGTCACGACGTCACATATGGGTTAAATGCAGAGGACACATTTCATTGTTGTGTTGTGTGGTGTGTTAACAATGACCACTGATCTTCAAATTCTAGAAAGAAGTCAGATCTATAGATATATATACAACACATGATGAAAGTATATATATATATATGTGCGTGCATGTATAACTAATCAAACTAGTATTTTTGATGTGCACTATTGGTATTTGATGTAGTAGTATGAAGTAACAGGCATTTGTCTTTCCAGTTTGCACACTGACCATCACTGTCCAAATGCTGATGTCAGCCTGATTTGAGCTTTAGGAAAATGTGTTTCTGCTGCCTATTACAGACTTCATTTAAGAGTAAGAACATGATCTGACTCAAGACAGAGAGACGTATCACATCATCATGTTTGGGTGGCATGTCTCTTTAAATCTTTAAAGGCTTTAAGATATTTTTATCCTGCCTATAAATCATTCAGCCAGCAAAGTTCATATTTATTTTCTAAAATGCCATTCCAATGTTTGAAAAAATATATTCCCAGATTTTGGTGGCCAAGAAGTAGGCTTCCAGTTTTGTTTCAGCACTCTGGCATGATGTCCAAAAGCAGCACATGCCAGGGAGTCATTTCTCTTCTCACACTGGATGCCTGGAATTAAATTTTTCCCATGGAAGGCAGTTATCCAGTTATAAAAGAGGGAGCCCAGTGAGAGAAAGAAATGAGGATTTTAATGAGTATGATGTGTCACTTCTATTAACCAAATGTCCTATTAAAGTAACATTTAATAATTTGTTAGATCTAATGAACACTAGGTTACATTTTTATTGAGTTTGCATGTAACCGTAACATGGGAAGAAATAAACAAATACATACATACAAGCAAAAAAAAGATTCATTGTGAAACCTGTGATTTGATATTATATCACTTTTATAAGAGTGGTCAACATGAACTCGATACACTGCGTGTCAGTTATGGACAGATTTCTAAGGTTGTTAGAGACCCAGAACACAGGACCCTGTTGCTAAGTTTCCTTAAGAACACTGTTGTTAATCTTTTCTTTCAAATTAACTCCTGAAGTAAAATAGCAACTACATTTAAGAATCTCAGTTAAATACAATAGAGGGTCACTGCAGCTAGAATACTGTGGTCCTACTAAGACCCAGACACCTGGAATGTTACAACCCAAAAAGGTGAAGTGTTAAATGGAATTTGCATTATAAAATCAGGTTGTTAAAAATGACACCAGGAAACAGCCAATCTGCATCCCTATGCCTGACCACATGACCACAGGTCATTTCACTTCTAAAAACCTCACTGTGTGCCCACAGGCTTTCAGCTCAATGTCCTTTGTTAATTTTCAGTTCTTCTTATAAATGTAAATGTTTGTGTGTGTGTGTGTGTGTGTGTGTGTATGTGACAGAGAGAGAGAAAGAGAATTTATTTTATAACTTACAATAATATCAAAATATTTACACTGATTGATATAGTATACTGTTTTCCATTTTTAAATGCCATAATCAATTTTGCCATTATTGAAATGCATGCATTTGGGAAAAGACGTAAAATATTCCAGCTTGACTTCCAAAGCATACTTACCCTTCCGTGTTAAGTGTAACTTTAAAACCTGTCAACATACAGAATTCAGAATTTTTTATTTAAATCTTTCCAGCCAGAACTAGAAAAATTGTTCCCTTGAAAACATTAGACACAGCGCCACCTGCTGTGGAATCAGTACAAAGGCGCGTTTTATAACTTTTTTTAAGGAACTAGGCTTGATAATAATCACACATGTAGCAAGACGTGTTAATACTAAGCACAACTTATGTTGTCCTCAATGTGAGGGTGCTGCTAAAGACTTTGGGCCACATGAAATCATATCACATTGGGTCCCAACCTGACCAAACCAAATATTTAGAACCCCTGTCTGTCATGGGCCCTTGGAATCTCCCGTACCCCCCCCCCCCATTCCCCTTAACGACACCCCTCCCTGAGTGGGTATTTGGTAAGGGCTGTTCTGTAAGCGCCCACATATTGGCTGTAATCATTCTGTCCAGGTCTTACTTGCAGTAAGCATGCAACAAAATTTCCCCCTGAGATCAACAAAACACATGCTAAGGTCTATATCTTACCTGTAATTGATTTCACCATATGACCCTTATGATAATAATTACCTGAATTGTTCTCACCGTCTAGATCATCCGCCATCAATGTCTTTATGTGCAATCAGTGTAAAGATCTGTATAATGAAGTAGGAATGGGAAATTTAACTGGACTGACTGGGACAACGGTTCTCACTGGATTTAAGTGTTCTGTGAGATTTGATAAATGATCCAATGTTTGGAAAAGAAAAATATGAAAGCTACTTAAACTGGCTGATTGTTCTCCATGTGCAAGACCTTTCATGAAAAGAGGGGAATACTTGCTGGATACATTTGTAAAATTCATGCAAGTTCCCAATGAAAATCTTAAGTAATGATTTGTGTACAGAACGTCATTATAGTAGAGGCATCGAGGGCAGAACAGCCTGTAAGATTCATTGTATTCCTGAACACTATGTATTCAATTATCATTTGGAAATAAACTGTATCCTCCGGCAGTTGCAGATGACTGTGTTACTGATGCATGGCTTTTCAGGCTGTCCAATATAACTGAAGACCTCGGGGACATTTCTTTCTATTCAAGCTATGACTGCAATTATTAAATTGAATTCTCAGACAGGAATGAGTATTTGCGTATCTGGCCACCAAGGGGCACTGTTGTTCTATCCTATCCTACACTTTAGATACAGCACTAACGTCAAAGTGAATCAGCGATGTTTTCTTTTTTTTTAACTGGAGAACCTCCTATAACATCTATAACATCTTTATATATATAAAGGCATCGGTAAAATACCTGCAGCATCTCCCAATATAAACTATAAGGCTTGCAGGAGAAATTCAGCTTTGAAAATATAAGGGTAACTGATCAAGTAGTAAACAGTGGTATATTGGTTAGTTCGATATGTGACTTCATGCACAAGCTGTGTAATTAATTTGATCAACATCAACAGGCCATTTTTGTATTTAAAATAAGTCCAAATAAAATCTTGCATGACCAGAAATGACTTCCCACCAGCGCGCGTCCTACAGGAAAGCTTCGTAATAATAATTAGTCTGACGTTGTTCACAGCTTATCTGGAACACAGACGTAAAACAAATTATAGTTTATTGCTCAAGAAGACGCTGCGGTTGACTGGGACGAGGAGCAAATCTGCTTTAAATTTACAATTTACATTTCACTGTTGTTCTTACCGAGGACGACAATATAGCCTACAGCCAGTAATGTGGAAAAAAAAAATCCGTCATACTTGTTTTGAGTATCTTATGTATGTTACCAGGAACACTTGTGCATGTGCATATATTTGAAATGTTTTATTTATTCACAGACTTGTCGCAGACGTGCGTCTTTGGCTACAAGAGTTTACGTGGTATCTAGGTAAAGAAAGTCTGTTGTTTCCACAGTCTGTTCCCAGTCACACAGCTGTCGAACTTGAAGATTATCCAGGACCCTGCAGCTCTCAGTCCAATGCATTTAGAAACTTGGGATCCACTAGAATACTTCATGGAGAGGTTTCATTATCACATTCAACCTGCCCTGGAGTGCAAAGTGGTCCCCGATCCACGGGTAAACTGTCACTGCTTTTCCCTACTTTGCTGCTTTTTTCCTGGGAAGATGAATGACTTGATGGATGGATGGATGGAGGGATGGATGTGTGTGCATTCTGATATATAAAAAACTGTGCAATGTCATTGCAAAGCTAATGCTAAGTCTTGTATCTGGAGTCAAAAAACCCGAATGTTTTTAATTCCTTGTTTTGACCAACCACCAATACCATCATTTGGTACTGCTCTCCGTGCATGTGTGTGTGTGTGTATGTGTGTGTGTGTCTGACTGTGTGTTCCTTTGTGATGGAGTATAGCATTTACATTAAAATAAGTATATAGAATCAGAGGACCAGAGAAAACAGTGCACTGATCCCTGCTTCTGAGTCATCTTGTGAACAATGCATGTGTCATTGGCAAATGTCATCTGTAAAATGCACTGATGACTGTATGCCGAATGATCAGTGGAGAAATGGGGAAGATGGCATTCTCTGGAACATTTGTGGAAATTAAACCCCTGGGGAAATCTTCCCCAATGAAGAATTCAAACACCATAGACTCTGCCTGCTCTCTTCTTACTGGTAGAGTTTCCCAAAAAGTTTCTGCCTGAGTTCATCCTGCCGAAAATCAATCAATAAAATAATCCCGTAACATAATACATAAACCGGAACCCATAAAGCAATAGCGTGACGGCTCATTCACTAAATGTCTGTCTGTACCTCTAAAACTGCAAACAAAAAAACAGTTAATGATAATATTCTGTCTGTTGGCCATGTGGTTTTTAATAGGTTGCTAGATGTGTCTCCTGTAAGAGAAAAAGGTGGCCTGCTATGTATAGTTGCACCATTTGACATATCACTCTGTCCGGTTGCTAGGCAGAATGGACTCACTGCTTCCTCTAACTGATCGGCCTGCAGCTACATAACTAATCCTCTTTTTTCTCTCACACTGCCAAGAGAACCATGCTGGGACAAAGTTCATCCATGTTTCCTAAGGCGTTTAAATGTTTCAAAAGGAGAACAATCTGCCAGTCATTAATCAAAAGGACAGGGTGGCCATGGGTCCTGTACTGTAGTTAAGTCTTTGTACTGACAAAATGGGTGTTACTTCCCTGTCAGTGTAGTTTACAGAGCAGGAATACTGTCAAACCGAGACTCACTAATCTAAATAATAAGAATTCAAGTTTTGCAACATCCATTGTAATTTGCTGGGTGTCTGGATGTTCAACTTAATTTCTGCCACCAGCCACATTTTATGTACATATAGCTCTGTTGGGACAAAAATCAGAGAAGACGCAAACATATTAACTCAATGGTTCATTTGTTTTGTAGCATGATAATGATTCATTCCACTTTGCTACTTTTTTCCCTAACAAGTTCTCCCATTAGGTTTGTCCTTCAGCTGAACAGAAGATGTTCGGTAAGATTTAATTAAACCACCATTGCTGTGATATTGTCTCCACACTCTGTTAACACCATTTGGGTTTTGTGTGAATCATTCTGTTCCCTAAAGCCAGAGAATCATGCAGTTTTTAGAACAAAAGCTACAAATTATGTTGAATTTAGAATTAAGAATTGCCAACAAACAAAATAATTGTCTGTGCAAATATTAAATGAAAAAGCTGCATTTCATTGATATTGTAAGTAAAAATGTATCAATCTATCCTTTAAATAAAAAGTTTATTTATATTACTCTACAAAATGTAAGTTCAAAAAACTTTGCCTGTAATAATGCACAACTTAGAAAATGTAGCTTTTTACAAATTTTTACTGTAACATTTATTTTTTGGACAATAAAAATTAACTTTTCATTTCTGTCAGCGACCTGAATGGCTGTCATTTGCCAAAAATAAGATGCAGTGTAAGTGAAAGTGGTTTTCTGGGAAAAGCAGACAATCCCTGCCAGGATTTGGAATGACTTTGGCAAGCAATAGTTCGCAGCCCTTGCAGTTTTACTGGTTGAACATGGCTTCTTTGCTGGTGCTTTACTCACTGCGAGTATTCATGAAGCATAGCAAATCTTCTGAGCCAGGCTACTACTAACAGAACCCGTCTTTTAAAAATAATGATAAACATGATAAAAATTTACTACAATGCTTACATTTTAAATGAGAAGGATTAAAGCTTGCAGGCCGTGTCATGTGACAACCGACACCGAACAGCACATCAGACTGACCACCGGGTTCACACACAAACAAACGTGTCGTGTGACAACCGACACCGAACAGCACGTCAGACTGACCACCGGGTTCACACACAAACAAACGTGTCGTGTGACAACCGACACCGAACAGCACGTCAGACTGACCACCGGGTTCACACACAAACAA
>JAODKF010000022.1:2474069-2486615 GCA_026779585.1 Mormyrus proboscirostris | reverse complement strand
TCACACACAAACAAGCGTGTCGTGTGACAACCGACACCGAACAGCACGTCAGACTGACCACCGGGTTCACACACAAACAAGCGTGTCGTGTGACAACCGACACCGAACAGCACGTCAGACTGACCACCGGGTTCACACACAAATAAGCGTGTCATGTGACAACCGACACCGAACAGCACATCAGACTGACCACCGGGTTCACACACAAACAAGCGTGTCATGTGACAACCGGCACCGAACAGCACATCAGACTGACCACCGAGTTCACACACAAACAAACTTGCAAACACGGTGATATATTCATCTGAGCAGCAAGCACAAATTTTGAAACAAACGATTTACCAGCCGGTTCTCTTTCTTTTCAGGGATGCTTTTTTTATCTTTAACTTGTATTTCAGCCATTGTATATTGTTCAATTATTCAAATGATGCAGCAAATGGTATTCCAGTAACAATCAAAACAATTCTATGTATGTTAGGGTGACCAGGTAATCCATGTCAGGGAGGACAGTCTGAGCTAGGACAGGATTTGTACATTACCATTTCAATTAAAAGGACCTGGATTTCACTTCAGCACTGAGCTCTTGCTGTGTGCTGATTGGTCAGTCTCCTATAATCATGCATTTGTTTGACCTCTGTTGTTATGCATTTATCTTAGAGGATAATTTATATATAACAATTTACATAGTGCTATTTCATGGCAGGCTTGTAATTATGCACTGATGACTCTAGGGATTATGAAGTAATTAAAAGTAGGAACGAGCTTGTCTTTATATAGCTCTGCCATTGTGTGTGACTTCAGCACCTACCGCATAAGATCTGCGTAGCCATTTAAGCCATGAAAAGAGAGCCTTGCTTTGCAGATAGACTGTGATGCCTTCACAAACTTGGCATCAGTGAGTCAGACTGTCAAAGGGTGAGGGGGCTGTCATTGTAAATTTTTTGCCATCATTCAGGGCTGATTATTCATTAATGCTTTGTTCATTAACTCATTGTGCGCATTAAAGCTTGACTGTTGTTAGCAACCTACAACTGCTTAATCGAAAGATTGCAGGTTCGAATCCCCCACCAGCAAGTCACCACTGAGGTATCCTGAGCAAGGTACTGTCCCCAAGCACTGCTCCCCGGGCACTGAATAAGCTGCCCCCTGCTATGTCACGAAAGTAACATATGGGTTAAATGCAGAGGACACATTTCGTTGTTGCGCACTGTGTGCTGTGCTTTTTTTTCTTCATTATGCATGTTGAACCAGGGTTCAGTTAATTATACCTCATGAGTGCTGCCACAAAGTTTTCAGTGGTATAGGGAAAATGACCATTTTGACACGTCATGTCAAAACTCAGAAATTTTGCTTGAGAGAGACTCTTTGAAGCTCTTTGAACTGCAAATGCGGTAAAGGTCAATGTCTGGGAAGCTCTTTGACCAATAAGAGATGCATTTTCTAGTTATAAGACAACTTGGCTCTTCGAGATATATCATGGCATATATTCAGTCCTTCTGCATTTTGTTCTATAAATTATGAATTATATTGATACTGTTTAGGTACCAAACACCCACATACCGAAGAATATAGCAGCAATTAGAAATGATGTCTTTTTATGGGAAAATTATTTTTTCTGATAGTTTAACAGTCACATCTATTGCCAGTTATGTATTTATCAATGTACGTAAGGAAGCAGTGGCTTTGAGGGACAGTAATTGATGATGTCATTGGCTACTGCTTTCAGGTGAGTGTGGCATTAGCAGTCATGCACAATGACAGTGAAGATGAGACTGGCAGTGTGGGAGGAAGTCTATTCATGGAAATGATACCAATGAAATCAACATGCATTTTTCATGAAGTGTACTTTCAGATACAGAGAGTACTTCAGGAAAGCTGAACCTGCTCATATCTGACTATGGGCAATGTGGTAGACCAGATATTTGCATTGTATTAAAAGTTGGTAGACCAGACATTGAAATATCCACGTTTTCTTCTTCTGATCAAATGATTATACTATATATATCCTGCCCCGTAAACAGTTAATGCCCAAGCTGGTAACCACAATTATGAAGCGATGTCGGGGAGAGGAGGTAGAGTGGGGAGGGGCTGTAGGGGGAGTAGATGAGACGTGAGGGATTTATTTTAGACGTGTGACTCATGACTGAAAGAAACCATAGCGCAGTCCACAGTTAATCTATTTTCATCTTTTTCACCGTAGTTGAAAGAATTCACATTCAAGGTCCCAGAAAGATGATAACACGGCCAGTAAAGAAATGGCAACATTTATTCACTTTCCTGTTCAGAATGAATAGCCTGACTATAGTTAAATGAATACAGAGCAAAGTCAATAAAAACAGAAGACAAATAAAAATCTAAATTGCTGGTAGGGTATTTTTTTGTCACAAGTAGATGTTTGTGTGATTGTTTTAATCATCAGTACATTCCATACTATTTTCAGTGGATTATATTCTCTTATAAATGCTACTTATTTTGACTTGTACATTTACTTTCTAAGATATGAACTTTGTAACACTTAACCATGAAATGAACATTGATCCATCCATTTTTTGTCCTACGCAGGGGGGTCCAGAGCCTATCCTGGCGATTCTGGGCACAAAGCAGGGAATAACACAAGATGTGGCACCGACCCATTGCAGGACACCAGTTAAACATGTGCTTCGATTTTCTTGAAATTTCATATACAGTGTATATATGCCTGAATACTTAGGTAGCAGCCACTTTTCAGCTGAATTACAGCAATTAAGTCTTTTGGGTCAGTACCGCTCCTCCAGCATAGCACACCTGTATTTGGCAATATTTGGCCATTCCTCCTTGATTTTCCTTACAAAATAGTTCTGTATTCTGACTGGGTCACTCTGAGTTTTATACCTTTTCACACTGTAATTTCTCCACCGGTGCTTTGGGCCATTCTTGTGATGAAAGGTCTTTTCCCAAATTTCAGTTTTCTGGTAGAGATCAGCAGGTTTTCTTCAATAATCTATCAACTGTATATTAAGGACCATTTCAAGTGCTCCAGTGCCTGATGATTTGACACAACCACAGAAGGATGCTGACTTGAATGCCTCAGACCAGGAATAGTGTTCTTTAAGTTATATTCAGGATTTGCTTTGAGTACGCATAATGCTTTGCATTCACATCATGCGTTTCCATCAAACCGTGGCCTGAGAATCCATTCGTACGTCCATCTATACATTTTCTGAAACCACTTATCCTGTTCAGGGTCAGGGGGGGTCTAGAGCCTATCCCGGAGGCTATGGGCACAAGGCAGGGAATAACCCAGGATGGGGTGCCAGCCAATCACAGGGCACACTCACACACCATTCTCTCACTCATGCGCACCTACTGGCAATCTCAGAACTCAAATTATCCTCACCATGTTTTTGGACTGCGGGGGAATAACAGAGTGCCTGGAGGAAACAGCACCTTTCCTCCCCCTGTGTTCTTACCCCCACATGGGGAGAACATGCAAACTCCACACACTTGGAACCCAGGTCCCAGAGCTGTGAGGTGATAGTGTTAACCAGTGCACCACCGTTCCGCCCCAGCTACAGAACCCACAAAGGGTAATTGACCTCAATGTGGGTCCCTTCTTTCTTCCTGGAACAATCTCATATGGCACAGATTTGTGCAGATACTTCTGTAATTTTCACAAAAAGTCCTACAGCTACTTCATAGTGGTCATTAGTTTCTTGGTGGCCTCTGATCAGTCTCGCCCTGATTCTCATTCAGCTTGGTAGGATGACCAGATCCAAACAAGCCGCTTGTGCTGTATCATGCCTTTCACTGCTTATCGATGGTTCTGACTGCGTTCCACATATATTTTGATCTGCTGTCTTCTTTGCTCCCTAGTTCTGGGTCCCGGCGTTCAGCTGTACCAACTGGAATGGTTCTGTGGATTAATAGCTATGAAGAGAGTACAACTCATTTAAAATACCCCATGTCTCATCTCTGGAATATTTTTTTTTCTCAGTTTGCTTCTCCCACAATCAAAACCTGCTGCCCCCTACCTACCATAGTCTACATATAGATCCTCAATGCAAAGTTCATTAGCTTATGCTGTATTTGAACAGGTAGACCATTATCCCCTCTTTTAACTCCAGAACATTTGCTTTACAAACCATCAAAATAAATGACAACAGTTTAAAATTTCAATACATGTGTGTCACATTTTGTACAGACAGCATTAATATTATTTCTGCAGTCAGCACCAGCTTCTGACATCATTCCCTTTGTGCTCTATTGCTTTCCAGTTTGATTTCCTCATTTAATTATTTATTCCTTATTTTTATATAGTGTGTATAATGCCCCTCATATTATTAACCTCAAATAAACACACTTTCATCCTTCTCATAGCCTCATATTGTGACTGTCACCATGCTTTTCCCTCTTTATACCATTTTAGTTATCTGCATTATCTAATTATTATCAATGACCACCACAAAAATCTATTTGTCAACCAATTTACACAATGAAAGGGGTTTTGGTTCCATAAACTCCAGAGTCTGAATCATCTCTGACGCAAGTACATTCTCCTCTTCCACAATACTGCTTATTACAACAAGACTAAATGTTAACCAAAGGGATGACTGATCTTTAATACACAAGGACAGCTTGTTCCTCATATGTATGTAATTGACCCTGAAAGTTTTCTTAGCATTTTAGAATATTATTAGCCTAAAAAACATTGCAGCTTTAAATACTGCTTACCTGGCTTGGCATTTATGTTCATAATGTGCTATTTGCCACACTTATGGTTCATTTTCGACAGAAGCATTTGCTAAATAAAAATATAAGTAAATGTAAATAAGTGATTTTATGGTGTTTTTCATCTTCTATACCCATTATCTATGGCAGTAAGATTGAATCCTATCTCAGGAAGCACAGGGCAGAAGGTAAAGGGACATACAGAAAAGGATTAATTGCATCCTTCCATGCATCCATCCATCCATTAAACAACCTTTTATCTAGAACTGGGTTACAATAATCCTGGATCCTATCAGGAGAAGCCCAGGTCACAAGTAATGGAGTACTATGAAAAATAGCAATTTACCTAACTTTTACAGAGACCCAGCCCCAATCCTGGGATTGTCACATACTGCAGTGTCTGCAGATTGCAAAAAATGATAGGATGAACAAAAGCATCTAGTCAATTGTAGTTCTGTGGCCAAAAACATCTTGCTAATGAGGATGGTTAGAAAAAAAGGCTAGACTTGTTAAAGCTAACAGGAAGCTCACAAGCGCACAAATAACTGTTCAGAACTGTAGTGGTGTGCAAAAATGCTTCTCCGAACAGACACATAATCTTAATACCTTGATGTGATCCTGGAAACAAAATGGGGATTTTGGTACTAATTTAAAAAGTGGCCACTGTTGTGTTTTAAAGTTTATTTAACACTTAATTTAGAGAGACAGTATTCATAGAGCTTCTGGATAACATCAAGCCTTTTCATATTTACTTGATTTTTTAAAACATTTATTTGCTTTGTTCATGTATCTTAATTTATAGATACATATCTGTTTTGATATATTTCCTATATAGATACAGGATCAGATACTGTAGAAACAGTTCACCTCATTTTGTACAATATTCTATTTTGTACTATATGTACTGTCTTTGCACTTTGTCTTTGTGAACTTCATCTGCTTCCTGCTGTTTACAAAATAATCTCCCACTTTGATCAATATCCCAGTGTATCTTTTTTTACCTTAGGATGTATGTTGCATGCCTGACTGTGATTTAAGGATATTTCAAAGTTAATGACATGTTCAGCTTACTGTTTCTGTTTTTATGGACCAGATAAGGTTACCGAAAGCAAAATTTTTAGGTTGCATTTTCTCGGTTATTGGTTGATATATAGTAACCTCACCTTTTTTGCATCATTCCAGTGATTAATTTGGTATATATGTGGAACCTCTTGTTCTTACTCTATTTTGGTCAGTGGTCAGTATATTTACAGAACTTCGCGTTCTGAAGGTTTCTTGATACCACATTGCCTGCAACCTGCTCAGATTCTCCAGCTTGTCTTGTAAGCACAAATTTGCTTGCAGCATCAAAATTAGAAAAGTAATGTAGCCAAAGTGAGAGCAGCAACTGTTTTCAAATTTTCATAATATTCGCAAATTCCTAATTTTTGTATGTGTATTGCGGGGGAGTACCTGCAAAAACATTCGTCAAGTGGTTGGGGGGATATGCAGACTGTATTAAGCGTCCTACAAGCTATGCACATCATGAGATACGCCTCCTTAGTCATTTTTATGTCACGAGCCCCCAATTAGGATCACCCACCAAGAATTCTACCGCCTCTTCTAATTAGCCAGTCTAGCACTGATTCCGACTTGTGAAAGATTAATTTAAATACAGGTATCTGACGACTTATGTCCTATCGCATAACGTCCAAGAATGTAAAGAATATATGCTGATTGAGACACACCTGGAAGTTGGGGGGTGGCTTCGCGTAAGAGGGGCAGGCGAATGGGCAGCTGTCAGCCGCATGATGAATCGCCGTCGATATCGACTTTATGCAGACAGTAATGTGTTTGCGCTAGACAGCTACAATAAGCAGATATGATGCAGATACTGTACGTGTACTGTGCTATATCATTACATAAAGTTATTTACTATACCGGACAATAAAATGTTTTCAGTTTCAGGTCTTCTTTCTCAGCTCGCATCGTTTGCTACAGTAAACATCTTTTGATTTCATGGTGCAGTTTGTGTCTCATTTACCGTGAAACATAAGTGCAATATCTTTTTATTGTAGTATATTTACATTCCTATTTGCTGTACAGTACCGTGTATATATTACAGTACCAAGCTTAATGTCTTGTTTCTGCCCTATGACTATTGATATGCCCAAATTGACTTGTGGGCCCAGTCACAAATGCAGATGCAAGTTGACAGATACCTGTATACTTTTATAAGAACAAATATTACTGAGTCAGTGTCTTTTATCAGAATCTTTTATTACAAAAATTAAGATACCATAAACATAAAAAGGTCAAGTCAATAGTCCAGGTAAATGAAATGTTTAAAAAATAAAAGGTCACATCACACACATTATTGCTTCTGTTGCATTCATTCATACTAGGAGTGTTTATTAGAAGACAGTATAAGAAATATATATATATATATATATTTTTTTTTTTAAATACAAAATACTAGCCCATGATCTTGCACCAGTGTATGGTCACGTAGCTGTCTAAGACAGTGGCGTTTACTTCCTCGTTCTGCCCTCATATATGAATGTAAGTGCGCATCTTTTAACTTACTGAGCAGTTAGGCCTATAGGTGTACCTCAAAGCTAAAAAAATAAAATAAGACCAGATAATGTTATTTTTATAACCGAACCTTTCCTACAATAAGCATAAAGTACATACATATGCCAAATTCCTAATTATTTATGCTAAAGATGCAGTTAAATAAATAACTATACCTTCCTTAAGATGTCTTAGTATATGGTTACCATATGTGTTACTGTATGTGTTATCAAATAACCAGAGCTTGTTTGTTTTCTTCAGAAAATAACTTTGAGTAAACAAGATATAGAGTAAATATATTTGTGTAAAGTTTGTTTAGTCCTGATAATGGTGTAGAAAACACACGTTCGTGTCACAGCATGTGGTCGTGTTGGCACAAGCAGAGCTTCTGCGATTTAAAGGACACTGAGGTCATGGCAGGACTTTGACTTTTGCTTGAAGGCCATTTTCTTGTTCTTCCTGGCAACCATCTGACTAATGAAGCGCTTGGCTTTCTTGCTGACGCTCTCATGCCTCCTACAGGTGGCCTTCCGCCGGGCATTCTGCTCTTTGCTGTCTTGGCGCAGCCGGATCTGCCTCACGATGCCCTCAAACAGCTCCTGCACGTTGTGGTTCAGTGAGGCTGACGTCTCTATAAACTTGCAGTCAAAGACCATGGCGCAAGCTCTGCCCTCTGATGGAAACAAAGAGGAATAACTGAGAAACTAGCTCATCAGCCCACATCAAACCTGGGATCTTTCCAGATCCTTCATGCTTGATTCATCCAGCAATCAATTAAACAGCAATGACCTTGGGAATAATTTGTGTAGCATCAATCTTATTTTATAAGATTTATAAGATGTAATAAAATAATAATATTTATATTTATAAGATGTAATAAAAGCAAATACCAAAATTAGACATTTTTCAAAACAGTAAAATCTTAACAATGTCATGACAACTTTTATGCTAGAGAAGATTTATTATTTGAGAAAAAACAATCTTACCATCCACAGAAACCTCTCTGGAACGAACCAGGTCACTCTTGTTCCCCACCAAAATAATGGGGATGTTGTCTGTTTGCCTAGTACTGCGCAGCTGGATACGCAGTTCGGATGCCTTCTCGAAGCTGGTCTTGTCCGTGACTGAATATACAATGATATATGCATCTCCCATGTGCAGGCAGTGCTCTCTCTGCCATTGGTTGCTATCCTATAGGTTCACAGAGATGATGCAAGTTTGGTCATGTTCCACGCAAATTACACTTCAAACATCATAGCCTGTTTTATTTGCATAGCATTTCTACAAGCAAAGTACAATGTCTCAATAGTATGTTATTCTCATGTAACGTATAAGGTCAAATTAACTGCTTATAGCCGCATATTTACCTGCTCTGCGTCATATAATAAAATTGTGGCCTCTTCTTCATCCACAACAATGCAGCGGTTATACGTGCCTCCTGAAATGAAATTAGTTTTTCAGTTGGGTGATTGGCAGAGGAGCAAATATCAGTAACATATTTGTAGAGTATGAGAATTATTAAAGAATCAGAGTATCTAATTATGCTACTACAGGCATTACCCTATTACCCGTTATTTCGTTTAATTAAGAAATGGATGTGCTTATGTTGACTTATCTAAACTGTTTGTCTGTTAACGCGTGAACCTACACAAAGGTGTTTTTTATATAAATTGTTGCTAAAATGCTCTTACTTGTTCTTACCAGGTCATGGATGGTTCATTATTATTATTAGTAATAGTAGTAGTGGTAGTAATAAGTTAGTAGTAGTAAGTAGTAAGTTATTACCTGGTTCGTCGCAGTCGTGCCCGTCCTCAACTTGCCCGAAAATCTGTGCCAGGCAGGACTTGCCAACGCCATGTTCACCCAGGAGAACGACCTTGTGCACGTGTCCTTCGGGGCGGCTGCAGCTGAACTGCTCCAGGGCATCGTTCCGAGGCACAATCGCCTGCCTGCCCGAGAGCACGGGGAGTGCGGAGTTTATGCCGCTGTCCGCGGTGAGGCTTCTTTTTTGGCGACTTTGATGGTATCCCGAAAAAGGAACGGTATTCCTCTTTTTCTCCGTATTCCGCGGCTTATTGCCTTTGTTAAGAGTAATGATTGGGATCTGTGAATTAAAGACAGGAGTTAACAATCACACGTAATAAATAACAGTTTTTGAAGCTTAAATTAAATTCAAAATTATTATATATAACGCACACTTACAGCAAATTTAGTCGATGTCTTCCAAGAAATGCAATTAAAGATATGCATAGCTAAATTATGTTTTGCAAAATGATGTAAATTTCCAATAAATATACTTTATACGATGATTCGATCAGACAAGTATTTTCATACACAAACCAACATTTCTGCCTTTTCTCTTTAACTGCTTCTTCGCCTGATAAAACGATGCTTGATGTCCTGAAGGAAAAAATATTTTGTGCTGAATTCTCTTGCACTGTATTTGTTCTTCCTGAGCTGTTCAATACCGGGGAGAAGTCGTCTTTCCATATTTATGTGCCTGAAAAGTGACTGACGTCAGCCGCAGGAAGTGTATGTCGGCGAAAGTGATGTCGCTCTTTATAGTAGTGACATCATAGTGTGCATGAACGGAGGGCAGGTAGCGATCTCAAGTCTGCTTCATCGAGACGTGAGTCACAAACAAACGTCGACCTACCTACCCGGTGGGAGGAGAGAAGGGGGGGTGGCAGGGATTCTCCCTCCGTCTCCAAGCCTACAAGAATGATGTAATACAGCTGTACGCGTCAAGGACAGTCAGCGACGTGCCTCCGGAATGAAATGCAGCAAGCTGTCGGAGAATACAATAAAAAATGCATTTGTTTTTTGATGTGTTGTGTTTTCCTTTAATGTAATTTGTGTGATTAGTTGCTAGATTTTGGCGTTGCGTTTTTAAAATAAATATTTGTTATAAGGTTAGAAAAGCAATCGATCGAAAGTGCATGCTTTTCAAAAGACGGGCTATCAACGGGTGTGTCACCTTCAAGGAGGCAATTTCTAGTTTTCATCCCGGAAAACGGGCAACTCTCTCTCTCGCTCTCTACACACACACACACAAAAGAAAAGCCATATATGTGATAATACCGAAAGCTACCAGCAGGGGATGTGTGGACTGTGTACGCTCAGAGTCCTGAACCTTTTCTGTACTTTACTTCACTTTTCTGCGTGCACTTTCAGGCTGAAGATTTGTTCTGTGTTCTGGTTAACACATTTCACATCTGTCACTGGTTCACATCTGACAAGATGTCAACAGATAGGTTAACAACATACAATAAATGTTATGGGTCCAGTACGAGAGGTGTCCCAAAACTAAAATTTGCCAGGGTGGGTGGAGAGTATGAAATTTACAAAAATACAAGACAGATAGTGAATTTTTGTGGATCCATATGGGCAGAGGTGCCGCTAGATTGATATCACAGCCGATTTGATGTTAAGGAATTTGTGGAGGGTCCAGCAGGAGAAAAGAACCTCGCACATCGTGGCTTTGTGGGGGTGGCACACTGTGAGCGTCTGCGATTGCATTTTGAGGAAATTTATTAACTGTTAACCTGAAATTTAATTTTGCAGTTTGCTAACTTATTTCAAAATATTCCCTAAGACAATAGACAAATAGGCCAAAATGTCTAATTGCCAATCATGGAAGTTGTATTTTATCAGCTTATATCAAATATTAATTTGCAATTTGATAGTGTTTCATTCAACTTCACAACTGCGTGCGTCTTTCAATTGTAAACACATCTGACAAGACATAAAAAAAACCTGTCAATGACTCCCCAAATTCAAACCGACACATCAGATGGATACCACATATTAGAAAACCATGAATAACATCAAAACAATGCACATTTTATTGCACATTGTGAGGCATCAAGATTGTACATCATGGATCCAAAAATATAGTTGTGAACTCAAGATGTTTACAAGGTACAGTATTTGATAATGAAAAGGACCATTATGACTCAGTGCTTTAATAAGAGGGATAATTAATCTTACATTTGAAACACTGTATCATGTCATTGTTCACCATATCAAAAAGCTTCAAAATTCGTCACAGCCGCAGAACCTGTTACTTGGTTATTTACGAACAGATAGGCAGAGGGAGGACCACCCAGATGGCAAAATTCAGTAGGACGCCCCATAGTGGACCCGGGTAGGATCGGCTGACCTGAATCTAGGTCTTGTTGCAGCCCAAGCACTTGGATTGCCGTTGGGCTAAGTGTCACCCACCTTCCAGTCTGATGAGTTAGGCCACCATAGCACGATGAGTCGGGGCAACTTTGACTGGCATCCAATTCCAACTGGAACCACCATGCAATAAGGTATTCTATTCCATTTGCATTCGCATTTCCTTGCGACTGAGTCCCTATAGATAGCATCTATTAAAAAAAATAAAGAAATATTAATAAGGTCTTCCACTATGGGACGTCATTTGTCAAGTGCAGCAAAGTCGAAATTAACGGCTCCAATTTGGCAGCATTTAGATGCTGGGTTTGCCTGTCAGTTCGAGAAGGGTAGGGTTATGTTTGGAGCACATCTAGTGGTGGTGGGCTGCCAGACAGACGCTGCCATTGAGGGGCTACAGTCCCAATAATGACTCCCACAATGACGTCTTTCACTTCCCCAATTCTCTGCTAGCAGCCCCAGAACCCAAGGACCAGAAACAGCCACCTCTCCCCCCCCCCGAGGAGTGGACACAGGATCACTGGCTGTTCTCAAACCGCCCCAGTTTTTCTTGAAAAATTGTAGTCATAAGTCTAATAAAAGCAGCTGGAACTGGATATCATTTCAGCAAACCAGCCTTCTGTACTTTTTGCTTGCTTGTTTTTATTAAAGCAAGTCTGTCAGCAAGCAAGAATTAATCACCTGTCATTGCATTGCTCTCCAATTCATTACTATGAACAGAACAATGCACCCTTTCCACCGATACTGGTAGCACTAATGACTGAGGAGCCTTTTTCCAAAACCACAATTCAGAAATTTTCGGTGGACTTAGTGAGTTTTGAAAGTTATTCATGGATTATATGTGGACTGAGTGAGATTTGGCTCCCAATACTGTAAGTGAAACTTCTGCTGTTACTGGTTTGCCAGTTGCTCTGGGTACACATAGAAACACACATGTACTGTATTATACATCTTTAATGTGCCTGTGGAGTGGGGGCTGTATTTCACACCAATCACCCAGATGGAGCTGACGTCCTCACACACTCAACTGAGGCCCCAACACTAAAAAACACTACTTCAGGGACCTGCATGAAGTAGCCCCCCCCCTCCCCCCCATCCTGTCTGTTT
>JAODKF010000022.1:2452906-2473969 GCA_026779585.1 Mormyrus proboscirostris | reverse complement strand
TGTATGTTTCAGATTTCAACCAAACTGGTCTCAATCATATAAGCCGTGTTTGTGTCGGATTGTGCTTTAAAAATTTGCTTGTGCTGTTTCAGTTTCTGAGATATAAATGTTTGTTTACATGGTGACCTCCTGCCTGACAGGCTAGGCATTGTGGCCAACTGAAAGGTTAATGCCTTTTGCAAGCAATATTACTTAGAACCCAGTTAATTTGGTGGCATATCAATTAATTTATGAATTAACCGTGAATTAACATTCCTTAACTGATCGATGGCCGAGTTTGTTTTATCACATAAAGCCACAGTGATTTCATCATTAATTGATGGTGAATAACAGGAATTCAAGGTAAATATTGTATTAATTCATGCACTAAATCCTCAAGTGTACTTGAGTAGTTTTCTTTTTGCGGTAGTAAGTGGCTATACTTAAGTCACTGACCCGCTAAGGGAGGAAAATCTGATTGTACAGTTTGGTACAGAAGTAGATGTGCCATTTGTTTGAGGGTGTTCCAAGTTCAAGGCGAGTACGTTTTTTATAAAAAGCAGGTTGCTATTTTTATCAGAATCGGAAATGCTATTTCTCTGAGGGGACAACTAGCCTAAGAAAGGGTGAAACTCCACAGTCACAAAAGCAAACACCATGCAAAGCATTGAGTTTTCTCTGTAAAAGCAATCCAGTGGAGCAGTTTATTAATCTGTATCTGTAATGCAGTTAGTCCAGAAGCCTGATGCCATTGTAACCTCAGATTGGCCAGAAAGTGAAAGACGGCAAGTCTCTCCCTGTCTTGCCATTGACACAATGTGCCATTTAGTTCCCTTCTGTCCAGTAAAGGGGCTTTTCCATTCGTTCACCAGTTTGACATAGTGATGAGATTTTTATCCCTTCCCTGTAACAGTGGATATTTTAAAACAAAAATTATTTAATTAGCTAATCTGTGTTACCAATGACTTAAAAGTTTTATTGGAGCGTTTCCATTAGCTTACAAACTCAGAGAATCTTTGAACTTTATTCAATGTACTTCACATGCACTTGTTCAGGGGCCCAATGATGAAATCACTCTGCCAGCTCTGGGATTTGAACTGGCAACCATCTGATCACAAGAACAGAACCTGAACACACTAAGCTAAAGGAGTGAATTCTGTTTTGTAGAAGAGTGAGATCCATAGCTTCACCACAAACAATAATATCCAAGCCAAAAAATGACTGACGAGTGAAGCGGTGAAGATCAGTGTTTATTAAGGAAATTGCTACAAATACAGAGTAAAGTTCTTATTAAACCTGAAATAGTATAATAACTTCTAAATGCACATGACCATCATCATTAGTTATTTGTAAATGCATAAATCACCTTGATCCCCAAGCTGGGAACTGCAGCCAGTGTGTGGTAAATATCTTTCCTCTTCTGTGTGTCAAAAGGAGGCTTCCTAACTTGCCATGTCCACCGAGGTCCGTCGTCATCAAAGGAGGCTTTGCCTCTGAAGCACCGGGCAAGGTGGCAGATGGCAGTGCGATGCCAAGGATTCAGAGCAGAGTGCTGCCGTGGATAATGTTTCCACTGCTTTAGAAGACCCAGGTTTTCATCATCAGGTGACCGCATACCGAAACAGGAGGCACACTGGCCAGTTCTTTAATTTTGCATTTTTTTGAAGGTCACCTCACAACTCTGACCAGAATATGCGGTTAAAACATGGACGGATGGATGGCTGGAAGGATGTTTCATACTCTATTTGTACTACTCCTGGATTATTTTTTCTGCAAAATATTTCACTCACCAACTCCTGCTTGTTGCTTTTCCATGCAGCGATTTTTAGTGATACAGTTGGATCGCATGAAAATATTTCTTCCATTATTTTTGCATCTGAATATATACTTTTTATAATGCTGCAGACACAGCTTTGGCTTGCAAACATTTACAGTACAGATAGTGCACCTTGCTGGTGATTCATTTTGGGATTATTTGCCAAGACCAAATGTAAAAAGAGAATGGAACACAACACCAACAATGCTGGAGAGAGAAAAATCTCTGCTTTACAACAAAGTTCTGTCAAGAATTTTCACTTTAAAAAAGAAAGATGGCTTAGAAATATTTACAAAATGGAATTATCTGTAGTAGTCAAATATAGAGTCTAAGATGAGAGAAGGTTTTACAGTGTTTAACATCTATTAACAGCGTCTGTTAGCCCAGATTTTAACCACTGCCCGAATACTTATTACTTTTACTATTAGAGGCAATAACACCACTCTTAACAGTTTAAATATCCATCCATCCATTTTCCAACTGGTTATTCTGGTCAGGGTCCCGGAGACAGTTAACATTGATATGCTCATTGTAATCCAAGGACACTGTCTTATTTAAAGAAAGCTTAATAGTTTATTTATGTAATTTTCTTTATAACTTTAACAAACCTTAATACTTTAGGCTTGCAACTTTTCGAAATCATGCTGACAATAATCATTAATCACTCCAACACCATGTGCACTCTCTTTTTAGCGCTTTTAAGATGTTGGGGAACTTCTGCAAATACAAATAGGATCTTTGAAAGGACATCCTCCCCCATTATAGAACACTCTTAAACTACAGTACATTAAATACAGGCCTATACCCTCTTCTTGTACAGTAATATAAGCCAAACAACCACTTAACACACATGTGTATTAGTTTAAAAGAAGCTGATGTCCAAAAGCTATAAAATGTTTCTTAAAATAGTATGAAATCATATAACTTAAGTGCTATACAATGAGGGTTAGCAGGTAATCTGACTAGCAAGTCGAAAGCTCGCAGGTATTTGCTGACCGCTGCCATTCTGACAAGGATTTGCCCACATTCTTTATCTGTAGGACTGAAAACTACATGGGAAATAATATGCAGTGCACTGAGGCACAAAAAGAATATCAGAGACACACGCGTGCCTTGAAGGACTGAACACCAGGTCACTTGTGTGTGATAAAAGCATTGAGTCACCTTGAGTCATCTCTTAACCGGTGGTGTAACCGAGGTCCTGCTTTATTTGTTTCGCCTGCATAGCTACAGCGCTCTACTAAAAAGCATCTCTTCCATCACAAAACAGCAGCCCATTTATCAAACTTTAAAAGTATTACCAGATATATTTTTTTAAAAATCACAACTGTAAATGACTTACCTAAAAATGCTATGTAATGGCCTGAAATTTGTACTGCGTATAGAGATAGATATCTCTCCTCCTGCCCAACAACAGAGAGAAATTTGTATACAAGCTCATAACAGTTCTGTACATCCGGGTATTACACATGCAGAAAGCTTTACGTTTTTAATCCCACTCAGTGAAGTCCCTGGAGCTCAGGACAATATCACTGACAGAATAAGGATGCTCGTGGTGTCTGCTGTCCGTGCACACACTATACAAATCAGGTCTGAAACAGTCTCAATCATCCTCACCTACCAAGGACAGGGCCCTACGTCAATGGACACCAACAAAATATAAGCAAATGAACCAACAAACCTCTAGCAGTCAGACATGGCTTACTTTCATGCTAAGTGCAGCAAGTGAAACTGAATTTTGTTTTTCAAAAATATATACTTTTTATATGCTTCATAAAAAAATACTATTGTAGCAATTTAATCAGGTAACAGCAGTATGAAGAATACATGTATTTCTATTCCGTTTAAGTTCAAAATAATACAACAATTTAATTATGTAGAAAAATGTGAATGTTTGGAAGTATTCAAACCCTAATAAAAAGGTATAGTTTGTACTGGGGACGGTCATTGCACAACCATGATGTCAGTGGTGAGTCTGTTGCCTTATCTGTGCTCAGTTTGTACAGTACTGTTTACCTCAGTACAGACCACACTCACACGCACGCACACTACTCTGTTTGTATAGGAGCCGTAACAGCAATTTGGTCCCTTCTTCAACACAAAGAAGTGAAAATAAAGCGACCAAACATGAACTGCATGATGTGGTTTTCCCAAATCAAATACCAGCACTTAAAGGGTATCGTCATCTGAACCCAAATCCCGCCTCTTCATGTACTGCAGCGTTTATGTTTCAGACCCGTTTCTGCGATGGATAGCTGCTCCCCCTAGTGGGCATATGGAGGAGTTGGTGCTGCAGCTGGGCTGAGCAGCAGAGTGTGGAACAACTGCAACCAGAACAAGGATAAGGGGGTTCAGTTCTCTGAAAGCGAGAGAGCAAGAGCAGCTTGCAGGGCCTCCTCTTCATCAATGCTGTAATCCTGCAAAAGGGAAACGGCATAGCTGGTCAGATGGCTGATTTTATTCTGTCTCAGGAGCGACCAAGGTGAAACAAAATGCAGTTTTGCTGATATGGTGACAAGATCTCCACAGACGACCATTCGAAAAAAATTGTCATAACAGACAACTGAATCAGACTGATGGTTCAACACATAACGCAGACTCATTTAGCACCTGGTGATTGTCAAGAAATTATCGTATACTGTTCCAAAGAGGTGAATTTTAAATCCTGGGGCGGCAGTACATACTTGGCTCTGTAAAGAGATATAGTGTCAGAACAATGGTCATTAGTTAATTTCTTTCTTAGAGACTGCTCACCACAAACGTGTCGTAGGAGAACTTGTGTCGATGCAGGAGATGCTGCAGGAAGTTGGAGCTCTTGTAGCTGGGGTCACCCCAGGGCATGGCAGAACATACTGGGCAAACCTGGCACAGGGACGGAGCACCACTTATTAAAGAGAAAAAAAAAAAAAAACAGTGTCACCACTGTACAGGAGCTCATGTATAAATACATGATGTTTCTCCTCGTCTCCTTCTGCTACATCTGCTTCAGAGACATCCTGTGCCCTACTAAAGGCAGAGCAGCCGGCTGGCCGACTCACCACTCTGTTGGGGTCATTGCGGTGATTCTCCATGCAGTGTTTCACCAGCTCCTGCTGGTCCAAGTTGCGGGCTCCGCAGTACGGGCACACGAAAGTGGAACGGTTTGGAATATTGCTATGGGTCAGAACCATGATGTTAAGCACATATTATGGTGCATTCACCACACGTGGAAATGGGGACGTTAAGCCTGAACTCTACCAGTCCCCATCCCCTATGTATGGACATGAAAAAAGGCTGAAAGGCTTTCGTTGTTATATGATTATTGGTTACACAAGCCAACACAATTAATAAAAACCAGTGTTTCTGTTGATGCGTGAAAGAGTGTGGGAATGAACACCAAAAGGCAAGCGTGAGTTTGACTTATCAGAATGCGTGTCCTGATCCCATCACAGATATCTCATCTTGATGAGACACGCAAAAAGCCTAGCAAATTCTAGATGAAATACATACCACTAGATGGCGCCATACTACCAGAATGCCATAGCAAATTCTATTCTTCCTCAAACAAAGCACATTAATGCCCAACAGGGCTTTCTTAATTTTTTTTTTTCCTTAAAACAGATACCTTCCAACTCTATGTGTGCCTCGATTTAAATCACCTGCCTTTGGATACTAGTGACAACAGTCAGTCAGAAAGCTTGCCTGAAGATATACTACCTTTACCTACTACTTAATGAATGTCTTTGGAGTCTTGAATTAGGAAATAAAAAAAGACTTTGGACTCTTTAAAAGCTGTAAGAATGAGTTTTAAAAAAACTGAGCTCCACTGTGGAGTCACTGCAACTATTAGAGGGAGATACTGCAGCAATCACAGATTCCCCATGAGGGTTCGGGGTGCCCAAGGAAAATGACGCGCTTACCTGGGAATAGGTTGTGAGGTGGGCACAACTGGCACAAACTTCGGACAGTTTGCCATCTGTTCCTGAACTTTAGTGCAGGACGAGATGTGAGAGCGCATTTTCATCAGGGTGACCTGCAAGCAGACTGCGGCGTTCAAACATGGTGTCTCAAAGGCAGAGGAAAACGGCTGAGAACAGCAGTCATTTCACACCAAGTCTGATCTATCACAGCAGTACTGGTCGGAAAATGGTATGAGAGAGTGGCATGCAGGAACAGACAATGGTGGGTTGGATGCCCCTGGCAGCCAAGAGGCATCACACCAGGCCCGTCGCGACAAGGCAGGCAAACCAAGCAATTGCTTGGGGCCCCGAGCTGGCCTGGGGCCCCAAGACAACGACTGGTTAAGAATAAAATGCAGCGACAAACTGTGTGAGCGCCCTCCATGTCCATTTTGCTTGGGGCCCCCAAATTCCTTCAAACGGCCCTGCATCACACAGAAGTGCTGCCTGCCATCAGGCTTTGCCGGCCAGGTTCCATCCCACCCCCAATCCCATGTCCCAGGTCCTGACCTTTTTATTGCAGCCTCGGCATGGCGCTTTATATGAGGAGAGCTGCTTCTCCGCGGCGGAGCACCTGTCCACCTTCTGTGGGTCAAAGGGCATGCGACACAGGGGGCAGAGAGGCGAGGCCACCTGCAGGCAGGGCTGTAGACACTCGCCGCAGAACCTAGAGGAACACAGCAGGGCAAGGATCACAGTTAGGACCCGAAATCCACGCTCCTACCTTATTTAGTTTTTGGCAATCAATCGCATGACAGCTCTTTCCCATTTTACACGAGTCTATTTGCGGCATTCAGATCGAACGCTATCGCTGCCCCTCAGTCTTTTTTGCTACTCAGTGGGTGTGAGTACAGTGACGTCCGCCTGCTGTGACGTCATGCGCATATCGTTCGCGGTACGAGGAGCGTAAGATAAGGCATGACGATCTGGGAGTATTATACGCTTTTAACAGAAACCAGTAGCACAGCGATTTGCAATCTATGTAAAATAAAGTTTTATGGTGGGAATAGCATTTAATGGACAATCCCATTTAACAAAGCGCACGCAACTGTGAGACAAAACAAAATGGATGATTTGGGAGTCGCTGACTTAATTGGACTGTTTTGCGAACTCGCTGCAGCTTGTGATACAAGAGGGGCTGCCATCGCAACAAAAGTGTAACTGCGCTGACACCAATGGGAGAGAAACTGTTAAAATTGCAAGCATTCGCCACTTGTGTATACTTGCTTTGAAGATATTCATATTGAACTGCAAATGCCTCAAAAACACACAACAAACGAGGTGGAACAGTATGTTATGTATGTTTGTAGTAGCCTAATTAAATATTTTTTGTCATACATTTTTCCATCTGTTATTACTAGCTTAAATTAATATAATAAAGTATAACAAAGTAAAAAGAGCTCTTGTATCAGAATCTGCATTGATATCGGCAGTTGTGTATCGGGATCGAATCGGAACTGAAAAAATGTGGATCGCCCATCTCTAGCCTAAACATAGTTTTCTTACACAGCCTAGTGTAGGATATTCGTGTTGAACAGGTAACACAGGAAGACACGTAGATTACTGTTGGAATTTTATGGCACAGGGGCACAGCAACGTGGGAATGTCTAACAGCTAGTATTACGGATAAAGATCCCTGAAAGCTGCAGGTAGAAGACAACACCTGCAACCTGGGGACAAAGAACGCCAGTTTAATGCGCTGAAGATAATCCTGTAGTCAGCACTACTAACACGGGCAGGGGTTCTAAAAACAGCATGTAACATGTGATAGCCCTGTGACAGGAAGTCAGGCATAGGGGAGGCGGGGGTCACACAAAGGCAATTTATGGAAACACAAGGCATGAAGTTGCTGGCATTCTGAAGCAGCGCTTCGTGCAGCATGCTCTCATTTGGGGGGGGGGGGTGCAATTTAAAGTAAGACTAGAAATTTGTGACAAGAAAAGCATTCTGCTTTGGACAAGGCGGCCTCAGCGCCTAGTTGTGAGATACATCTGAAAAAACAACAACAATGACGTGGTGTGAAAAGTTCGGGTTTATTTTGTAACTTCCTATCAGGCAGCGAGCCCAACACACAACACACAAGCAATACTAGAAGGCCTGCTCTCGAATCGCAGACCTCACAACCCGCTATATGAAGATAGTAGCTGGAGGAGGTAGTGCCTCCATTCTGCTCTTCTTTTTACCCGCAGGACATGCAAATGAGGTTAAAGAAGACAGATGAAACTGCACACCTTCCTTTAAAAATATATCTAGTAGCTTTGCCTCTTTATAACCAGGGCTGCAGCTATAAAAAAAACTTCCGTATTTGACTACTATCTCACTTTTTTTTCTTGAATATTAAATTTTTACACAACATTACCGCTACCAGTTTTTTTTAAAATGCTCTCATACTTTGGATATTTTCTGTCACTCTTTATCAATGCTAGAAGGCCCATTTGGACTGAAATCCTTTTTTGTTTCGCGTATTTGTCTGTTATGTTCCCAGTGCTAGAGTATCCATTTGGCATTTATTAACCAGTTGTTCAAATGTGGATTTTTATATACTTTATATTTGAATTTCTCTAATATCATGAATATTTGTTGCTGCACGAACAACTTCTTTCTATTGCTCCAGGCACTGTAGAAACAATTCTTATTTTTTTATGCCCTGCGATGGGCTGGCCCCCTGTCCAGGGTTGTTCCCTGCCTCGTGCCCGTTGCTTCCGGGATAGGCTCCGGACCCCCCGAGACCCATTAGGATAAAGCGGGTTGGAAAATGGATGGATGGATGGATGGAGAATTGTTTTAGAAGACTAACAACCCTTTAGGAACAAAACTGCTCCACCAATTAATTCACCTTTCAAGGCTACAGCCCAATGAATGCGGACAAGCCGTTTCTGATATTACAATGAATATGGTTCAATGAGGCCAAGCCGAAATCTTTTATAAATACAGCAGAACCTTGAACTCGAAAACCTCTTAACTCGACCAACTCAGATATCGAACGGACCTGTTGAATTTATTTTTTACTTGTACCTCAACTTAAATCTTGGAGCTCAACAACTTGTAAGGGTTGATATGAGATCAACTCCACCGATTTGGACCTCGAACAAGCCGGTTGAGAAAGATCTAACCAAACAACTTGACTGAAAACTTGGAAAACAACGAAACAAAACAGACCTGCTAAAACCTGCATAAATCAAGACACGTCTCTGATGGGCTGAAACAAAAGCAAAGGAACTTACTGGAATGCAAATGCCTAGGAATGTCGCACAGTCTCATGGTACCTCGCGACTGAGCTCGACGTGTGAAAGCTCGACGTGTGGTTTTTTTATTTGTGCTTCATCTATAGTACATTTAGTGATACAGTAATCATGGCCACTAAGAAAGTTTGCAGTGATAGCAGCAAACCAAAGAGGAAAGTGTGAGAGTAACTGTAGAACTTAAAAAAGGAAATTACAGCAAGACTTGAAGATGGTGCATACAGTATGTGTCTCGTTTTGGAGAATGAGATTGTCATTTATTTTGTTTATTGCTTTTGCATGTATGCATTAGTTTTATATTGATTCTTAATGCTTTTTATCATTAGGTAGGTAAGTAGATAAGTTTAAATAGGCAAACATTTGGGGGGTGTAGAACAGATTAATTTACATTATTTCTTATGTGGAAATTCGACTGGGACCTTGACCAACTCGACCAGCCTTCTGGAACAAATTAAACTTGTGTTCCAGCATACCACTGTAATTACTACTGAGTATAATGTGATAAAAGGAGCAGTAAATGGTGAGAAAAGCTGATGGGACGCTAAAAAGAAGCAAAATCGGTCAAAGCTCTGGCATTGTCTGGACTAGTCCATGTGGTGCAGAATGAGGGCGGCGTCAACCAGTCAGCCATTAAAGGATTAACCTTCAGTTCTAGTTTGATAATTGGCCACCACACGCAACATCCGAATCCCAACAACAAATCAAAACTCACTGTTGTTGCTGGGCAAAAGCTAAATTGGTAGGATAGCGCTTATATTTACAGTATAGCTTTACAAGTGAGCTTCAAAATCTAGACACCTGGAAATTTTACTGGAGTAAGTTTGACTGAAGACCTTTATCAACGGTGCTTTAGTAGGGCTCTTCCAGGGCCTTGAACTGACAACCTTTGAAAAGAGAGTCTTTTTAAAGCAGTTCAACCCAGATGATCATCTGACAACATGTGGTGTGATGTAAAGTGATCACAATGCCATTTGATATCAAACAGATCAGGTTCAGACAAATCCAATGGCAGCCATGGACACAACTTATTTCACTGTCTAACTTCTTGACAAAAGAACACAGAGACTTTTACTGCCTTGAATTACTTATGGCTAATATAAAGTGTGCTTCAATATTCAATCTCATTAGTTTTCAGCTAAAGTTTCAGTGTTATCAGGTATTAGCTACTGAGGGTGCAGAATCTTATACGCAGACATGCTAAACAGCCTTTTCAATCGCTCTAAAAGAACAGGCAGGGGGAGAAGCCTGGCTACTGAGGACTGTGGATACAAGAAGAGTTAAAAACAAGCAGAATAGACTCCTGGCAAAAGGAAAGTTTTTGTGCACGTCCTCTAAATAGGGAAAAAAAAAAAACACTGAGCAAAGGTCTGGTAGAGTGAAGGAGGAGGTCAGCTGGAGAAGGCAGTAGAACATTAGTGATCTCATCCAGATCACATGACCCAGCTACCACATTCCACTTCACGCTGCATATCAAGCTAATTTTAAGCCCGAAAAACCTTCCACACCAGTTAAAAATCCACCGATACGTCCAGGCAGACAATGTAAAAAAAGGAAGAAAAAACCGGAAATAATAAATGTTTGACATTTCACTGCTACACTGAAGCTACACTGAAGTATATCTGTAGCAAACTGTGAACTTATAAAAAAATTCCCAACTGATAAGCTGCTACAATCCAAATACAACAATAAAAAAAATAATAGTTTTCACATCTCTAGGGTTCTAGGTTCAGCACTTCATGTACAGAGTTTGCAAGTTAACCCCATTTCCACAAGTTTACTTCCTCAGATGCGTGGTTTGTGTACTGGAGTCATATAAGCCACTCTCAGTGTATGACTGCATGTGACAGTCTGTCACCCTGTCTAGGGTGTCCCCTGCCTTGTGTGCCTTGCTTCTGTAAATAGACTCACTGTGAACCTCTACCAAACTGGTACTTATAATTAGGGATTACTGTAGTAAGACTTCATTAAATTTTCAATATGACGGCAGCTTCACATCTTAAATTTACTGCTGAAGTCTTTGCTGAACGCCAAGGGGAGACTGTTTGAAGATGCCCACTGCAAATTTTGAAGAATACTGCTTGATTTTAGTCAAAGTTCACTCACATCTCTTTATGTGAAGCAGGCCAATGATGCCAATGATGCCCTTTTACTCTACCCCCCCTTCCCCACTGACCCAAATAGACTTACATCTCACTTCATGTCTCCTGGGCCTTTTCCCAAACTCATCTTGGATCTATGGAGAGATCACATCTCTCATCTAGCTTTAAAGTCCCCTATGACCCACGGTCATGGAGAAACGCCGCATCTGTTATTGCGAGAAAGACATTTCTGAAGATGTGGTGGGTGCCTTACTTTACGTTGTACAATGTTGCCATAGCGGAAAATTATTACTGGCTGACATACCCATCCATAATGCTGGTTTTGTTACTAAATATTTAAACATGTTATGAAGGGACTGATATAAAAATAAAACTGATTGAAAAACTGAAAATGAAACAGGATAATACTCATGTGGTTGTTAAATGACCATTAAAATATTATATTTTTTGAAATGGCCTACTACTAAATTATTTTCAAAGTTGTCATGCGGAGGGCGTAGGTAAAGCTAGGGAGCGGAGATGCAAGCTAATGGCTAATGCTTCCTTATAAAGGTCTTCTAAAGTTAAGATTTTATCCCTTAGTAGAAATCAAGTGTACAGCCTGAGTGGTACAAAACACTATGGAACGTATCGTTATTTGCATAACTGGCATGGAAATTACCAAAGGGACGGAGTGATTGTACACAGGCACGTACACACCGTGTGATTCTGAGCTGGATTTCTCAGCAAAATTCACTATATATAAATGTACCATGTTTGCAGTGTTACAAAGCTTCAGTTAGCATGCCATGCAAATACATGACGTTACGAAAACTATTTGACTTCATTCATTATTTCACTTCTTTATATCTTTAGCAATAACAAGCATTGAGGAAGTAAAAGAATAAAGAATGACTGTTCAATGCATGAATCCCCAGATGGGAAATTTGTGTGTGAGAGTGAGTGTGAAAAAATAAGGCAACAGTAAGTAGTTGTGAAACTTTGCAGGAAATGGCAGATGTGCACACTAGTGTGTTCTTTTCAAGTCACTTCTCACTTCAAAAGATAGCTGCCTAACCTCTGAGCTACGCACATCTTTACCACAGTGTGCACGCCAGTGTACTCAAGCATTTTCTGACTTTAAAAATAGTCAATCCCCAAGCCAGAATGAGGCAAACCTCAAACATAGCATCGTAAGCACTAACTCTTTCATCCCAGTAAAGCTGCAACACCGTTTTCTTGCAAATAATCTGTTCTGCAGGTAGAGAATTATAGCCAAAAGCCTGCCTTTTTTGCCTTTATTAATAAACCATATCTCCAAAAAATCCCCTATGCCCCAAAATAAACAGACACATTCAAACTTTCTGATAACGAAACTGCTTGGTCTGACCATGTCTAATGGATACAAAAATATTCATTACTCTGTTGTGTTGAGTTCCTGTCATATAAATATATAGATAAACCATTTCAAAAATTCAAGAAAGATGAAACTGAATTCAGAGGTTTTCTGAAACGGCACACAGCTGTGCCTGTTAAAATCATCATCAGGAAACCACCATAGACGAGTCTGAATAAAAGGCATCGCTTTCTCACAGCAAGCATTCAGCGGTATCCCAGGGTCATGCAGAAAATCCCCCTGGGGCAGCAAACGTACCGGGCTGCAACTCAGTAAATAATTTCAACTGGACCTTCACAACATAACATGCTCCATTTTAAAAACTTTGCAGTTTTTTGGGGGTTTCATTATGATATATAACGACGACTACAGGAATGACGATTTTAATAACATGCCTGTGAGAGACATTAGGTGATATTTTAAGCCTAAAATCATAAAATATCAAGCGTATGTGGTTCCTTAAATTGCCTACATTATTTCCCCTAAATATAAACGCCCTGATTAACTAGCCTACATATCTTTAATTGGTAAATCTGAGAAGAAAGACGAGTAGTCTTGATACACACATGTCTCATCTTGTCTGCACATTGTTCGGTTTTATCGCACTTTTCATCAGCAGACTTAACCCTAACGATGTCCGACATATTTCACATTTCTGGAAAAAAATGTCTTTAAACACGTACACACGCACAAACAAAAAGAAAAATAAACAAATACTAACCCTGTCTACTAATAATCAACCCACCGACGACGACAGAAAATGCCCCGTCCCGATACGTCACATGTTCCCGGGTGCTGAGCTATAGGCTACTTAAATTTATTTATTTCCCCGTTTTATCTCACATTTTACACATTCTAATATTTACTCCAAAGGAAAATCCTTGCTGAAAACGGACCCCGGTTCCAATGTCGATTTCTGGACAGTGACGTTATTTGACCTGAGACGGAGTAGAGAATGCCGGTGTTATGCCGAAAAATACATCCCTGTCTCTAAATGACCGATTGGTCGCTGATCTGAAACGAATTGAGCTACTTTGTCGAGTTAGGCTACCGTAGTGCTAATCGATAGCCCTAACCCTAACCTTTACCCCCCAAAAAAACCTAAAACCCCCTAAAAGCTCAACTCGTCAGAACACCGGCATGCATTCTACTGCAGGGATGCCTTTTTCGACATAACACCGGCTTTCCCATCGGTGCTCCCGAGGCTGTCGGGACGCCGGAGCACCGTACACAGCACCGTACTGTAAGCATCTTAACGAGAAACGCACATCGCTGTGTTACATCTCCTGGTTTGTATGATTTCTCCAGCCCTTTCGTCCCTTTTTCTACGACGGCAGCTCTCATTCCCACAATAAAAAAAATAAAATGTACAGCACAGAACCCTGTTCCTAGTCGGTGCACAGTAATATGGGACACCTGATCGTGACTCCATGAGTTACAGTAACAATAACTACTGCTAAAAAATATTGTAAAAGTCTTTTATTTCGACAGAAATTAATCAAAATTGCAGTAGCTGTTTAATGATAGTATTGTTTCGGAACCAAATCGACCCGGATACTCACTTGTGAGCGCAGGCGGCGATGCTGACAGGTTTGTGGTAAACCTCCAAACATATCGGGCATGAGAACTGGGCTTCGATGCTCTCGGCAGAGGCGGCCGCCGCTGACCCGCTCTGCTGAGCGTCTTGCTGCTGATGTTGCCTGAGCTGGGCAGCTGAGACAAAACTGCGGAACATCGCCATCGCGGACGCCGATCCCCTTCGACACTCCAGAGTCGCCGTTCGGTGTGGCCGCTTAGCGATCTAGCCCTGGTTTTGCTTCACCAACTTAAAAGGTGTAGCATTTGTAGAGTTTAGATTTACGCCGATGTAAGAGAAAACATTGACCGTAGGGCACTAACGCTGCCTCTGTGTCCAAGATGACATATCATGCACGAAGGAAGTAAACATTGCAAGACAGCTAAAACAATGTTCTTTAAAGTCCTTTTCAGCTGGGGGTATCTCTGGATACTGTAGTTCACTTATGGTATCGCTTGTACGAAATATATATAATTGAACTACAATCCCCAAAACCATCGGTCTAGTGTATATGCGCGATCGCTGTCTGGTTTTATGGCCAAAAAAACTTCAGATCGAGATGCTTCACTAACGCGGGTTAACTGTGCATCTAACGGACGCTTTTCTGGAGTCCTTTAGCGATATCGGGGCAGCTGTTGTGCAGTTTTGATGTGATAGTACAATTGAGCCATCTGAAACCTTATAGGATATTGGCAGATAAGTATATTGTGAAAACAACCAGATTAAAGTTAATTTAGCTAAGCAGTCTATTGTGTTTTGAAATAAATAGATTATTAAAGTACAAAACACACATTGCTAATAGTGCCTTTTAATCGCATTCGATATTACTGAAATGACAGTAGACGAAGACCCATTGTCTGATATAAACATCTAAATATAACCAATTTCTGGAGCTATGATGCCCTTGAGAGATTATCCAATAAATCGTCAACTATTTTATCCATGAAAATACTTCTTTTTAGTACCTGGATCATTACATGTTATCGCGGGACGTCTTTCTTTATCACCAGTAATAAATAACAGCAAAGTATCAGTACGTTAAACTTGAATAAGTTTAATTTATATAATCACTTACATAAATGTAAACTAATAAAACAGTTATATATATATATATATATATATATATATATATATATATTCATTTATTGCACAATGACCACAAGACCTCAAAGAAAAAGTTCCTCTAGAATCAGGAAAAAGAAATTATTCGCTGAATACAGGGCAGTTGGGGCTGAATATAGAACATTAAATAATTGTATACTGTTTGGTGACGCTGATGGGCTGCAGCTCATAGTGACTCATCAGCTTCTGTGTCCCCAGGGCCTCACATAGTGTAGAACCTATCAAAGAAACCATAATTCATTTTTATATCGAGCAGCTCTTACATATAACTGCCAACAGCATTAATTGGAGGTCATACAGCCACATTTAATAAATGATTCTCACAGTCAGCAGTTATTTAATGTTATTACAAAAACAGGATAGTTATAAAAACCAATGATGTGTAAATGAGATTTAAAATGTGTTTACAAATGGGCTAGCAAAAGAAAGATTTTGACTAGTTCAGAATGTACTTATTTGGATTGGATTTTACCATAGTATTGCAATGGGATAAATACTGATGAATGGTTTTCTTCAAAGTCAACGAATTCTTACTATTACCCACAAAATAACTACTCATCTAGCCTGTCAATGCGTGTTGATTCACAGAGTGTAGGTATACCGCACTTCAGCACAGATGCCAGCCATAAGAGAAGTGTGATTTCATTGAGTTATGTAAAGTGGTCTCCCATACTGGGAGTCCAGGGAGAGAATGATCTGAGCTGACAAGCTGCTAAGTAACTATTGCCACACAATATGGCACTAAATACATAACCTATTTCACCATTAATTCTTTCTTTAGCAGAAACCCATAGCCAGGGCACCTGAAGACATGCAGACATGCGAATGCACCTGAACGTCTCTGATCCTACAAGGTCTGTGATAGATCAGCCCATTGCTCTATACCTTTTAATGGTTTAAGATTTTAAAGACTGACCATGTCAAGCATTAAATTAAAATTCAACTTTATTTTAAAGCTTAGCTATATATGTGTGCGTGTGGATTAGGCTTATATTACTTTTTAGGGACCATTTTTCAGGTCCCCACAAAGATCTGTGAATGCAATCAAAAAAGGAAAAATGCCAAAAGCCTCATATTTTGTTTGGTTACTTATTTACTTATGGTTAAGGTTAGTGCTGGGTAGGGGTTAAGGTCATCATGTTGCAATTAGAGTTTTCCCCTAGAAATGAATGGAGAGTCCCCACAAAGATATAATCTCAAACCTGTGTGTGTGTGTGTGTGTGTGTGTGTGTGTGTGTGTGTGTGTGTGTGTGTGTGTGTGTGTGTGTGTGTGTGTGTCACCTAACGTAATAATGTAGCATACTTCAAACACCTACCATGTGATTCACTTAAATTCTTCATATGGAATGGGGTTGTATTTGGTACTCATGTGAGTTATTCAGCGACTTGCAGGAGGATAAGCACTTAGGTGAGGAAAATTGTTTAGGGACCAACATGAGCTAACAGTTGTATATCAGGTTGTTACAGGACTGGATTTTTTTTACTCTATTTCTCTGCAAAGAAATCAAATGAAGGAAGAATTTTGATCGAAAGGTGCAGTTTTCTTAAAACTCACATGTGCTTGTTCTGCTGTTTTTCTAACTGGAGATGATACTCGCCCTTGAATCATAACTGTGAATGTCAGTTCAGCGGTACTTTTCTTCACAGTTATATCTTTCTTTACACTCCCATTAATCCACATTGACAGTGTATCATGGCGAGATACTAACCCTAATGCATGAAAAACACACAAGTTCTCATTTAGACAGAACAGCATGTGGGACAGCGGGGAGAAGATGGATTTTGAATAACTCTCCTAGAGTCATGTAAAAACAACTACATAGTGCATGTTTTATTCCCTCATTTGCGAGAGCCCATCAATACAGTTAAACCAAGACATCCCCAGGTAGTTTTTTTTTCTTCTTTTTTTTTAATTTGTAGCCAGTGTTGGCTTAATGGCTAGGGAAGTGCACTTGTAATTGAAAGATTGCAGGTTTGAATCCCTGACCAGCAAGGCACCACTGAGGTACCCTGAGCAAGGTACTGCCCCCAAGCACTGCACCCCGGGTGCTGAATTAGCTGCCCCCTGCTATGTCACATTGTCACAAATGTGTTAAATGCAGAGACCACATTTCGTTGTTGTGTATTGTGGTGTGTCAATGACAATTAATCTCTAAATTCTAAGTTTCAAATACAAAGATACTTGCTCTTCGACAGTGATGGTCCTGTAAATATTTTTCTGTCATTTAATAGCAAATCCTCATTGAAACCAAAATGCTGGCATAGGGACTTGATGTGTTCTGAGAATGAGGAATAGTGGCATTATGTCATAGAAGAAACTAGGCTCCGAAACCTAGATTAGTGGCCAAAATTGTGTAGGGATGCAAGTACTGCTGTGATGTGGTTACGCCTCTAAGTACCTGTTAAGAGACGTGCTGCAGTGTTCTGTACCAGCAGTAGGCGGGAGAGGGAAGCTTGACTGACTCTCGGATACGGGGTGTTAATTGAGCCGAGATTAAATAAACGCATGTATAGCTTTTTCAAAAATCATCAAATGATAAAAAGGGCTTGACTTTGGATAAAGGTCTTAATTGAAAAAAGCTCGACTTTATCACTGAGCTGATCTGTTTGTCCATTTTAAAATCACTAGGGGACCTAGGTTAATGTGGAAGGAGTCATTGGTCCCCCTGGGCCGAAAAATGAGGACCTTGGTTTTACTCTCATTGAAGCTTAAAACATTTATGGCCATCCCGGCTTTCTTGTCCTCTAGGCAGTCCAACAACAGTTTTCAAAAGTTGTTATCTTTCCGTTTCAGAGGTAAGTAGATTTGGTTGTCGTCTGCGTAACAATGAAAAGAACTGCCATATTTTCTTAAAATAGATCCTAGGGGAAGCATGTACAGAGAAATAAAGGACAGGCCCCAGGATAGATCCTTGGGGGACTCCACAGTGGAGGGCTGCTGAGGAGGGTATACAGTCACCTAAACCGACAGAAAACTTTAAAGCTTGATTGAAAAGGTTCAAGAATAGTGTGCCTGTCCAGGTAAGACTGCTATTGTAAAATAACTTTTTTTTCAAATGGGAGCTTGGAAATTGGTCTGAAATTTGAGAAAACGGAGGTATCCAAATTTGATGTTTTCTTAATCAAATTTGAATTGCTCTGGAACAAAACCTGCAGCCAAACTACTATTCATAATTGCTTGGATGCTTAGTGCAATAGTCTATAAAGAGACGTGGCTGAACAGCATCGTTGGGGATGGCTGATAATTTTGTACGCCAAATGATTTCCTCAAGATGAGACGCAGGCTCAAACCAGCTCAAGGAGGCAGAGCAGCAAACAGCGGTCGATGGGTCACAGGAAGGGGATACAGTAAGCACTTTAATGTTAGCAATCTTATCGACAAAAACTTGCAGAAACTTCTCACGGGAAAGCCTCTAAACAGTGGGCCTGTGTGAGATTAAGTGCAGCATTAATGAGGTATAGTACACAGAAGCAGACGCAGTAATAACCATCCGAGAACATTATACATAAAAATGTATTCCTCGCGTCTTCTAAAATGTTATAATCTGCTACATAATTCAAAATATATATCATTCTATAACCGCTTATCCCGGTCACAGTTGTGGGGGAGCCTGGAGCCTATTCCAGGTAGCATGGGGCATAAGGCAGGGGAACATCCTAGACGGGATGCCTGTCCATTGCAGGGCACAAAATTTAATCTATTAATTTAATTTATTTAATGTTGATGACAATGTTGATGAGTGATTTAGATGATGAGTGATTTACCATTTCCCCTAACTGCATGTTTTTGTATTGTAGGAAGAAACCAGAGTGCCTTGCTGGGGGAACACGCAGAGGCAGGATGCAAACGCCAAACCCTGGTGGTGTGAGGCAACAGCACACGCACTGAGCCGCCATTCCCCAAGATAAATAATGTAATTTTGCGATATATTATGTATTAAATGTAATTATAGAATAGCCTTAGTCATGACTTGGTTATTACTCATAAGTGATAGTGCCAACTAGTGACCCATTTCACCTCTAAAGTCTAAAAACAGGACATTTTAGAATAGGCTGCTTCATCAGCTTTATTGGGGAATGTTCTAGATCATTCTTACAATACAGCACTTGTTATTTTAGGCCCTAAGATGAGATATTCTCTTCTTTTCTGATAACACAGGAACAATTAACAATGTTAGCAACGTAGCGGTCAGTAGTTTGCCCACTGCTGTTTTAATGTCCAGCGATGAGAAATGAAGCCTGTCTTACATTCACTTCCCACTAAGGTTCATGAGGAATTGTCGTTCCACGCATCCATTCACATTAATGCTTGTCCAGCACAGGATCGCACAGATACTAGAGCTTATTCTGCTAAGAATAGGGCACAAGGCAGAGGATACTCTCTGTGGGATGCCAACTTGAGGAATTGTGTATCATGTTAATGGGTCTGAGTCCTCAATGGAACCACACGCAAAAAGTAGCAAGACAGGAAGAAATAAAAACCAAGCTTGTGCAGCATGGGAAGTGGGATGAGTTTACTAGGTGTATGAGACAACTTAAGGAAGGAAACATTAAAATGATCAACAAGACAAGGAGCAAGTGGAATTAATCAGTGCAATACATTCAATCACCTAAGTCCTCCCCCCTGAACAACCATGTCCCCAATAGGTGACTATAGGCCTTTTTCCTAGGGGTTGCATGGTGAGAGAGCCTAACCAGTCATTCATCCAGATAAATATATATGTTAACAATTTTGGTAACACTTTACTTAAGAGTGTTCTTCATAAGGCTACATTACACCAACGGAAGTCCTTCACGACGGCTGACATATCATGGAAAAAGCTTTTATAAAGGTTTGTTCCAACTTTTAAAGCTGTCATAAATGCTGACATTGGCAAATGCAGTGTGAAGTTGACATGTCACCCTATGTCGACTGTCATAGGTTTATGCTGACATACAGTTGTGTTGTGACACCAGTTTTCATTTAAGTGACATAAAAGTTAATTACTATCTCTACACTTCAGTGTGTCTGAGTGACATAAACTGACAATTTGTCATGTAAAGCCATCTGTAAAACAAAAGGTGAATAGACCATACCAGGGAGGCTGAGGAGTGTGATCCCCCTGTAGTTGGAGCACACCCTCCGGTCCCCCTTTTTAAAGATGGTGGACCAGAATCTCCTCGAAGCCATCTGGAAGTCATTTTCCATGGCCTCGCTAAACTCCTCCCTCACCTAGATTTTTGCCTCGGTGACCGCCAAAGCCGCATTCCACTTGGCCCGCCGGTACCTGTCAGCTGTCTCTGGAGTCCCACAGACTAAAATGGCCCGATAGGACTCCTTCTTCTTGTCCACCAGCTGGTTCAAGGATTGCCACTGCAACAGGCACCAACCACCTTACGGCCACAGCTCCGGTCAGCTGCACAATGGAGGTGCAGAACATTGCCTATTTGGACTAAATGTCCCCCGCCTCCCCCGGGACATGGGCGAAATTCTGTCGGAAGTAGGAGTTGAAGCCTCTCCTTACAGGGGATTCTGCCAGACGTTCCCAGCAGACCCTCACTATACGCTTGGACCTGCCAGGCCTGGCCGGCTTCCTCCCCCACCAGCGGAGCCAACCCACCACCAGGTAGTGATCAATCGACAGCTCCGCCCCATTCTTCGCTCTAGTGTCCAAGACATGCAAGTCTGATAACACTACAAAGTCGATCGTCAAATTGTGCCTTAGGGTGTTCTGATACTAAGTGCACATATGGACACTCTTATGCTTGAACACAGTGTTCATTATGGACAATCCGTGACGGGCACAGAAGTCCAACAATAAAACACCGCTCGGGTTCAAATCGGGGGAGGGCATTCCTGCCAATCATGCCACTCCAGGTCTCACTGTCATTGCCCACGTGAGCATTGAAGTCCCCCAGCAGAACAAGAGAGTCCCC
>JAODKF010000022.1:2411943-2423095 GCA_026779585.1 Mormyrus proboscirostris | reverse complement strand
CCAAACCATAGACGGAACTTCTCCATTCGGCCAGATCGCCCAGTACACTCAGTTTTCAGGATGAAATAATAGAGGCTCCCTCCCTACACCAATGATTCCCCCCCCAACCTCCCCGCCTGGATCAGCTCAAGCAGGGGTTCAGCAAAGCACCATCTGGACAAATCCCAGACATATGGGCAGCTTCAGAGTAACTCGGGGAGGGAAAAAGATTATATGCATCTTAAATTACAATGAGTTTTTTTTCCTTTCCTCTTGATGTTCGGAGGCTACAGGAGACACGGAGGGTGAGATCCTCGCCGGCATTTGGATGTGTGAGAGGAGACGCTCACGGTACTGGGACTTAAGAGTGCCGCTCATACGACAGCCACAGCATCTGCCCTATTCTCCACTCTGCTCAATGGAAAAAGATGGCCAATATATCTGGGCACCCAACGTGGCATAGCCTGAGATCCACACGCCATTTTTACCATACATTGAAATAATCTGGAATCGCTAGAGAAGTGGTGCAGTCCAAGGCCATACTGACTCACCTGTCTGGGGTCTGTCTCTTGCCGTGCTCGTTGATCTCCAGCAAGATCTCGGAGGAATCAAGGGGCGAGCTGGCATTGGCATCCAGCAGCAAGAGCTCATGCTGGGCCAGGTACTGGGCCGGTGTCTGTTTGGCCATGCGTGCACAGTGCAATAGCTCCCTCTGCAGGAGGGGCAGGTTTGCCTGGGTGGAAAGACAGGGGGAGGAGGGTGAGACAATTCATAGCCCATAATGACCAGCGGAGCTTCATGGTCACACACCCTCTGCTCTCAACTGTTCTACCCGCTGCCTGTGGATGACAAGATGTTATTTATATATTTTAAAATCCCAATAAATCCATAAAGCCATCGCATGGAAGCTTCATGTTCTTCTCTTTCTCACTCATTTTTCTATCCCCATTTGGAGCTAGAGCTACAACACTGACAGCCTGTATCTCCCATAGTCCCTGAGCACAGTACACACTAAGACAGTGATCTTACACAGAACGTGTGTATGTGTGTGTGTGTGCGTGTGAAGTGTGCGCACGCGTCTCATAAAGCAGGTAGAGTACATAACCCTCTCTGAATGTGTCTAGTGTCTGACAGCGTGGACCTTATAGCAGCGAGTACAGGAAGCAGCCAGGAGTACAGTCATATTTAGGACACTCTATGACCCAGAGGCTTAGCCTCCTGAAGGGGCATTAATCAGCCACTTAAGGAAAATGGCAGGGTAGGGGGTGGGGACTGTTGACACAGCCAACCAAGGATGTTTGTTGTGACAGTAGGAGGAGGATCATCGAGCGACATTCGGTACCACAGAAAAGCCTGTCAACATCTGTCAAGAAAATCTCCGCTCCCCACTCGACGCCTCTCCGCCCAACTCCGCTCCCCCCAAAGACAGCGCGGCGACAGGTTCGGCGTAAACACACGCATGCCAGATTTAATTAATTGACAATCATTGCCATATGGGTGTTCTCAGGACGCCAAACAGACCGAGCGGAAATCCAGGTCTGCTTCTTTGTCTTCCACGCTCCACTGACATCCACACATCGAGAAGGCAGTGCAGAGCGGCAGCGAGGTAAATCTAGCCCGAGGCATGCCGCACGTGCTTTTGCAGGTGAGTGGTTTCAACAGCCAGCGCCAAGGGAACCAGGGGACTCGGGGACGCCCTTACCTTCAGGAAAGGAATGACGAAGGGGCGAAGGGGAAAGTTGGTGGCCTCCTGGAGTTTGGAATGAAACTCCTCGATAGTCAGGGTTGAGTTCTGCGAACAGCAATGAGCAAGATGGGTCATGAGTGTGAGGTGGGCAGCTTCTGAGGATGTGCCAAAGAGACAGAAAAGGAAGAAGCCTGATGAAGACATGGAGATGATGTCATCACACAGTACAAGAGCAGAGTGGCTCCAATCCGAGGGTCTCAGTCCTGCAGGTTTCCAAAAGTGACTCATTTACACCCAACATCTGCCACACCACTGAGCTCAAGTGGAGCATGTATTTCATTAACTGACATCCAGAGGAACATGAAAGTTTAACTATTTACATGGCTGGATACTTTAGATCATAGTAAACATCCTTCTCGTCCTGGGATCTGAGCCTGAATCCTTTATGGGTTAGGAGGCCGTGTCTTTAAACAGCACGCTAAGCCGCTCACCACTAGGCCCAGCACGAGGCTGCGGACGCGCTCCCCAATCTCCGGCGAGATGTCGCTGCCGAACTGCTGCAGCGTGGTGAGGAAGCGCTTCAGCTTGCAGAGCTGTCGGGCGCCGCAGGCGGGAGGCAGCTGCTGGGTGGACAGCGAGGCCGTGGATGACATGGCCGGCCCGTTGCTGAAGCCGTTGGGGGTGGAGGGAGCCCCGTTGAGCGCCGTGGGCGAGTGGCCGCTCCCGTTTAACACTGTGGAAACACCAGGACACGAGACAGCGTGGTCAGAGGAGGTGCATGCCACGTGCAGCCCCCCCGCTCACTGGCCAATTTCCGCTGCGGCAAAGTGGATGCCAAAGAGCATGCATCAGAAATGCAACAAAATAACAAAATGTGCATGTTGCTGCACTTAAGCCTTAGATGAAGGAATTACAACCGCACTGGTGTTTCTAAGGGGCCGTAGTCTACTGACTAAGACCATTACCTTCTGCTGCTTTTTCATAAGCGGAACCATCTGACTGCCTCCCTGCCACCCCCAGCCCCTACCCCTGCCCCCTCTGTTCCGCGTGCCCCACTCATTCACTAGAACGCAGCTATAAGGGGGACTTATTAAAGCAGACCCAAAAATATCCCCACGGCCTGTGTTACATCTATTCCGATAGCAGGTGTGCTGCTAAATCAGTCCGCGCACATGTCAGCCAGCTGAAGGCAGCTTTCAGGTCCTGAATCCCCCCCCCCCACCACCCCCACCACCACCCCCCCCACCGGTGCCAGCATTCCAAACCGTGCATTACTGAGAAAAATGACTCAGGTCTCACTTATTCCCTCATGCCCCGCGTAGACTAACGGCCTCTTAAATGACCTAAAAAATCATCAGGCTCCTAAAACAGCATCGGCCACTAGGACGCGCGTTTGTTTACACATAACAATGGTTTCATTTGCTGCTGGGAAAATTATGTAATTAAAGGTGCTTTTGTTATATTTAGGATGTGGCGTATCCAGAACAAAGGAGTTTTGCCTTAACAAAATACATGTAAATGAAGAGGTACACTTCAGAATGAAATTTGACTCTGTCGCTCTCCTTCTTTGTGATTGTGCCTTGCCCGTTGCAGTAGATAGTTACTTCCATTGCTGACCTCACTCAGAGTTCCGGAATATGTTCTCCGTGGTGAGTTTTTTAAGCGGTGGGTGGGCAGCCAGGATGGTTGCCATGGCAGGTGAAATGACACGGCTCGGTGTTGCTATATAGGGAAGAAACCAGTCGGATACCCGCCACTAGACCGCTGTCTGTAAACAAAGCTCTCGCACTAGAGTGCACCCAGTGGATACAGCCACAGCGGACCACCGGCTGACACGCGGTCACATCCACACAGGACACCTGCCACCTGCAGCCACGCAGACGTAGCTGCAAACTGCCACCGCTTCCCCCCCATGGGCGTTTACGCAGCCATCTGATTTGCATGCGGCAAGGAAAGAAAGAACCAGATAAAGGCAGGACATCTGCAGCTGCTAAACCCCAAGGTAATAGTGCAGAAGTACAGCGGGTGAATTCAGTGTCAGCTACACACAACTGCACACCCAAATTAACCACCTGCACTGCAGTCTGGCAACAAGATGCAGTTTAGCTTATGACTCAGCCTGCAAAGTACACTGTACTTCAGTACAGTATTCATGCATTCACCCTAAACCTTAAAATTATTTGTGAAAATGATTCACGTCTCGCGTGTCGCACAGCTGACCGATACAAAGTTTCCTGGGACTCACTAGTGTTAGGCGTGAAAGAGGCACTGCGATTGGTGGCCTGGTTCACTGCGGGGGGAGGGGGCGGCATGGTGGGCGGAGTCGATCTCGGTTGGGTTTTGACATCAGCGGGTGAATCTGGCATCGTTCCAACCTTCTGTTTTTTGTCTCCTGCAAAAAAACAAGAAAAAAGAGGACCAGGTGAGCAAAGAAGTGAAGCGGCACAGTGCAAAGAGGTCACCAAAATCAGGAGGCATCACAGGGGTCCTGAAAACAAAAGACGCGCATTTCCCACCGCCTGTTCGTTTATTATCCTTGTCGCTGACTCGTATCACCTTATAAAGAATAGATTACTAAGGATTTTCACCATAAACGACTGGAGCACTGATACACAGAACCGATACACTGGATTTACTGAATTGTAACACCTTGATGCAGGTCTTCAGCCGTCATGGGGGAAGGAGGCTCAGGTGAGAGGCAGAGGGACATGGTAAATACAATGTCAGTGCTCCTGGAAACGTCCAGTAACACCTGCTGTCCTGCCCAGCAGCTGCTCTGCCTGGCACTCGCAGCAGCCTTTCCCACCCATCCCATAACCCACACACACTCACACACACACACAAACACACACACACACACACACATAGAAGACGACTCGGTGTGGCAATGTCCGTCACGCCAGTCCAAACAAGGCAAGCTCTGCCTCGACTATAGTCAGGCAGCCTCGTCTCTCCCAGAGCTCAAGGACGCACTTCATGCGATGCCCCTTCTGATCTGCGCTGCACATGCATGTGCACTTACAAAAATCGAGGCTTGGGCCGAAAACTTTACGATGGATCACTTTAAAAGAATCTTTCCAATCAGACATGCAGTTTGCCTATATTACTGAATATTCTCGAATGTGTGTATATAGTACATACAATATAATAATATCACACTGGCTAAAACTGTCCACCAATCAACAGGGAACTACGATTTGCAAGTTAAATCATACAGGAATTAGTTTCCAGAGCATCAGTAGTAAACATGGAGCCTGTACTGCAATGACTTTTCCTCGGTCAACAGGTGCGATTTATACTACTGTCTGTTCTTCTGAGTGAAGCGCCGTTTCAGTCTGTATATCCCAAAACCTGGCATCTATTCTTCAGCAGAAAACATCAGTCTGAACGATATGCAGAATAGGACACACCAGTTCATGCTGGTGCTTACTCAACTGGAGTTTACTTAACTTTTCACTCACACTTACTCAGGGGCTTCAGAAGAAACACTGCTGATCTTCAAAGGAAGACAACAACAGCCTTCTGTGTGGCACCTTCTCCCTCCCCTTTGTATCTTTAGAACATCCCTCCAGCACTTTATCTGACACCTCTACTGCTGCCACAGTCAAGTACTGAACAAAAATAACCAAGAGCGCCGAGCACCTGCTAAAGCCCAAATACCCATGTCACAGATCCTTGAGCTAGAATGGGGCAGCTGCAGGAGGCCGTCAAGAGTAAAGGGTTCGAGCAGCCATGGCATGGAACCAACATAGAGGTGAGGGGAGGTCAGCAGACCATGAGGAGCAACTAGAGCTCCTCTCTGAGGTGAAGAGTGTGAGAAGCAACGAGAGCTCCTCTCTGAGATGACCAGAGTGTGAGGAACAACGAAAGCTTCTACCTGAAGTGACCGGAATGTGTGGAGCAGTAACCAGAATCTGAAGAGCAACAGCAACCAAGAACTCCTCTCTGAGTTTACCATCATGTGAGAGTCGACAAGAGCTCTTTTCTGAGGTGATCAAAGTGTGAGTAGCCATGCGAGCTCAACCCTTCTTAACACTTCATCGTTTGTAAGTTCTGTATTTTAACATAGAACTTACAGACGGTGTAGGGTTAAGAAGGTTTTGACAAACTCACCTTGAGAACATGAGGAACAATGAAGGTTCCCCGTGCATGAAAAACAACAAAGGCTCCCCTCTGAGGTAACCAGAGGCTGAGGAGCAACGAGATCTCCTTTGTGAGGTCACTGGGTTCAGCCTGACTGCAAGATACGCCTGACGTGGTGCTGCTGGGAACAGCGGCCTCACGACTCGACCACAAAATGCAAAGTTAACAAGGTGGCAAGTCTCACGTCAATCAGGTCTAGCCCTCACAGGCCTGCCCTTTCATTTCAGTTCACTTTTCAGCCCTCACAGTGCCAGTGAGGGCTCTGCACACACACACTGCACACGCTCTGTGGCTGGCAGGAGGTCCTTCTTTCATTCGCTCGTTCCCTTAAGCCACTGGCTGCCCCATTTCTCATAATGAAGCATAAAGCATAAAACAAAAGACTGTGAATGACCTCAGAGAAAGTTATTAATTAATAACACCCACGCAGAGGCCCGAACTGAGACCGCCATCATATAACACATTTCTCATTCACACTTTTCTTCTAATTTGTAGCGACGTCCAGCTGTTAAAGGGTGATATGAAGTTTCACATCTGTCGTTCGGGATGAATATTTGCAAACAACATCGGGGTCCAGTCGCTTGGCACCTTGGCCGACCTAGCTGGGAGACACGTGTCCCGATGGAGGTCGTCGTCCGCGCAGGAAAGATGGGGGGCTTTGATAGGAAGAGCCAGCGAAGAGCAAGAGCATTCTGAGTGACAGCCACCTGCCGGGGATTACGGGTGGCTTTCTAATCAGACCCGGCGGAAGGACGGCCTAGGACACGGCTCTGGGCTTTTTCACTTTAATACATTACAGCGTCCACGGCATCCACACGCCATCTGGAACCATCTGTGCTCCCATTGTCCTGAAGGACAGGAAGCCCTGTGCCGAAAGGGGGAGAGTTTGGCCCGAAAGACGCGGAGGCCAGCTGGGCTCCATTCCCAGAGCCCAGCAGAGAACCAGCACATAAAGACAGCCATCCAGGATGTGTCCATGTGTGTCCTGGAGGATGTGACCGCCCATAATCTAATTAGGAAGCTCCCTTTTCCCACGCGGACACCATTTGTGGCGATTTTGCCTCTGCGATGCCCCAGCATTCACAGATACCGTCTTAAAGGGAGGATTTTCTGCTGAGAAAAACTGTGCGAGTTCTTAATGTGATCCATCGTAAGGGGAGGAGAGCAGTGGTGCAGTGTCTTTTTCGTTTCCTTTTTCGGCGGATCTGGGGCGACGCAGGCCCCCGTGTTGAGTGCTATCCAGGCACATGCTGTACTGCGTCTCGGCTGCACCGGCAGGTGACGGCTACCGAACGCAGCGGCCCAACACAGGGCATTGGTTCGTTCCTCCTCTCCACCATCTTTTTAAGCTCCTCTCTGCATCTTTCCAGATGGGATCTTTGTTCTGCCGTGTCCCCCCCCCCCACCCCCCACAGTCTCTCTCCCTCTCTGTCTCCCTCTAATTCTCCCAGTCTCCAAGAATGCTGTTGTTTTTAATTTGGCCCAGCTGTTCTGGCTCACTGCCCGTCAGCCTGACTGCCCACATCTGCTTCCCATCAGCCTACTGAGGAGTCCACACAAACAGGGCCCTCACATCAAAACATGGAGATTAGAGGTTCCCCGCCTCTGCCATGCACACCCGCTCCCCGTACCGTCCTCCAGGCTGCCCACCGCCTGACCCCGCCAGTCGCCAGCCAAATCAGACAGGGCTGGAAGAGCGCGTGACCTCCGACCTCCGAGGTGTGAGGAGAGAAAACGTGACGGCTCCGACAGTCCTCATAAATCAACAAGGCCTGCTGGAAATTACAGACCTCCAGAACCCGCTAAAAGTTATGCTGTCCGTCCGTCTGACTCGCGCCTTAAACCAGCCATCAGATCGTCCTCAGCTGTCTAAACATAGAATTTCATTAACAAATGACAGGCATTCAGAAAAAATTTACGGAAATGTGGCCCTTTCAACACGATGCGTAATATCCATGAGGAGGGTATTCCTGGGACTGACGGAGGACAGATCCCAGCTGCAGAAGTGTGATCCTGCACAACTTTTTAACTCCCTAACCGTCACCATAAAATATGACAGGACTACACTTGTTATTACTGACTCTCTGAAACCTTCAGGGTATCCCACTGATGTGATTCCAAAAGGAGAGAAAGTAACTAGGGTCCAGAATGAAGGATCACAGACAGGATTCAGGTGTAAAATCCAGGTGATGTAAGATTTTCTCTGCAATTCAATTTCACACAGATTTTATTTCCATTATTATAGGCAATGGCTCTGAGGACTAGCAGAAAAATCAGAGCAAGTAGAAGCTGACAGTATTGATGACGGAGCACAGATGCACTCTAGCCGACATTATCGGGTGAAAGTTTGTTCATCCTGCACGCGGAATGAAACCCTGCAGGCTGATCCTTAATAAAAGAGGGAACTTTTGACCTCCTCTACTGAGAAACAGAGGACACACACACGCACACACACGCACACACACACACACACGCACACACACACACACAGTAACAGACACCAGCACATGGCAGCCGTGGGGCAGATGGGCTGGTCAGTCGCTTATAAGTGGGCAGCAGTAATGGGGGAGGGAGGGTCCACTTTAATGAGCACATTGGAGCATGACTGGCAAGACGGGGTGCTGATGGGAAAATGGGGCAATAGTGACTCAAAGAGTATGGGGGATGGCCAAGGTAACCTGCTGAGGAGCGGGGGGGGGGGGGTGTATAAATCCCCCCCTCCACAGAAGAACATTCTCACACCACAAAAAGTTTCACCTTTGGTAAATAATGATCTTCTGCCCTTATTACTAAGGGCCGAAATTGTGACTCTCCAAATTAAACATGGTTCTGCCTCTCTAGTCTGCCTCAGTACATAAAAACTACCACTGTTAAAGGTCTATTCATTCATTCATTTTTTCATTCATTTGCTCATTCCTTCACACATTCATGCTTCTGCCATACCTCTATTAAACTAATAACCAAGCCCTATAATACCTGATACATGTTTTGGGACGAGACACAAACTCCACACCCACAGAGCATCTAGGCATTCAAACCCCCAGTCCTGAAGGCGTGAGGCTGTAGGGTTACTCTGTAGGGTTACTCTGTAGGGTTACATCTGCCGTGATCATTTCTTAAAGAGTTTCTCCTGAAAAGCAAGGCGGCGTAACAGCACATAGCCGTGTATCAGACTGCAGCACGCAGCTGGCAAGGATACGTCTAATGGCAGACACATCCAAGTGAGTGTGCATTACGGAGAACCCTCTCAGGTGCAAACGCTTAATGAGACTTTAAGAAGTGCGAGCTCAGCTGTGTCGAATGCAGGGCGACGTGCTTTCGGCCCCTCGGTTAGCTTTGCCGTGACGGAGTGGGGCTCTACCATTACTGTAAGCTAATAAGTTTAGCATAGCGGTTCCTTAAGACATGGAATTACAGCCATGGATCTTAACCCGTTTAGAGTGAGATGCTCATCTGACTTATTTATCCAAAGAAAGTTACCCGTTATACAGCTAGAGACATCTTTTTCAACAAATTAACAGCTGACTCTTCCTGGGACTTAAACCAGCAACCTCCAGGGCAAGTCCTACAAAGTATTTACTTTCAGGCATCTACATCTACTATCCCCCACTTTTTGATAATTTCCCTGTAATATTAAGCCCATTGGTGAGGTGGGGCCCAAAGGGTGGAGTTTCCCCCCGCATGGAGCATATACTTAAATATGATTGGCTGTCACCCACACCACCTGGGGCCGTCTGCGCCTCTAGCATGGGCCTGTCACCGGCACATCTGCCACCAGCTCCGGGGACAGGTGGGAGCGCCGTCACACTGCTCGCTCCTTCTGCGGCTCACTCACTGCTGCCATCTCAGGGGTGTACCTCAGGGTGCCATCCAATAAGAACCAACTTTGAGAGAAAGTTTTTTTTTTTTTTTTTTTTTTAATCTAGGTAACATGTATACGACTGAAAAGAAACGAGATGCTGTTTTTTTTTGCAAGGCGGTTCTGTGAAAATACACCGGCAGGCACATCGTGAGCAGTATTATATGACAAGCTAGCCATACCACGCAGTCCGCTGAGGAACCTGTACCAAAATGACCCATGGCGCAATCTGTTTATCTTCCATGCGCTTACACAAATAACCACCCCCCCCCCCCCCCCAAAAACACCTGCAACTCCGCCGTACCCCCAATTAGATCATCAGGCTTTTAATTACTCTGTTAATTGCAAACAGGCAGAGCAAGTGCCGGCTTGGGAATTGAAAGCGGGGGTCCTCCCGGGGACCCACGTCGACGAGAAGCCGACAAACAAACAGGAGAGCGTGCCAGCGGCAGCAGGGCCCAGACGGCTGAAGATGGAGGGGAGGCTGACCGCACCAGCGCACACCGTCTGCCGGAGCGCCTTCCAGCATCGCTTCCTGTCAGACGGCACCATTAGCCGCCCCTCGGAGCAGCGGCAGCGGAGAGAAAACACGCTGGGGTCCTCAGTCCATCTGGATGAGGCTCTGCTATCGCTGGCGGGGGGGTGGTACAAGCGAGCGTCCCCAAAGCACGGCGTGACACATCGGACCACACAAACATTCTCCTTACATGCCACACGCCATCCCTGGGCGGCCCTGAACCAGGAGTGTTTTTTTTCCCAGAATGCTCAGCTTTCGCCCGGCTTTGTTCAGCCTCAGATTATCCATGCTGTCCACTCCCACGGTCCTCGTGCCTTCGCTCCCCACCTCCCAGATGTTCCTGTCTCTCTCTCTCTCTCTCTCTCTCTCTCCTCTCTGCAGGAGGACCTGCTGTGTTTGGATGAGGAGGCGTCTCCGGGAAACGGCCGCCGGGCCCTGCTTCCTGCGTGACAGGTGTGCGTCGGCTGCCTGACAGCTGTTGCTGCCTCCGCTCCTTGCCGCTGGCCAGGCCGGGGCCACCTGCAGCCCGGCATTGCGCTTGTTTGCGCTCGAGCCTGACGTCACCCACGCCCGCATGTTTATAACTTGTAAAGAGCCGGACCCGACTCGCAAACCTTCAGACTCCCGGCCTGAACTCTGGGCTCAGCTCGACTCCCCTCCTCCTAATTCTTTGTCCCTCAATAGCTACATTGGTCACTCTGGTTACAATTGTCACATACTCATCTACTGCTGTAATTCATAGCTTGACGATGCTTCTCCTTATCGCATTTTTTGCTAACCAAGGAGTGTCACGCGGCCGAAAGCAGGGTTTAATTCTTCTTCCTAATCGCCACCATTCAGCATGGTGTTCCTTACAAGTTAATTCAATCAAGGCTACATCATGGCTTTTGATAATTGCAAAAGTGGCTCCTTCTGCCTGGTGAGTCATGGGCCTGTCTCTCCTCATCTCCTTACCCAAAGGTACCCC
>JAODKF010000022.1:2399270-2411878 GCA_026779585.1 Mormyrus proboscirostris | reverse complement strand
TCGGGGGGAACCAAAACAAACCATATATTCGCTGCTAGTGACACAACGTATGTATTCCGTTCCTTTAAGATACTCATATAATGCTGAAAGCCACTATCAGTGTGAGTCCTGTTTTTTTTTTTATTCCCCAAAACACAGAGGGAGCAGTCACACAGGTAGCTGGATGATTGGCAGAATAATGATTTTTAATGGTTACTAATTGCTGATTGTAATTATGAATAAATTGTAAGTAAATAGTCATTAAGATGACCTAATGCTGTTTACACAGTGGGTTAATATGTAGATCAAAATGGAAATGACAGACCCCAGGGGATAAGACAGTTGACTGGTATTTTCATTTCCTTCTGTCAACATATTGCAAAAGTATACCGTCTGTTTAAATGTGTTACAGTCCAGAGTAAAAATAAATACATTTTTCTAAGATATTTCAATAGCACTGATATTGCATTACAAACCTTTTTGCAAAAGGTAAAGCCACATTCCCGTATAACTTTTTACACAATATATTTCTTATATAATGTATATATTCCCATAAAATTCAGCTTGGGATCTAGAACTTGGGGTAAACTACGCCTGGGCCGGATGCTGAGGTCTTTATGAGTCTTTAGGGTTGCGTCCCTTATGGTCTGCTTGGCCGAGAGCATCGGAACAGTCTGCAGAAATCACTGTTTCCAGAAGATAACGGCCTTTAATTTCCACAAATAGGCTGCGAAACCACCAGCCCCCCACCGCCTGTGCATCTCTGATTCGGCCCAGAGTCTTTTAGATACCTTTAACCATACTGTGAGCAGGACAACTCTGCTTCCTAATTCGGGATTCACCTGTCTGAGCCAGAGCTTCTTTCCATGGTATCCAGCCTGCCAGAAATCAGAGTGGCGAGAAAGACGATTCCGGAAGCAGGCGAAGGCGCAAAGAAACTCATTATATCAGGGTGAAAAGTAATGATGAGAACTTTTCTGGGATTAAAAATATCCCTCAGTACGGATTACACAAATACTGTAGGTGTCCCTGATTCTCCGACTGTGGGCCATATGAGACGACACTGCCGGTGCATTGGATCCGATGACTCCTAAGTGTCCTGGTTTGTCTATAATGTAAACACTGACACAGATGCATCTGTCAACATCTTACATTCGCTGTCAGTCACACTTGTGTGAGTTTTCAGGGAATCAATGTTCCTAATGTCTGTTTTTCTATTTTTTCTATTCAGACTGCATTTTTGTCTCTTATTGTCTGACTAGTTGCACATTATCAAAATCATAGGTGTCTTGAACTATACCAGATTATTTAAAAAGTTATGAAATTTTAGCAATAATGTTAAAATGACATATCAGGGTTAAATTACTGGTCCAAATGTGCACCACATGCATAGAGATCACTAAAAACATTGATGTAATGCCATAAGAGATTTCAAGCTAGACTAGAAAGCCAACAATGAGATATTCATTGTGTATCACACACAACCGCATGGGAACACTGTGTTTATAATGTCGCATCTGTCTTAGAGACAGAGACATGTCACAGATATTGATCGTTTCCTGATACAGTAAAGAGGATGAATTTAGATTCATTAGGACATATTTTCACACGAAAGTGTATAGGTGCACCTGGAACACAAAATCCAAATCAATTTGTTTTTTTACAAAACAATTTTTAACTTCCTAATTGACGTTAAACAAAAGAAAAAAACTTTTTGTCGCTTAAAAGTTTTCTTTTGTTCCAGAGTTTTGGTGGTGGTTTGGAATAAAGGATCATATACAGAATAGAATATCGATGAGACGTCCCTACAAGTATAACAGCGTGTGCCTGTGTGTGTGTGTGTGTGTGTGTGTGTGTGTGTGTGTGTGTGCGTGTGTGTGTATGGAGTCCAGGCTGCCGGCTCCCACACTTCTACCTCCATGTGTTTCACATTTGGCCAGATGTTCAGAGGCTGCTTTCCCTGGCGTAATGACTATGTCACACTAATGTTAAACACATGTGGTGGAAACTGGAGCCCGTCGCTCACAGTAAGCGGGGAAGCCTTTACCGCTATTTGGAGGTATAAACAGAAGGAAACCATAGCAATCTGTCCGCACTTGAACCCGGGCGTTTTTGGTTTCTGCCCTTCTGAAATTAGCTTTGGATCCGAAGTTGTTTCCGGAAGATAACATCTACCATTTTGAAAATAATATTGCACCATTTTGCCGCAGCAGAGATCATGGAATCCGGAGCATCACCAGTAGAAGCCCAGATGTGTTGTGGGGGGGGGGGGGGGTTGTTACCCACCCCTTAAACAAAATAAACCCAAACGTCGTGGTGTACTTATCTCATTGTCCCTTCACTATTCCCAGGTGCAGATCCAGGATCCGAAGCTTTACTGTACTTAAAAGTTTCAAGATTATCTCATTTAAGGTAACTGCCTCTGACAACCGCCGCCACTGAATCGAAACGGCAGATAAAAACCAGACCAGAAATCCAGGGCAGCCCGATAACTGGGTCCCTAATCTGCCCCAGTGCATAGCTGCGCGGTGAACGGCATGATGATGTCGCAGTAACCACAAGCACAAGGACACTGACGAGGAGGTTGGCTCAGTCAGCTGTGTGTCCAGGTGTTGGCCTGCTACCCACCAGCTGACCCCCATGGCCACAGGCCTAACCCCCCCTCCCCCCTGTAGGTCACCATCTGCTCCACACCATGTTCAGAAGGCGGCCAGTTTCGTCCGTAAGCAGCTGCCCTCGCAATCCCATAATTCAATCACCCGTGCTTGACCACCGCTCTTCCTGCAGTGGGTCACACTGCTGGGATCTCTTACCGGACTGACCGAACCCTTAGCCATAACCTGAACACTGACAGCCTCGACACTCATTACCTCACATGCATGTCCTGTACCTGACTATGTCAAATTGCATTGTCTGCATATTTCTGCATTTGCCTTGAAAATCTAATTCCACTGCACCGTCCCTAGTATTCTTAAACTAGTATTTTTACTTCCACAAACCAATGAAATCAAGGTTGATTTTTTACATTTTTTGATAATCATTGAAGTGCTGGCAAAACACTATTAACCACCATAAACCACCCTTAATAAACCACTCTTTTTGCACTAAAACCTGGCACATAAATATGACCAGTTATCTATCGCTGTATCTTATTCACTTTGAGAGATTTGCATTATATTTACATGATACCTGATGTACGTAGTAATTGTTGTAATAGTATTTATTGTAACCAACTCAATTTGCAATTGTGAGCTGTGTTTTTGTTTATTTTGTGTTTATCGGGACAGAAGGACATGCAGAGTAAAATTTTCATTGTTACCAGAGTTACCATAAACTCTATAATATTTAAATATTCCGCATTGTGCAGCACTGTGAACGTGTCCTGCAGGTCTCATCGGTAAGGTTCATTAGTAGGGCTCACTCTCTATGCCGGGCACAATAGCACAGCATCCCGCCACTGGGATCCATCAGCTCTGGCACCCCGTCTCCGTCTCAAGCCTCCGGTCTCCCTGTGAGTGTTTAAACACCGTGCTAGTCCCATCCACGGCAAGGCGGACTGAATAAACACACGCCTTGAATAATAGATGAACTCCATGGGCACTTAAAGATAACGCGGGAATACCAGTCTTTGGTCATAATGCACTGTGCCGATGAGTTACCTTGTATCCATTTTGCTTTTATCGTCTTGTTCATTATTAATCGGTTTTGATTTTATTTTTTAACTAAGGACAATTAAACAAATAATTCAAGTCTAATTGCCAAAATAATCTATATTTTATGTTTATTTTATTTTCTCCGCGTCCCATGAAATGTGCTGTAAACAGTAAGGTGGAAGAATGGAAGAAGGCAGGTGAATCGACTTTCTCAGTTTTTTTTTTTTTTTACAAAAGTCGTGCAAACGCTTTGACCCTCCTGACCCCCCTGGCATGTACACGGACCACAGACCGCAATAAAATCAAGGTGAGCTATTTCACGAATTGAATTTCTGGCACAGTTAACTCAATGAGGAGTTTGATTATCGCGGAAAACCGGCTCTGAGAAGTTTACTGGCAGCTGTTCCTCACCTGTCAAGCGATGAGCTTCATTTGGCTTTACGGTAACTCGAATCCGGACACCACAGATCCTAAGGCTCACAACCATTGCATCACTGCAATTGCTACACATCGCATTGCTCGCTGTTTCACTTAATACTATATAAAACACGTACAATCCGACGAAAATATTTTTTCCTATTATATTGCAGTTTCTTGTGTTGGGGCAATTGTTTGTTTGTTTGTTTATCTATTTATTTATTTGCAGAACACTTGCAATTCTACGAAAATCATATAATAAATCTAGCATCCGGTCCAATCAGCTCATATTTGAAATGCGGAGTACGTTTGTTAATTTGTTTGAGTAACCAAAATCGAAACGTTCGAGCAGATGGGAAAACCAACCCCATAAAACCTCAGCTGTTGACTTCCTTTCTTTATAGTATTGAAAACGAAAAGATGCAAAATAAACGCGTTATGTGTTGTCAGTGACGAGAAATTGAAAGCAGACAAATCGGTTGAACAAAAATAGGAAGGCAAACAAGGCAGGTTTGTCAGAACAGGGTGAAAAAGCAGGACACTGAACGTCTACCGATGCACTGAAACCGCATGACAGTGTAAGTATAGCGGCTGAGGCGTGGATGATGCGCTTTGGAAGCAGACTGAGATAATGGGGTTTGAACCTGCACAACCGTTGCCAACGTGAATTCTACTCCGTAAGTGAGTGACGTACGGGAATCATGACTGAATTACTGCTATGACTCTTTGATTTTCATCAAAACGTTAAACTAGAATAGAGTCAAAAAATAAGTACTACATTACTGATGATGCAGTATCATTGGACGTAGATTATTTACATTAATTAGCAGTTTTTGCTAACACAGTAGGCCTACATTCAACCTTGATTGTTACTATAATGAAACTTTTTTAGTTTCCACAATTACATCTTACTACATTTGGTCTTCATTTACCAACAAGGCTTCCCCACATCTGGGGCGACACGGATATCATCAACACAGAGTTGGGCTGCATCAGTGTAACTTGAATATACCTTAAAGATATACTAAAAAATAAATCCATCTTTAAGCAAAAGACAGAACATCCGTATAAATAGACAGCTTACCTTACAGAATACTGAATCATTAAATATAACTGAAGTTCTTCTAAAAGAAGGTAAGAGTGATGGCGTTACCTCAGGACAACATCAGCATTGTCTCCTCGACATTGCTGCAACTAATATTAAATGGAAAGCCTTCCCGCTGATCTTTACCTGTTGTTTTAAGTGGTCTGTTTGTTTGATTGTTTAGAGCACCGTCGTAATTTGTATTTTGCCATCGGCTGCAAGCCCTTGAACGGCATTTCTCTAAATGTAGGCTATTGTACCTACAAACGAAAACGAAATAGCTGTATTTACTGATAAAAAAAAAATCTGTTTAAATGGTCTTATATATGCCTCGCAATCCTTTCGACATTCGAATCACAAAGTGGATGATATATAAAACAATACTAAATTCTTATTATTATTATTATTATTATTATTATTATACGTTTTGCTATTAGCCCGAATCGCCGTATATGAAAGAATACTCTAGCAAGTTTAGGAATTAAACAGCTACTATTAATTACTACAACTAACTCAAAAATAGCTTCGAATGCAATATAATTTAAGTATGTACGTAATTGTTGAGCAAGATATCAATAAGTTCACTCTCACAGTGCACCACCCACGCCACGAATTCAGTCGCACGCTACTTCTGAGTTAATAGATACTACTGATGATCCAATTGATGCACTTACTCTGAAGGTCGAGGTCAATCCGAGGTAATTGATGTAAAGATATTCCACATAAAACTGGCGAAAAAGGAGTGCAACGTGACAATCTTCAATATTTCTAAAAAATAATGGGTTAATGGATGAAGTTCATATTTACAAGACACCATTCATCAGTATTATTCTGTTGATCAGAGCGGAAACTTATTGTAGAAAAACTCCATCAATCTCGATTATTAAAAAACGGGAAAAAAAATCCTTTGGAATTAAAGCGCTGATATTTTCTCAGTTAAATAAACGTTGAGGTATTAATTTCCCGAAGAGTATGTCTTTCACATGCAACGTGCCTTTGGCTTTCCGTCCTTTTATATAAGCTATATATATATATATTTAAAAAATGACAGCCGATGGAGAGTTTCAGCACTCTGCCAATTTATTTTAGTTAATACCTGGTAATTTGAGCGCGGCCTTAATTATTAATTTTCCGTACACATCTAAAAGCCCTGAACGGAAGGAAACCACGCGATTCGGAGGAGTTAATAATTGCTTTTGTGGTTATAAACAGCAAACGGGTACACTCGAGGAGTTCACCCCTGAAAAGTTGCAGATGCCGACTTCATACATGAAAACAGGGCTACGAGCCAAAAAACGATGCCAGTTGTACTTCCAAGGTACAAAGACGCAGTTGCTGTTGGCACGGATCCTCTGCGTCCCGATGTAAAATCCTCACTGTTTGAGGACCGGTATTGTCGATCCAGTCATTTAGTGAAAACCATCCGTGTCTGTACATCCACAAAAATACGCCTTTTTTCTTAAAACGTAATTTTAATGTTGCAGCTCGTTGCTTCGGCCAGGTCAGCAAACGGAACTTCGAACCCAACCTTTTGCTGACCAAAACTGTTTAATTGTCCAGCGCTACATGCGCCGTTCACTCCAGTGTAACCGTGGTCTTCTCGTACTGTAAACGGGATTCCTGCGTGTTAATAGTATTAAACAGCCATTTTCAATACGCGATAAGAACCCGATCGGTCACGCTTTGTCTCCGCTCTTCTCATATAGTGCTTGCTTTATTTGTAAGTAGTCGGTCGATGGCTTGGCGCTTGTGCCTCGCATGCAGTCTAGCCGTCTCTCCTCTATCTGCAAGCCCTGTGTCTGACTTTAAATCGCCATCTGGAGATAGCTACTCCAGGGCTTCCGCCCTCCCCCTTTCTTTCTCTCTTTTTGACAGCTTCTCGGAGCCACGAGTTGACAGCCAGTCTTGCTGCCCGATTACGCTATCTCTGGATACGGGCTCGCCTCGGTCTAACTCCGCCTCTTAAAGACTTCCACCGCCTCATTAAAAATCTGGCCAGTTTGTATTTGTTGCGTTGTTGTTCAGCTTTTTAAAAATTAATTTATTTTAGGAGGAATGGAGTTTTTTTGTTATTAGTTTTAAATAAGAAAATAATCTTGATAACTGTTAATGTATCGGACTGATAATGCTTCGCTGCACACAGATAATAGATTTCCGAATACATCGAGATAAGATGCGCTGACTTCACAGTCTCCTTTTACCGATTTTTTTTAAATAATAATTTTACTTTCATTTAGACTAAAAGTAAGACTTTTTCTCCTTTGTACAGTGATCTGGTTGCCAAAGGTTAAGTAAGAAGCGCATAAATGATTATGCACTCGGACTCACCTCGGGGCTTTTGTGTTTCTGATCTTTTTCGCGTGTACCCCTAGGGGCCGCTGTTTCCTCATATCAATACATAAGGAATGTTGCGACCAAACCGGTGGCATGGAAAGTTTATTACGCCTATATGCGTCACATATATTAATTAATCACGTGACAACTGGCACTGTCTTTTTCGTGCCCCAAGACCGGGAACAATGGAATTTTGGAGGCAGAATTGAAAATAAACATAGACTTAGAAATATGTCTTAAATCTGTGTCCTTATAATACAGTAATTATATGTTTGGTTGATTGAATATAGGCCTATGCATTCATCCATATTTTGTATAACTGTTTATCCTGGTCATCAGCATACTCCAGGCAGCATGGGGTACATGGGTGGGATGGCAGTGCATCGCAGTGTACACAAACACTCATACACTGTGGAGAAATTTACTGTAGAGGCTACAATTAGCCCAACTCTGTGTCTTTGAACTGTGGAAGGAAACTAGAGTACTAGGAGGAAAAAAAAATCCAACACTGGGTAAACATACAAAATCCACACAGAAAACAGAGGCAGGATTGAAACCCCCAACCGTCCGTCCATCCATCCATCCACCAATCTTCAAATCGCCTGTGTTGGTCAGGGACACAAAGTGGGGGGAGGGGAGCTTGCCCCTATTAGATTTTAATGCCCCGAAGTATTTAATTAATATCCCGACCATGTCCTTTTTCTCTTATTATGTTTGCTTTTAATGTTTTGACTGCCTGGCATTTTCTGTAATTTGTGTAAAAATCAGAAAACCAAAGTCAATCAATAAAACAGTTCTCAAAAGGACACATTGTATCTTTGCCATTCCATCTAAAGAAACATTAAATTGGTCTGTAAAATTAAACAATTTATTTCCAGAATGTTCAAAGAACTTCACAGAATTTATCAGCTTTACTGGCATGAATAATTGCAAATTAAAACATGTAAGTCTAATCTCTGAATGAAGTACATATAGTTTTAAAGAGTACTTCTGTGAATTAAGATAATATTTTCTTGTTGTCGGTACATGTATATGAACTAAATAAGTGGAATTGATCATTTGGTGTTTCACCCACAAGTCAGTACATTTTTTTAGCAATGTTAATAAAACGCTGCATGATTAACAGACCATGGAATCAACACACCACAGAGTAAATGTGTAATTGTAATCTAGTACTGTAATGCGCTCCTTTCTGGTTTCCTGTCCAGATCCTTATATAAGCTTCAAGTAGTACAAAATGCAGCAGCCAAAGTTCTTACAAACATCAAAAAATCTGATCATATTAGCCCTGTTCTATGCTTCCTTCACTGACTTCCAGTTAAGCTTTGGATTGACTACAAAATACTGCTATTAATTTATAAAATAGTGAATTGCCTTGCAATAGAATACCTTAGAGATCTACTGGGCTCATACAACCTTCCTCACTTGCTTCAGTCTCATGGAGCAGGACATCTATTGGTACCCAGGGTAAGAGAACTACAGCAGGCTGCAGAACGTTCTCTTATGGAGCTTCTCTGCTGTGGAATAGTCTCCCAGCAGACGTGCGGGATTCAGGCTCACTCTCAATATTCAAGTCAAGACTAAAAACACACCTGTTTAGTTTAGCTTATAGGGACACTAGTTCTAGCTGGAGCTACTGCCAACTGCTCACTCCCAGTGAGGTGTAGAGCTGGGTGGGGATCGGTGCCGTTGGCTTTGGATGACCTGAACTGTCAGTGCTGTCACTCTAGCTTCACACCCCCTTGTGGGATTGGAGTGCTGACGTTTCAGGGACTCTCTATGCCTGCGTTCCTACTTGCTTCTCCCTCCTACTTATGCTGCCTTAGCCTTACCTGCCGGAGCTTACGTATTACACTCACCTAGCTGTTTGCACTGCCTTCCGTGTCCCCTACTTTGGTTAATGGCACATTTTATGTCCCCTACCTCTCCTGGGGTGTGCTACCAGGAGATCCCAAAATTTCAAGATATTCTGCCTACCCTCTTGCCAGCAAAGCCTTGATCGCCTGTGGCGTCTCTCCTGCCCGCCCCGCTGCAGTACCATGTCCATCCTACCATCTGAAGCAGCACCAGCACCTGCCTGCCATCACCTGCCTGTCCACCACTTTGAGACTCAAACGTTAAAATTGGGATAGTGTGAAATGGGACTTTGCCATCTTGCTCACTTGACTTCCTCTGCCAGCCCCTGGAGGATGGGCTCCCTCTTTGAGTCTGATTCCTCCCAAGGTTTCTTCCTTCTAGGGAGATTCCTTGCCACTGTCGCCCTCTGGCTTGCTCACCGGGGGCTTTGGGTGGGGATGCTGCAAAGTACTTTGAGACAATGTAATGTGAAAACGCGCTATACAAATAAAATTGAATTGAAATGATCCTGTAGGGTTAACAAACTGTACGATTTACATGCTGTAGAGTTAACATACCATTCTGTACATGCGTGAGTTTAATATTTTAATGTGCTAAATGCCTTTTGCTAATGCTGTGGTCCTCATTTATTATTCATAGGTAAGAAATAATGTCTGTGATAAAATAACGATGCAGTGACCCCTTTTACCCCCATTAACAATCAGCACTCTCTTCTCCAGGTAGGATTCTTAGTGCAGTCTAAGTGCCCTTGGGCACATAATAGCTTTAGAAAGTCTATTCCAAACATCAATGAGTCACATACAAATATTAAAATAGTAGCCAACTTTACTGAATTCAGCTGACCATTAAAGGGAATTGCAGTAATTTCTATGTCCATTTTGCCTGTCAGCCAATGCTGGTTAAAACCCATTCGTTCATACTGTGTATCCTCTCGACTGGAGTCTAATTGCTCAATTTGTCCATCAGCACTTTATCATGGAAGGATCAAGGAACAACATTGGTTTGCGGCTACAGCGCAGATTAATTACGGAGTGACTCTAAGCTTCACGGAGCACCAGTGTCCTCTAGCTGCAAAAAATGGTCACAGGGTGTGATCCGCTTCTAGTGGGGGTCCTTCGTTGCTCTCTCTTTGTTATATTAAACTTGAAAAGCACTGGTACCAGACAGGTCATATGCATCATAAACTGCAACATTCTATTCTGATCATTCATTCCAGATTTTTAAGTATTTTTCATTTCTGTAATTTAAATTTTTTTTTCTAATGCTTCACTTGTATGCTAGCCTCACTTGTACCCAATTTCACAATCAGGATACGAGATGGAAGCACGTGTTCTAGTTGTGGTAGAGAGATCTAGTAAGTTATCTGCTCAGCGCGGTAAGAATGTGACTGCTATCTTTTCCCATCCTCAGACACCTTGCCATTAGAGATGGAGGTGCCTTATTGTCTAAGTAGGCGCTGCTTCACTCAATGCTGAACTGAACCCTTTGCTGTCTCACAGCACGTTTCACATGGGGTTGAGGGATCGATAAGCATGACTTCATGAGAGTTCATATATCCATATTGTAGCGATTCTTTTATATAATCTGCTTAATGAAGACAGCGGAGGCACCGAGCTTTGATACCAATTGGTTGTATTTACCATATCGAATAGGTTATGGAGAGAGCTAGTGATGTGCACAGCTAATGGCTTAATATTTCTCAAAACACCGGTTATGTAAATCTAGCCTCCGCCCTATGAACCAGCGGCAAACGCCTGTAGCGTTCTCTCTGCTCATACATTGCAAATCCCTTCCTATTGCACCAGTCACCAGCCTGTGTGTTCAAGAGAGATAAGGGCTCTGCTTGCTGAAAGAGTTGTGTCTGTGTTGTGCTTCGGTGCTTGGATACATATTCAATATCGGTTATTACCGAATAGCAATTAAAGGTAGAGGCCGTGTGTCATTCTTTGGCAAACATTAAGGACTTTAATGAAAATGGCCCTTTAAAACAAAGTTGAGAATTAAAGGCATTTCACAAAAGATATGGATATACATGACACAGTGGTCAGAACTGTGATTCCCCCTTCAGGAAATAGCGCGATGGCATTTTGTGAAGTCTGGGGGAGAATGTTCTTTTACAATTAAATGTAAAAATGCTATACAACATTTAATGAGGGTATTGGGACCTGGGTTTTATTAAGTCCGCTTTTCCAGGCATGGTTTTTAAATATTTTCCATTTTTATATTTTTTGCATCAAGAGAAAAATGTCCTATGGTATGCATATTAGGTATATCAGTCCTCTGACCTCCCAAATGTACACACGGTTTCACAGGCATAACGCCTGACATACTGTGTCCAGTTAATTCTTTTTCCAAATTATATACCAGTTGCATAACACTGTTTTTTTCTAGTCTGTTGGGCTGATTTTTCTAAATTATGCACTTAATGATGTGTTTACTGTTAAGTTAAACGACCCTGATGTCTCCGTGTTTGTAGATGAGGTTTTGTCAATTTTGTAATGCCTTCATAAAATAAATATCTTAATCATAAAATAAATCTCATTTGTTGTTTTTTTTAATCTGAAACCATGTTTTAGGAGATAATGAGGTTTGACACTTTGATACTTTCATGTATAATTATACTTTTATGTATAATTTTGCCCAAAAACAGATAAACTGGATGTAAATGAAGAAGGCAGGATAAGAGCGGGCATCTCTGCTGCCCATCCTCGCACGCCATCTCCACATAAACGCATCTCAACGGCCAGCCCAGTAGATCTGCTCTCCATCAGCTAGACCCCTCCGTTGGCGGTTAAGAAGCAGCCTATCAGAATCTACCAATTCAGTTTTGGATCCATTTCACCTTGTCAGGCATCTTTTCTAATGAGAAGTCCTGCATTACTCTTCCCGAAGTAGAGAGTTTTAGAATGGAGCCAAGTTGCGTCTGGGGCGTGTGTCTGCGGTTCTCTAAACGGAGGACGTCATCATTTCTGGAAGCCAGGTTTGATCATGGATAACCATCTGATTCTGGTACTGTTTTCCAGACTGGATTTCCCCATGAGACAGGCCACAATCTGGACTATATAAGCCAAAGGCAGCATGAGCTCAGTGACGCCTGCACCAGCCACGGCGAAGATCTCCAGGCACAACTGGGTGGAGGTTATTCATTGTGGTGCCGACTGCACCATGTGCAGTGCGATAAGGCTTGGGGAGAAGCTGGGCTGGTGTCTTGGCCTCTCCACAGCGGTTATCATCTACCGCAGCTGTGCATAATCCCTCTCTCACAGCCCCCCCCCCCCCTCACT
>JAODKF010000022.1:2363825-2384357 GCA_026779585.1 Mormyrus proboscirostris | reverse complement strand
CCGCACCGGGGGGGGGGACCGAGGCATTTTAAATGTGGGTGGGGCACACTGGCGGGGAGTCTGGCGACCGTCCCCAAGAAATCTTTTAATGAATTAGATACCATTTGCTACATTCCTGCAAACCCAGAGTGCTCTTTCAGTGGTGTGTGTATTCTCATAGCCATCAAGTGGAATAGATTCTTCCGCAGAGCAATAGAAAAAGCACTGGGTGAACTAATATTTAATGTTAAAGGTGGGGGGGGGGGGGCGGTCCAAACAAATAATTATGAAATGTGAGGGGGACACATCCCCCTAAGATTTAACGGCGCCCATGACCTGCAAGATCTTCTATGACTTCTTTCTTACTTGACATCCAAAATATAACAATAATAATCATAATACTGATAATAATAATGTTTGTTTCAAAATAAAATGGCTGTTTCCATCCCACTCACATGGATTCAACGATTTGGGCAATTAAGTGCTGCTAATAGGTATCTACAACATTCACACGCTGTACGGACGACGATGGAGTCCAGAGACTTTAACTAATCCCCACGGGTCCTGTCCACTTATTATTACCTGGCCTTCTCTGACGCCAACCCAACGGGGCGGCAGGAAAGTAAATTCTAAGCACATTGATCAATAGATCCTCCGTGTGATTAGACGGGGGCGAGGCGTCGGGGGCGAGGCGGCAGCGGCGCTAGCGGCAGGCTCAGCGTAGGGCATGGTGGCGTAGGGGCTGCTTTTTAATTGGCCTCCTTGTCTGTTCTCCTGCACATCTTCTCCCTAAACAGTTTGCGAGACGCACCCTCCTCGCAAGGCATCCATCCCATCCGGGGCAGTTTCCGGCTTGTTTCCCGGGGAAATCAGATGAGACCAGCTTGTTGTTTTTTTTGGGAGGGCTGTAGCTGTTGTTCTTTTGTGCAGACGATTCTTTCATCTGAATTCAGAGGGATTAATTACAGTGTGCTTTAGGCTGCCCCCCCACCCCCCACTGTGAAGTGATATTTATTTAGTATTTCCCCACCAGTGTTTACCCCACTAACATTACTCCCCTCGCAGACCCTGATGTCTGACATGCAACTCCCCCATTCCACATTTAGTCCGTGTCACTCCTCCCAATTCCAACCATGACCCCCAAAGCATCTCCTGCCCCCCCCCCCATCCTTATCCACCGGAAGCCGCTGCCTGCAGGTGCCCTGTTCTTCCACTGTTTTCTTTTCCAAATGGATGTAGGGACTCTGAAACCTTGCACCCCCCACCCCAGGGATTTTTCGTGTGTGAGGCATTTTTTTAGTTTCTTACGTGATGAACGTGTGGGGCAGCTATGAGATTTGAATTTCATTGTCCCGATGCTCCTTTTAATCGCTCGCATTCCCCAACTCGCTGTCGACACGTGAACGTCCATATAATAGCGGCTTGTGTGGAGAGATAATGACCGGCACTCCCGCTGTGGGCTGTGGATGGATGGGGAGCATGGGACCCCGGGGCTGGATGGCTCTCTCTGACTTTGATAAATGGCTAAATAAACAGGACAAATTGCCTGAATTTCATTATGGAAGTGGCTGACTGTGCTTTATAAAAGCAATTGTCCAGAGACTAATGGCACACAGACATAAACGCTCACTTGGAGCAGAAGCGGTGTAAAAAAAAAAGCCGCGGTCACAAAATGAACCAGGTCTCGACAAGGAAACTAGCACTGCCTGTTCAGCCGAGAGCCTGGGGACATGTTGTCACAAAAAGGTATTTACTGTGTTGGAGGGGGCATTCAAAACACCACAGTGTTGTTGTGTTGCATGGGGTCAAAATACACAGAATAATATCAACGGGTTTTTGTTATAATTGTTAGAATGCGATACTATAACAAATAATTTTATGCTTGAAATGAAAGTGTTTTCTCCTGAATGTAGATGTCTAATCATTGTTTGCTTCATAGCAAACAAGTGTATACCTCCTTTCACAAACTTTGTCTTGCTGTAAAATTAAAATCTCACACAGATTTTTTTTCTTTGCTATTAAATCTGTTCTCTTGGCTAGAGATAGGAGATGATAATTGATGCTAATAGGAGTCTTCAGTCCCCCAATAAATCCTTCCCTTCCATGAAAAAAATGCAACATAGCTGTTTTCCCCAAAGTTAAGAGGGAATTACAAAAGAGGAAAGTTATTAAAATTAATGTGCGCAGCTTTGGTTTTGCAGCAGACATTGTAATTATTAAAACTGGAAAAAATCAGAAATTAATTTCAGATTCAATATATATTTCAGTGATTGGCAGAGTTTTTTAATCACCTCTCACATAAAAAATATATATTTCCACAACACACATTTCTATAATAATAATAAAAAAACACTGGTACCACACGCTGGCACTCAGATGTAGAAATTTGCAGACCTTCCATATCAGAGCTGGGCAGCACAGCGGTGACTGGGGTGCGGATTCCAGGAAGGATGCTAGACTGTCTCAGTGATGCAAATGTGCTGAAATACAGGGCCAAACTAACTGCAGAACATGTAGATGTGCAGAATTACTGCAACAAAATCAAAGGCAGTGAAATGCATCGCAGTTCTATCGGGTCATTTATGAACCAAGGCATGTCCATGCAACTATACAAATCTGTGTACATTGTCTATATGCATGTGTATCTATATTGACACGCACACATACAAATGAACATTCACACGCAGATATGGCTTCTCTCACCCACCAGCTGCCCACGATACAATTATGCTGGGATGGGTGTCTTGGGAGCACAAGGCTTTCAGACACAGCAGAACCGCTGAGATACATAATTCATACACAGTAGAAGCACGATCACAGGGAGATGGAGAAAAGTGCAAAAAACCTAGGAGCCGAAACCTGGATGGTCTCTTTCGTTTTTGGTGATCGTTTACATTTTGTTTTTTTTTTGCACCCTGTTTTTGCTTCATGGCACCATCGCTTTGTGTTTCTCCCATCAAACGTTATTGTGTAATATGAATAATTCAGTTTAACTGATTATTAAAATTAAAGTAAGTAAAATCATAAACTTTTAAAGTTTGATATTAAGGTTCTCACATTAAAATAAAGATAATACATGGGTTTCTCAAAGCAGACGATAACCACTTTCAGTCTGTTAGCAGAAAAGAGAGAGAGTGAGAGCTTTGTGTTTGTGCATGTTTGTCTGCCTGTCTGCCTGTCTGTGTCTGCCTGTCTTTGTGTGTGTCTGTCCATCTGTCTGTCTGTCTGCCTGTCTGTCTGTCTGCCTGTCTTTGTGTGTATCTGCCTGTCTAGAGTGTTGATTCAGAGAGCTGGGGTCCCCTGACTGACCCCAGTCCAGTGGTGAAGAAGCACACTTAGAAAGCTGTGTCCATTCCTGGCCTCGACCTTTGACGTATGTTCCCACAGAAATCGCAGAAGCCCCTGATTTAAGATCACTCAAGCAAAAGAGAGAGGACAAGAGAAGAGTAGGGTGTAGGCATACCTCTCTATTGTAATATTGGGCTTATGTGTGTGTGTGTGTGTGTGTGTGTGTGTATCAGAGCAGAAATCATTTGATAGTTGTAATGCAAAAAAAAGCAATTTTCTTTCCCTTCTTCGAGTAATACTAAATCATCAAATTATTTTTAGGAGATGGCTTGTCCTTTGTTGCACATGCTTTGAAGAGTAAAACTGAGCTGAATGCCTCGTGGTAAAGCTTTAAATTACATGAAGGTGATAATGAAGGGGTAAATCCCAGGTTTGATTGCCTATTATAATTTGTCCCCAAGGGGGAAAACCTTTCTTAATGTTCAGGCTTCAAATACAAAATTAATTAATGAACTGGTTAAAATTAAGAAATGATCCTTATCACGACTCTCTCTCTCTCTCTCTCTCTCTCTTCTCTCTCTCTCTCTCTCTCTTTCTCTCTCTCTCTTTCACTGTCCTGCGTCTTGCATTGAAATGGGGCATCTTCCTTGAAATCTGAGATCATGGGCTACATGCCACTAGTTCAGGATGCAGGAAAGCCCAGTTAGGATGGGTGTGACCCGATTTATTTCAATAAAATGCCCCTGATTGTAACACATCACAGGAGTGGAAGGAATGAGTGTGATCTGCATGCCTTCTATGTAAACACAGGTCAGAACCACCTCAGGCCAGCAGTATAGCCTGCTGGCGAAACCACGTCTCCGGACAGAGAGCTCGGTGTTGATGCGGCCAGGGTAAGGCCAGGTTGGCAGCCCAATTAAAACAAGGAGTGATATAAGGACAATCCCTCTCCGCTCTATCAGCGTTCAGTGTGCCTCACAGGTAAGCTAGGTAATCTACATCTCCTGCAGCCAAGGAGGGGCCGAGGTTCTGCCCGCAAGCCTGTCAGGCTCGCAGAACCTGGCCCACTATGGCAGCGGCAAACGGGAACATTTCAGGGGAATATGTCAAAATTACCCAGCAAAAAAAAAAAAACATCAGCAAGTCAGCTTGTTCTCGCCTTCTCTGCCCGGCAGGAATGAGCTTGGGCGGGAGTGTGAGTGTATGTGTGTGTGTATGAGAGAGAGAGAGCGAGAGAGACAAAGAGAGAGAGGCAGGAATAGCAGAGTTTGGCTTCAGCTCCCTGGGAAGTGCATCTGTGTGTGAGTGTACGTGCCTGGCCCCTTCGGAGACCAGGTCTTGAGGCTGTCCAAGTTAGCCTGGAAGATCGGGCAGAGGGGTAGGGAGAGCCTTCTGTGAATGGCCTGCTAGGCCGATAAGGCTAGCTCCAGGCCACGGTGTTTGTTTTTGGCAACACCAGCACAACGGGGCAGCCCTTACCTCAACACCGGTTTTCAGGCTGCGATGTGCTATCCGCAACGAGACAAAGGCTACCTCTGTGGGGGGGGCAGGCTCCGAGAGCGTGCCCCTCACCCCATTTCTCGTTAGGCCCCGCCTCCCCGCCAGGCCGTCGGCACCCTTCCCCGGAGTTAATTGGATGTGCTTCATCCCGTAGCTCATTAAAGACCGCCCATTATCCTGCAATTTGCATGCATCACATGCAAAACAAATTTACTTGTCAGGAATTAAAAGTTCATTTTAATTGAGAACACTCCACGATATGCAAATGAGGAGTGCATAATGTACATCGATGCAGAGATGAAACGCAATGAAAAGTGAGTTAACCCTTTTCTGGCACAAGAAAGACCTGTTAGGCTGCACAGGGAGGGTGCATACAAAACATGCACAGTGCAGCCTCATTTCTCTATTTTGTCTTTTGAAAGAGAGAAAATGCCAATTATGGCTTGAGGCTTTGGGAGATACATAGAATGTCTCTAAAGAATTGAGTCACCATATCCAATCCTAGGATCGAAATAAACCCAAGACCTTCATATCTAGTGCAGTGTAACTAAACAGTCATAATATAAAAGGAGGGCAGATAGCTGATCTTCAAAGCTGGAAGGAACTGACACCTGGGGTTGAGGTCTTTGGAAATTTTGCCTGTTGAGTGATATTTGCAATAAATCAAAGAATGAGAGGTAGAAAAATTTGCATTTGAACCACGGTAGACAAAGGGGTCACACACAAAAGCTCTATTGCTTAATCAAATATTTTGGTCAAGAAGTTTTACTTTTAAATATTTTGCATCCCGCATCCATAATGAAATGTGCTTTTGTGGGTGTCTTGTCCTCGGTTGATTTATAGCATATGCTTCAGCTTAATACGGCTTGCGATCGATTTTCCGGAATTCGTAGTAGCTCATTATATGATGGGGACGCTCAATAATTCTGCATGCAGATTGGGCATGTGTTTTCATTTCTGAGAAACACGGGCCTGCAAATCCAGGGTGTTGTTCTTGAGCTTGTGTCTGGCAAACCGATGGAACAGCGTTCCTTTGGAGCGTGAAGATCAATAAATACTCCCCAGGCAGGAACCCGAAGAAGAAGCGAGAGAAGAGACTGTAATTAAGACAGAGTGAGGCTTTGCTTCTCGCCTTGACGTTAATGAGGCCCAGAGGGCTTCTCAACACAAGCCCCAAGCCTGACCTCGGTGACCTACACACTGAAACCAAGCAGGTAGCCAGACCATGCCAGACAGTGGGGCCACTTGGTGAGAATGATGGTGAGGTAGAAGTAGTTGATCACCAGTACTTTTAAAATGAGATTTATAAGGATGTATATTTCCCATGTACCCGTAATATTGTGCAATGCATTAAATCATAAATATTAAAGTAAATCATTCATTCATTTTCTTCCACATTTCTTGAATGCGGGGCCCTGGAGCCTATCCCAGAAACACTAATCAACAGAAAAATTCAACAAAATTATTCTTAGCACAATGTAACCTTCTGTCCATCCATTTTCTATAACCACTATTCAGGGTCATGGGGGTCCGGAGCCTATCCCAGAGGCTATGGGCGCAAGGCGGGGAACGACCTGGGACACCAACCCATCACAGGACGCAATGACACACATAGGAAGTTTGGTAGCTCCAGTACTCCTTAGCACATTTTTGGACTGTGGGGAGAAACGTAAGCACCTGTAGAAAAGCCCATAGTGCCACTGGGAAGAACAGCAAAATCCACACAAACGGAGCCATGGTGGAGACTCAAACCCAAAAGTGTGAGGCAAATATACTAAACCACTGCGCCAACGTGTCGCCCCCCCACAGCACGATGCAGCCCATGAACATCCAATGTAAGTTTATATGGTCAATAAGAAAAATCAAATGCTGTACAAAGTTAGTTAATTGGAGTCAGGTGGATTTGATTGCCAGGGCATTGACATCTTGCGTGAACTATTAATATCACGCCATGTATCCAAGAGATTAGTTTTGAGGTGCGAAATGGCACCAGTCAGAAATGGATCTTCAGCAACAGTCATGATTAATTAGGTTGGAGCTTTGAGAGGGAAATTTTGGGTCTCCTGCACCGTGCAAATGGTCTGGCCCGGAGAAGGAAATGTCATTTAGCCTCGACCCTTTAAACGAGGCCGGCTTTGGCACAGGTCCTAATAGGATCAAAAAGTCCTTTTAGCTCAGACTAAAAAGGATGTTTCATTGGCTTGTAGCCAGCATTGAGCACACTTATCGTCTGTGACAGACATGGAGATTTCCTCTGAGATGGCATTTTGTGAAGAAGCACAGTGATGCTTCAGTATTTCAGTGAAAGAGTCTCATCATACTTTTCCACATCACTTGTGAATCACCAAACATTCCTAAAGACTCAACAGAATGAACCTTGGTGCAAAAATCCCCAAATTCTTCTAGAATCTCTGTTTTTTTTATCTTTGGTTTGTAGTCCAATACCCTATTCAGTCCTACTGGGAAACAGAAGGAGATGCATGGAATAGCCAGTCAATATTATATGAGCAGCACTAACATCAGTTCTGGATGGGTAGTTTTTCAGAGGGAGAGAGAGGGAGCGAGGGCACAATTGAATCACAAACTGCTCATCAAAAATATTGCGTCCCCTCAGCTACATTTTCATGGAAGTAGGAAGCCCCCCTCCCATTCTTCCCCTCTGTGGTCCCTTTGTCTAGAAATTAGCAAAGCTGAGTGCTCAGGCGACTAATTATGTATTCAAATGAAAGAGGCTCGTTGATGTGGCACTGGGGACAGCGGAGATGGCTGGGAGAGGGCAGGGACATTGAAATGAGGCCTCTGGTGAAGGTGGAGGTACATCTGGAAGTGGTGGACCATGTCATAGCAGATGTCACGTCCCAGGAGGCAAAGGGGTGGCAGTGGGTTCAGCAGGCAGAAGTGGTACTCTTGGTTGACAGAGGATGGAGATTTAGTATATCCTATCTACCCAAGACAGATTAACCAAGAACCCACACTCAAGTCAACTCAAGCAAGACATCTCATATTAAGAGAGATAGGTGTGAGTGAATAATTATAGTGAAAAACTATTATATGCCAAGCATTAGTTAGGGATGCTCCCAACAGTAAAATATATATCAAATCCAAGTTTTAATTGCCCGATGCACAGTTATATTCAGTACAATGTGTAATGATATGCTGGGTGCCTTAACTCCCAAGCTGTGTTTAAAAGAAACAATGATAGGCTGAGAAATATTTATGCATACGACACTATTTATGAATTCTATATGTGTAGGTTAATATACGCAAATATTTTCCAGCATACTGTATGATTCCGTGTTGTTGGCATGTCTTTAGAGCTGAACCGTAGGTTTGATTGATCTTGAAGGCCTTTAAGTCTCTGCTTCTCATGCATTAAGATAGTTTTGCATATTTTGCTGGGAGGAAATTACCTGAATTCCCAGCGGACAAACCTCACGCAATGTAAGTGACAGTTCCCGCACGGTACAGCAGCACGCTGCTTCGGCTCACAGAGACCTTAAACTCACTGCACAATGCGGGCTTACTCACTTCTTCCTGCCTTTTATCTGACATCCTCCAGCTTCTATTCCTCCACATCTCCATTGCTCTGAAACCCCCCCACCCAGTGCCCATTCCTCTTCCTCTCTGACAGCTTCTCTCTCTCTCTCTCCTTCAGAGAGCGAGGCAGTAAGATCATATGTTTCCAGATGGGTGAACCACTGGCAGCTTGGTGCTGACTTCACACATATGTGCTCCCCCCTACCCTTCACCCCAGATGCACACACACACCACCTCTCACACCTCTGACTCTCTGACTTTCATGTCAAATTCAAGGGCCACACACAGTCAGCCTTGTACACTCCAGGCCCCTGACCTTCAGCCTTACACAAATCCTTAGAAGGGCCCCATAAAGTCATTATTGATCCTCTAGCTTCTACTGACATGCAAAATGCTTCATTTGGATGACAGATCTCGCACTAGTGGCCCTGGATGCTGGGACACTGTGCACTGCTTCAGCAATCCAATCCAGTTACCATGCCAGCATTTCACAAGGGACAAGTGCCCCCCGTGAGAGAGCGATCCCAAGATAACGGGAGGCAGGCTAGAGAACGAGGGCATGTAAATGGATTTAGAGAAATATGGGCTTGCACAGTTGCAGTCCAAACCGACAATGCCGTACAGCAGGCAGTACAAATCAAAGAGTTAGAGATTCTCATCATCTAGCATCAAAGGAGTGTGAACCCAGGGCTCCAGTGTGAGGGTTGTTTGTCTGAGAAAAGAGGCACCCAGATTCATGAAGCTGCAAGTACGGACAGGGCATATCGCGTCTTCCTATAATGTCTTGGGACATTCAAATGTGGTTGATTTCCGATCTTGGCGGGGACTTCCCTTTGACTCTCATTAAAGCCTCCCCAAACTCAAAGATAAATAAAGGCTGTTAACAAGTGAAAGGTTGCAGCTCACTTTTTGTTCATTCATTTACTCTAGGTATCTCGCTGTTTGTCAGAGTTAATCATCTCCAAAAACATCACCTTTCAGAGTTACTCTGAAAATGTCCCACCAGGTTAAGAAAAGGCACACGCAGCCTACCTCATCTGGCACACAAACACACCAGCACGTCTTGGCTGGCTCCGCCTCCTCCCACTCTGACAGCAATGCATGGTGTTTCTAATTTGGCATGCAGGCATTAATTCCAGCACAGCTGCTGCCGGATCCCTGTCCCTGAAGGCTGCTCTCCAGCGTGCAGCTTCAGAGACACGCTGCAAATTAACACCATTTGTTCTGCAGAGCCTTCCTCTTAACACTACGTGCATATCTTATTACTCGATGCTTGTCTCGCCATGAAAAGAGGGAGAAAATATGGAAAATTTAAATATGCAAATTTTATTTTCTGCCGTCCGTCCGTCCTCAGATGTGGAGCCCTGTCTGAGGAGTTCTGAAGTTTTCTCTTCCTGCTGGCTCTGTAATTTTTGATTGTGATATCCCTTGAAGAAAGAAACTGATTGAAAATAAATGTCACTGGCACCTGAAAGAAGAGTAAAAACTGATTCATTCAGTCTGGTAACCAGGTGAAGCCATTGCAATAATATGAATAAATGCCATTTCTGAATTTTTAAATAAAAAGTGTTCATTTGCGTGTATATATATGAATGTGTGTGTGTGTGTGTGTGTGTGTACTGCAGTGGCCTCCAGGATGAGAGCTGCCTTTTGCCCAGTGCTTTCTGGAATAAGTTGTAGGATCGATAGGTATATGTATATGCGCTCCATACACACACATATATATATATATATATATATATATATATACAATGCATACACACAATGTATATCTCAACCACTGCTCACTGTTTTTCATACCTTTCTGCAGGTTTCCACTGCATTTACATCATCCACTGACTATCTTTTCCCATATAGTACAACTGAAACCAGGCTTTTTCGGTCAGGGAGACTGAGGGAAAAGGTTACGGTGAAGAGAAGAGGAGACATGTCGCTCTCAGGGGCCCAGATGAGCTGCCTTTGTTTGCAGGCTCTGGGCTGACTGGAATATTAACAGCGGCAGCGCAACCGTGGCTCTGGTGTGGTGGAGAGAGGTTAGGGATGACTACCTCCCACACGAAACCTCAGCTAGGACTCAGCAGGGCTCCCACCCTACACACAGCCCCGCCGTTGCAGCAAAGGCGTTTCATTCGAGTCATAGGAACATGCCGCGAGAAAATGGTCTGTCCCAGAGGTCAGGGGCCCTGTGATGTCCCAGTAAATGCACACATACGTACACGTTTGTACAGTGACTGCACAGCAATACACACATGCACATGCTCCCCGTAAACCGAGCAAGCCCACCTGACAATCCATTTGATGACGAGCGGCTCTTTCTGATCCCCTTATTAGCATAAAATGCAGGGCATTGTGGGTTTTCAGATGTCATAAAAGTGGCTTTTATCTGCACGGGTGTCCAAGTGAGGTGGGCTTGCCCAGGGGGGCAGCGGAGGGGGCGGGGGAGCGGTCCCCGCAGAAACTGGAATGCTGCCACCCCATCTACTGTTCCACACCAGCGGCATGAAGAAGTACCTCCGCCGTCGGCTGCTTTGCTTGGACAGAGACCAAGCTGTGCTCTGTGCCGCCACTGCTGACCTGCTCACAACCGAGCCAGCCCACCTCGGACCGAAGATGAGGCCCTGCAGAAACATTACCACTCATCTGTAGGTGACTCTCCGAGACATCTGTGCTAAGCTGATGCATTCATTGTTTCCGTACATTTCATATCTTTGAAAAGCTGGACTGCTGTAAATATGACTTGCCGCTATTAATGATTCCTACCTGAATACGGGTGTAGGTAAAGGATTTCGGGAAGGTCCCGGTGCTGGGTTCCACGTGCCAGCTTTGTTCTACCTGTTATGCCTCTCGGCTGTAAGAGAATCATATTCAGGAGTAGGCAGATGCAGTGGGTGGCGCAGTGGCACTGTCCCCTTATGCCTCTGGGACCAGGATTCGAGGCTCCACTGCGGCTCCATGTGAGTGGAGTTTGCATGTGCTCCCTGTGTTATAGAGGTGTTTCCTCTGGGTACCCCAGTTTCTCCTCCCACAGTCCAAAAACATGCTGAGGTTTAAAAAAAGGAGTCTACAGTGGAATATCCTGAGTGAGGGAACAGTTATGGTTTATACTTATGTATCTTGACTCTATCGTAAGAAACACTGAAATTATTTAAATATGGTCTCTATTTGCTGTAAGGAGTGGGAGTGTAAGTGTCACTCATCTCGCCGCCTTCTGCTCTCCGGAGGTGGCTGGCAGGTAAAGGCATGTCACATGGTTCTGAAGATTCCTGCTCTTCAGATACTGGACACAGAAGCTTCTAACAGCTGAAGCTCAGCCTCAGTAGAAGTGTAAAGCTTCAGCCTCGGCAGGGATGGACCACAGCAGGATGGGGAAAGATGTGGGAGGCAGAGGAGCGACATAGTTGTGGAAGGAACTGAAGACGCTCACGCAACGTGGAGTGCGGGGGTTTGGCCAGGCTAGCTAATGACAGGCCGACAGCGGCGCCCTGAGCCCTCACAGTACCATCCACATCTGTAGGTGAAGACAAGCTGGGCAGAAACGCTGTTAAAGATGCGCACGCAAAGCCTGCAAACTTATACCCTGGCTGTGTTGCTCCATGTGACAAACGTCTGGCTTCCGGATGTCTCTGCTAATATCTTTGGAAATCACCCACAGACTCAATTATTACGCAAAAGAGCACAAGGCCATTCTGCTGAATAAATTCAGCAATGCAGTAAAGGGAAATAGCTTTTAGTGGAGAACTTTTTTGTATTCACATCACTTTCTCTTGCTTGGAGTTTCAGTCATCGCATCAGGATTCGAGTCAGATGAAGATAATGGCTTGTGGTGATATAGATTCTTTGTAACTGATTAGTCATAGGCTTTTGAGAGAAACATAAACGACATCACTATCCTCAATCTTACTCACCCATATATTTTTTTATTGATTCAATTGAATTCTAGTCCTGTACAAGCTTTTTTAAAATCAATAATGCTTCCCCACATCTCACATTTAACTACTCATGGTATCTATGGCAACAGTACAGACAATAGCTGCATAAAATCACTTCATCCACAAAGAAGCAAAAGAAATTTAAACAGCAGGCACACTTATGATAACTGTACTGGATTCCTTTGTTAGCAACCAGCAGTAATTTTTTTTTGACATTTCCATTGTTTTGGGGGAAAAAGTTACATGCTTACAGAGTGAATGAAACCCACCGTTTTTGTTTTTTTTTTTGGTTCAGTTTTAGTTTTAGTGTGTGCCACAAATGTGGAATATTGCTAAAAATCTGACTAGGATGCACTGACCAATAAGGAATGACTTTCTTTGAGAAGGTAATGGAGTCTGTAACCAACTTGCCTTTTTCTTGAATTGAATCGGGACGAAGGATAATGAAATGGGGCCAATAGACACGGGTGCAATGCCAACAGGCACAGAAACACCGGAAACTGCAGAGCGGAACTGCCTCACGATTATACCCGTGTGTCAAAAAGCAAACCAGCCTGTTACCTTTAAAGGCCACCTGACAGTCATGGAGGAGACAATTTCTGCTGAAGGAGAGCAAACAGTAGAGCCACGAAAAATTATTCACCGGCGCGTCGCACTCATGGGTCTGTCTTTCGAAAAAAAACCCCAGGTAAGTGAGTGGGGGACAAGGTGACTGCTCAGGCGGGCAGCTGGCAGCCCTGGCTATAAACATTAACCTCTACATGACGGTGAATTTCACTAGCCGGCTACAAGCTTTGCTGGGATTAAATGTATCTCTCAAAAGCCCCTATTAATAGGCTTTTCGATGAGCAGGTCATAAAAGAATACGTTAAATGTGAAGAACCAGAAAGGTGAATCATTTAAACAAAGTTAGTACCTCATTTCTCATGAAAAACACCAGGAAGGTGGTCTTTCAAAGACAACATGCTTCTGTGTCATCTACTCCCCCATTTATACTAATTTCAGCCTGTTTTTGGGTGATTCAAAAGTATGTTAACTCTGCTATTTCACTCCTACCTAATCCCTCCCAATACAGTACCTTTATCATCCACAGAATCCCCCCCAGTTATTCCATGACAGCCCATTTGCTGATGTAACCCTTCACTCTGGGAAATGAAGATGGACAGTTTCTGTTACTTGAGTATGAGAGATCAACCCTGAGTCCTTCACTCTCCGGTATATCTCTCTGCTGTAGGTTGGTCCTTACTCATCCTGGTAGGCACAACTCTAACTGAAACAAGAAAGTATGATGTTTTCTGGTGTCACACAGTGATGACATTTAAAATACAGTGGGCTGGCAGAATTTGTACTTTGCGAGACCCATAATGTCCATCAAACTGCATAGTGACAGCATTTCTCTTGATTCTTTTACAGGGCTCTGCAATCACTGAGCTGAGCATGACAGCTTAAGCTCTATAGGACTGTCAAAATCCCTCTTTGTTTTTGGCTTCTGTTATTTTTGTGGCTCAAGTTTGAGTCAGTGAGTAGCCTGCAGTACCTAAACACTACTTCATGGCACTTGGTATCTATTAAATCCATCTTGATTTTATGGACAAAAGACATCATTTTTGGCATCTTGCCTGCGTACCATGCTGCCGTACCACTGTCCATCAGCTGACTGCCCTCTGCATTTACATTCGAACTGTATAAATCAGAATTTTGTTTATTTTGTTCATTTGACTTTCTCTGTCAGCCCCTGGAGGATGGGCTCCCCCTTTGAGTCTGGTTCCTCCCAAGGTTTCTTCCTTCTAGGGAGTTTTTCCTTGCCGCTGTCACCTCTGGCTTGCTCACTTGGGACTTTGGGCATGAAAATTGTAAAGCGCCCTGAGATGTAATGTGTGAAAATTCACTACACATATAAAACTGAATTTAGTTGAATTGAATCATCTTTTCATTATCGATCAAGCAAGTCTTATAAACAATATCTATTTTACGCATAGGAGACACGCCCCATAAACTGTATCCTTTATCTACGAAGGACCAGTTAGTCAAAACCGATTGCAGTCATAAGTTGACAACTGTATCCTTAATCTAGTACAGTAAGCAGGACCTATTTATTGTTCTTTGTTATCCATGTAAGTCATGCCTTATAAATTGTATCTGAATGTTAGCGAAGAAGTGAAACGTAATGTGGACGTCCAATTTGGTGGGACACACTGAAGGCTCTGAGGTTCCGGATTGGTGCCAGCATATGGAAGGTTGCTGGCTTGAATCCCCTAAATACCCAGCGTGATTCTACTCTGTTGGGCCCTTGAGCAAAGCCCTTAATCTGCATTTGCTTCATCCTGGGTATGACATTAATCTACATCCAGCCCTACAAGCAGGTCCTCCGATTTACAGGGAAAATTTGGGGGTCGGTGGCAGGATTTGCACTCCAGCTACTGGAAAAAAAGCTCACATGGGTCTATTTGGTGCTGAGGTGTCACCTGCCACATGGCTACACTCAGGGTCTCATCCTTGAGGTGGTTTGTCGATGTGATGGGTGTGGCAACACACTGTAATCAGTGCATGCTCCATACCTCTCTACCCCTCGATTTGGATCAAAACACTGATTATCTCCACTCATCTGTGCTACTGGGTGCTGTCATTCTCCTGCTTAAGAATTTGTACTTGGGATCAGAATTTCAACTTCCAGACGCTGAGTAAGACTCTTTATCCAGACAATATCCTGCTTTTTAAAGGGGAAAAAAAGGTTATACACCGCCCCAGTAGCTATTTGTGTGAGTTGAGCATGCAGAGTTTTCTCATTATATCTTCTGGCTTTGTGTCCTTCTGTATTTTTTGTTCATACCTCGTTCTGCACTCATTCACAGGGGATGTTGCAACAGTATCAAATGGTGCCTGGATAGGGACATGTGTCTGCTGCCTGTATCAGACTGGAAGCACAGCGGGACTGCCGTGAAGTCTACAGGCCAAACAACAGTCCCAGCCTGCAGAAGGAGGCCCATTAAAAAGCTGATTATCAGGAATCATCGGATTCACTCACTGTAAAGGCTGAGGGATGTGGACGAATGGGATGCTGCTATCAGCTATTAACACTCGATCTGTAATACCTGCAAAAATGCGATTCCCCAGTTACAAATGTAACAGTTTATTTTGGCATTAGTCGATCGGCAGTAATATATTCCTCCAGATCGAGGTCAACAAGGATGGGCTGTCAGTACACACCTTAAGGAGTATGAAGACGAGGCTGACATCCTGGTAAAGAATTCTACTTCGGTCTGCTCTTTGTTGTTTCTCCTTAAAATCTCCAATCGCTTGTCTCCACCCAATGGCTAGAGAAAAATGTCCTTGCTCCTAATTAAGCCATTCTGACTGGAATTTGATTTAGAATAATTCGACTGAGAATAAAATGTCTGCCAGTTACTTCATAGTACAGAATGTTGAGGTCAATTAATATTCTGTAAATTTGGGTGAGGAGAGATGTTTTAATTTCAGGTAAGAGCATTAGAGCAACAAACATGAAAGGCATGTTTTTCCCTGCCTGGGATCATCTGAGCATGAACTGCAAGACCCGTGATGTTGACTCTACATAAATGTAGTGACAATACAGGTTGACCTGTTGACCATCACTGGCTGCGGTAACACAGAAGTGAGCATGTGAAAGGGGTGCAGACCAATCAGCTGGCCTTGGAACCTCTGAGCTTCTTTTGACTTATAACTATAATAACATTTTTTCCTCCCCTCTATTTGTCACATCTCTCTCGGTATGCAGCTTGGCCACATCTCTTTCAGCATTCAGCTCAATCACATCTCTCTGTGTATTTAGCTTTATTACGTATATACTATACACTGTTTATTACATATGAGGCGGTTAGCACTGTTGCCTCAGAGTTTGAGTCTCTGCCATGGCTCGACATGTGTTCAGTGTGCATCTTCTCACCGTGTCATTGTGAGGTTTCCTCTAGATACTCCCTACTCCCCTCACAGTCCAAAAACATGCCAGTTGTCCATTGATGTGACTGAATGGTGTGTGAGTGTGCCCTGGGATGGGCTGGTGCCCCATCCTGGGTTGTTCCCTACCTTTCCCCTGTAGCCTCCAAGATAGGCTCTGGACCCTGAATAAGATAAGCAGTTACTGAAAATGGATGCATAGATAGATATTACATATCAAATACATAATGAAATTAATTATAATATCAGAAGGAAAGCAAAGCAGGATTCCGAGTCAGAGAGTCCTTGCATGTGAAATGCGACGCACAGTAAGGAAAGGACGAGCTTTTTCTGCAGCGATGACGACGGCTTGTGCATGATCCTTATGACTGAGCTGCCTTGCTGCTCACAGGTGTGCTATTGAAATACTATTGAACGTGCCCTTGTCTGTGCTCTGCGGAGAAGTAGCCCATTGTCACCGATGGTAACAGCCAGTCCCAAGGGCAGTATTTGTTCCTCATAATGGGTTTCAAGTACTGAAAGTGAGTCATCACAATCTCCATTGGTTTTCCTTGGTCTGTAGCTTCTATCAAGTATGTCAGAAGCATGTCGATCAATCATAAGTATATATGGTGGATATTTTACAACTTTTATCCTTTTGGTGTAACGGTATGGTATAATGTGCTAATATGCTGATGGGAAAAATATCAATATTGATGTTTCTATTCTGGATATGTGGGGAGAAATATTAAATGTTAGCTAAAATAAGCACACAAGCAACATAAAAACAAATATTTTAGCAATTTGTGATTTACTCAATAAATGTTTAATAGGTTTCTTGGATTAGAGCTGTCTTGATTTGTTCATGTGAGGTGCACTTGTTTAATGTGTAACCTCAAGCAACCTGACATGAGGATGGGCTGAACCGAAAGATAAGTGATGACTCATTTATGGAATTTCAAATGTTTACTCCCAGCATGCATTGCTTAACATGTCAGTCCCACACTAAGCTCTGACAACTGAAATAGGGGAAAGATGATAGGAGACTTCAGCCTACCGAAAGGGAACTACGCTAAAATGTATCATTTCAGTCAGGGTACAAAATAAACCTGTGTTTGCACTGAGGCAGACAGACTGTTTTCTTTCCAGGGTGTAGAATTCAGCAAACAAGGATGACGCACTAGAAGGCAACACAGCACCATCTGCTTCTCCTGCAGTTACACTCTGCAAGCTCTATCTGAAAGCAAAGAAGTGGATGGTTGGCACATACCAGGAATATCTTCAGGCTGTTCCAGAGCTGCAGACACATATCATGTGACGGATACATACTCACAGCCAACTGATATTGTGCTGTGACACTTAGCTGAGATACTACATGGGCTGAGAACTCCGTCAGTGCTAGTGATCACCTCGATTTCCATCAAGAGCAATTAGCAGACAAATCAATACACATTTTTCAAAACAAGGGCTTGCTTTTTCTTCCTCACCAGTAGATGAAGAGGTAGTGTCACTCATTTTACCTGGAACTTGTCGCGCACTTTTGCAGATATATGAAAATCCATAAAGCCTGGGGAATGGACAGTTCTGGGATTTTTCATCTGCCGTGTTTGAAGCAAGCAAGAGCACAATTCAATTTCCCTACCACAAAATACAGCACAAGATACTTTGATGTAAAGACCTCGGATATATCTGCCACTTGGCATTTTAATCTCAGAAGCCACTTAGCGGCCCCTTGCTCGCTTCCTCCCCACACTTTCATTTCCTCCTCGCATTCGGGTTTCTGGGTCTCGGGGGGCCGACCCTATCACAGGTGCGGGAGCTCGACGCCGCCACGCAGATGTGAATCAGGCAAAGTGGCTCTCTGGTCACCTCTTAATCACGTTCCCCCGGTCCAAGCAAGCCCACCTTCTGTTGTCGAGGACCAGAGGAAGGGAATCGAACAGCTGCAAGCCTGGGTCGCGCATCCGCGGCCTGTAACTCCCTCTGCCGCCTCCACCTGCTGCCTTTCTTATTGAGTGTGATGCATAAAAAAACCATCTTTCTGTCAACATTATTATTTTTCATATATTCTTCCCTAACACAGTTGCCTCCGATTTGGCACATATATTGCACACAGCAGTCTCCGCTCTGCCAATGAAGGAGATCGACGGTGTGCCCGTCTGGTTTCCGTGCCGCCCGATGGATCGACCTCTGTGGGTGAAGGAGTGGGGGTGTCCTCCGCCAGTAGCCCATGGGTATCCGACAGACTTACAACCACCGACTGCGACAAACTGCAGCATAATCCCAGATGATTACCCTCCCACCGACAGTGCAATGATGCCAACTTATGCTGTGCTTCAGAGCTTCCAAATCCAACTCGCCTGCAAAATTGTCTCAATATTTTTAATTGTTTTCTTTAGAACAAATAGCTTCAGCTTTATTTTTTCACTTAACACAAGAGCCATGTAAAGTGGTATTTGGCAAGCAAATCTTGTTATATAGTTTATGTTAAACATGTCTGTTACTGTACGTTGGTTATTATTTTGAAGGAAAAACAGTAAGGAGATGCCTTTACTATGAAGAAGGACTCTCTATGTTTTGCCAAGGATAGCAGTCATTAAGCTGTCTTTTCCCCAGTCCGTCGTATTGGTTAAAAACATGATATGCAAACAAGATTCTGTCACTATAATGTCTGCTGGTTTACTTTCCATTACACGGAGAAGGAGAGTTATTTTTTTTTCATAAAAACAAAGATTTCTTTCAGGCACAGGCAATTAGTCTGACGTTTATTTGAAACCTTTCTCACTTGAGGAATGTTTCTCTTTTTTTTCAGAAGGAGGCTGTTAAACAGCACACCGTTGTCTGCTAGAAAGTAAATCTGCACCCTCATTAAGGCCAACATCAATCAGCCTTTTAGCCCTCACTCGCTGGTCCACATATACACTTTTCTACACTCCATATAATCATTTCTGGCTGGCACCCCAGTTCTGGCCCTGATACGTTCCATAACCAATAAAATACAAAGAAAAATAAGGTGTTTCTATTATCTTGCTTTTTCAAACCAAGCATATTAGCCCATTAAAAAGCTATGAATTCCTGTGCCTGTCTAAAGTGTATGTGCATGTTTTCGAACATGTCAGTCCCAGTTATTTTTGCATTTCTCCAAGTCTAACACATGGTTATAGCACATATTACACTGGTTGTAGTGGGATCATATTGTTGAAAGGTGCCATTTATTGTGTATCAGGAGAGGAATATAAAAGAATGTAAAAGGTATTGGATGTGTGGTGGAGCAACATGAAGACCAGCATCAATAAATAGAGAAGGTATGTCACCACAAGAGCATCGGCAAGAGCAGGACCCTCCAGTGATCTGGGAGGCGACCAAGAGGCTTACAGCTACATTAAAGGAGCTGCAGGGACCGGTTAATCTTTGCATGTGACAAAAATTTCCCCTTATTCTGCACATGTCTGGGCTTTGGGTTCGGGTGACAAGATGGATGCTATATCTCATTTCAATCAGTCTTCCAAAACCATGTGGGAAAATGTCTTGCAGTCTGATGAAACAAAGTTTGAACCTTTTTCTGTAATCCTAACGGGGAGAGTGAGACGGAATCGCAGGTCCAGGTGTGCAAAGCTGATACAGACTTATTCACAGACTTACTGCTGCAACAAAGGCAAAAGGTGCTCACACGTTAGTATACGTTGGGGGGGGGATACACACATTTATTCAACCAGGCTGTTGTGGGTTTTTAATTTCAGTTATTTGTATTGCTAATTATCTATTTGTTTTTGGCTACATTAAAGATGGGAAAATGTCAAACGTGATTATCTCAAATTCTGACTTTACATCATAAAAACCTACAATTTCGATTATATCCACTATATTTTAATAAGCTTTATTTAGTTGCTGTTTCGCAGTAAAATTCCAGCTGAGATATTCAACAAAGTCACTGCAAGGTCAAGGGTATGAATATGATCTTGTCACGTATGTCACTATGGCGATGAAGCTGTACATTAGGTGTTATCCAAAAATAAGCCCCTAACAAGACTTTAATACTAGATTTTTTTTGCCAGTTTTCTTGATTTCAGTCCTTCCATTTCATTAGATTCCTCAGCACCTTGCGATATATGCCGGCAATCAGGCCACTGGCAGATCTTCTGCTAATGAGGTTCTTAAAGTCGGGCTTATTTTTGGTGGTATAAATGTCAATATGCTCCGGCCCTGAGGCTGTTACGTCAGCAGACCGAAATGTGTCTCCTTTGTCAGTCCGCTGACAGCTAATTTAAGCAGACTGTCTCCCAAAATGGCATCTCCCATCTAGGAGGTGTCTCTGTGCTTGGGGGGCATCTCCCAGGTAGGGGGTATCTTATCTTCCTGCTAGGGGGCATTTCTCTACCAGGGGGTA
>JAODKF010000022.1:2333803-2349397 GCA_026779585.1 Mormyrus proboscirostris | reverse complement strand
CCCCCCCCCCCCCCCCCCCCCCCCCCCCCCCCCGAGATCGATTCACCTCCTTGCAAACCTCGAATGTCTGATGATGAATATTTTACAAGCACAGTTAACGCAGTGAAGATGGGCAATTCCAGGGAGGCGTTTGGAAATTCAGTTGCTAGTTAGCCAATGAGCTACATCCTCCAGCAGATTTTTTTTTTTATTATTTTATTTTACAGAAAGTCAATAGTGCATAAATGCACCAGTCGGACAGACGCCATAGTGCATGAAAAAATGACTAATGTGTTTTCCTGGTGATCTTCTGCAATTTAGCTCAGCACTAAATTCCATCCATTTATCTTCCAACCACTTATCTTGATGTTGGTCACGGGCAGGGCCCGAAGCCGATCACCAGCAGCATAGGGCACATGCAGTCGCAGACTATGGGCAATTTGGGAGTGCCAGTTAACCTACCTTCACACTGTTGGACTGCAGGAAACTAGAGAACCTTGAAAAAGCCCTTAAAAAAAAAACATCAGGAGATTGTGCAAATTTGAACCTCTAACCCTGGAGGTGGGGTGTGCTTTAGTGCCCCCTACTGACCCACTGTGCTGGGCCTCAGCACTAAACAGGAGTGCAAAATAACAACTCCCCATGAATCCAAAACAAGAAGACAGGACACATCCCTTCCTCCATTCATGCCCCCATAAGCGCACATGGACTAGCCTGTGTGTAAAGTGCCTCAGCCTAAGTTTGACTAGAAGCCTGCATTTTTTTTCTCAGGCTAATTATGTCCCATTCTGTAGAGTCACTGTCAGGTCTCATCCTTTGACTAATTGGGTTGTCGGTCAGTTATACTGCATGGAAGACAGAGCTGCCTGTAAACATGGCAATGGAGACCTCTGTCTTTCCATACTGCAGTACCAAAAAGCACAAGGAAACAGGCTTCATGTCTATTTCAAGGTCATAAGTACAGCCGAGCCTCTCAGCAAGGGGGCTGGAAGGGGAGAATTTCAGCAACAGCAGGACAGAATGAGGAGGCATGAATGGCCAAGAAAAGCACAAGGACAAGAAAACAGGAAGGTCCACTTCTGTGCACACATTTTTTCTTGCATCCACCTTGAAGCATTTCCTAAACTACAGGTTCCCCATCTTATAAATCACACGACAATAAGTCTTACAACCATAGGCTAATTTATCAGGTACACCTGCTTGCTAATGCAAACAGTCTGCTCCTCCAAATAGCGAATCACATTGCTCCAACTGAATTAATACAACACAATGACAGGGTCACGAGGTTCAGTTACTGTGCTGTAAAGCAACAGAATAACTAAGACGCATGATCTGATGTGATATGATTGATACTGCCAGGCGTGATGATTATAGTATCTGAGAAACAGCCGCGTTCTTGGGATTATTACTATGGAATTGTGCTGTGAACAAAAAACATCCAGTTAATGGTACCTGGATAATGAGAGAGGTCAGAGGAGAATGACTACACCCTCTAAAGCCAACTAGAAGACCATACATGAAAAATAATAGCTCATTACAACAGTGGTGTGCATGTAATATATTGTTCTCCTCATGCAACTGAGGAAAATAGCATATTACAAACATACTGCTATCAAAGTAGCCAACTAAGCAGGTCTTCCAATGAATAAACCAATAACAAGTGCAAAATACTGTATGTCACAACAAAACCCAACCTAATGAAAGAGGTGTTGAAATCAAAGAGAAGTGCAATTCAAGAGACCAGCTAAGGGGTCATATTTGAAGACAGAACAGGTCATTGGTTGGAGGGCTAGTTGAGGTGTTTCCAAAACAGATGGATCTTGAGGTGTTACTTGAAAGGAATTCTGATGACTGGACGTGAACGGGTAGCTCTTTCCACTATTGAGGAACCACGCAGAAAAAACGAGTGAGACTTTTCATGTTGGAACTCCAGGCAGTATTGGCTGCCCATTGACTGGTTTTGTAGGTAAAAGTGGGTCTTACCTGGTAATCTAGGGGTACCAAGCTAATTGGCCAATACGTTTATAGCTATATTTCAATGGTGGTCTTTTTGCAATATTCTACTGTACTATTACATGGTTCTTTCCTCGTTAGAAACATGTTTGACAATTTACTCTTGCTACTGGATCTGCAATGGAAATATGTAACCATTCATGAAAGTAAGATATGAGCATGATAAATCACAATAAAAATATAACATATCGTTTTAAGGTCAAGATTTATTCCATTCTGACATTTTCAGTCGTGTGACCTAATGCTAATAGACAGGTTTGTGTACCAGAAAACATAAAATTTAACATGTCAGTGACTGGATGCAAAAATTATATTATAACATACATTTAACAATGGACCATAGGTTCAGATTACAACGGTATGGATTTGTATACCTGGTTAACATCATGAAGAAAACAATATATTTTTCACATTTTATCAAAGGAACAGCAAAAGGCATATATAAGCATTAAAAACCATTTTATGGAAGTAATAAAATCGATTTGAAGGTAAATATCCCATCGCTAACAGGCTACATAAATGGAAGACAAAGTGGGAAAATCTCTGATTGTCCGTCTTCTCCAGTCTGATTGTTCCTATTACTCTGGAAGGAAGTTGAAGAAAGGAAGATCAATAAGTCATTAGTGGGAGAGCTGTCAGGTAGTCCAGTTTGACTTTGGATCTGCTCTCCTTGTTATTAAGGGCAGCAAGTCATTTGCAAGCCAGGGAGCCTTCACATTTATCACTCTCTTTCTGTTTATCAGGCCTCTGGGTGAAGCAGGTCGTGCTCCCCCCACTACGATTTGTTGGGTGCTGGTGCCACATGTTGGGTTTAGGAATTTCATACAGGGTAATTAAGTCAGAGCATAATGCTGCTTTCCCAGCAATATACTGTAATGCTCTTGTCACGTCCTGTGTTTGTTTCATGCGAGTAGGCTCCAGTTACAAAATTACAAAGTCCGGGACCCCCCCACTTCCTGGTTTTAATGTCCAGGGGTGAGTTTCCCAAAGCCTTCTTAACGCATGTTTTAACATAGAACTTAGGAGCAACGTACAGTAGCGGTAGGAAGACTTCAGGAAACTCAACCCAGCTCAGCGGCCCAACGGATTCCTAGGATTTTTATGGCGCTCAAATGAAATCAAAAGTATGAGATCACCCCACCTGTAACACCTGGATTTCAGGTGGCATAATAATATTTTTTTTTTTTTGGAGACGTGAATCCAGGAGATGCTGATAACTCAAAGACGTGTGGGTGTCTCATTGTCATATCCCTGTGCAATCATCTCTACAATTACAATTATTTTATCCTTTTCCCGTGTCTTATCTTTCTGGTGACTGTCACTGATCATTGTACCACAGTCCGTATATTTGGACCACGGAGCAGTTGGAAATAGCCATGGATGCCTCACAAGCCCTGCTTCTCATGTGTCTAATTTAAATCAATCTACTCAAATGGTTTTGGCGCATACTTCTTGTTAAATATAAAAGCCACTTGTTTTAGACTGCCTGTGACAAAGCCCAAACAAAATCTGCATCACTGGTAAACAATGAATTATCAATTATTACTGAGTTAATTTAGAATGGGATTTTTTTTCTGTGTTTTCTGTGTGATGTCAATTACATTTCTCCTCAATTTATGAATATAGATGATTTAGTCATCACCTTTAGAAGAGTGTACTCATTTTTAGTCTTAGAATATCCAAGACATTGCGGTGTAATAATTTAACCCAAGATATCATATAAGTCACATTTTTATACCCAGTTGAAAAAAATGGAAGTCCAAGCTTCATCCTAGCAAGCCCATTATACAGGTCAACCATTCATCAATTAGGTAAGCGATGTTTTGGCTTAGGTGGAAGATGATAACATTTCATTCATACATTAATTTCTTTTTCCCAGTTTTGTTGTAAAACCCAATGTATTTTGACATCCAACCCATTTTTTATGGCTTGGGAATATATAAAGGACAAAATGATTTACTATAGTTTTCAAAAATTCTACATATTACATGAAGCTGTATGTTACGGATGGACAGCTAGCCTGTATGTATGCTGTTTGCAAAGTTGGATTTCTTTTTTTAAAAAAATAAGTTACTGCTTTAGAAGAGGTTTCTTTAAGAAGGTATGTATTACCAGTGCTACCCAATCCACTCTGAAGAAACATCCCAGTGGGCTTGGATGTAATCCAGTAATGTTGCCGCTTTGATAAGCGTGTGTGATGTAAGACGACCCGCATGTTTACTATACGCTACCACTTGGAACGTAGTCAAGTCTGCAGCTGCAGCTCGGTGTGATCCATTGCCCCCCTTTCCGATCGCTCGGGAGAGCCACAGGTAGTTGATGAAGTGGCGGTGCCAAGTGTCCCAACTGCCAAAGACAAGGCGCAGCTGCTGAGAGTCAACACAACCAGATGCCACCAACGTGCCGTGTGTTCCAATCAGGGCGGGTAGAGCCGACCGGGACGCGGGGAGCTTGCCAAGACTCTCTCATCTGGTGCCAGCTCGACACACGTTCCGGCGCTCCGCACCATTTCCGTCTTCGCCCTGCCCCATCTCGGCTCCGCTCCCCTCTGCCAGGACGCCGGATGTCAGGCCAAGAGCTGTTGGTGCCCACTGCCGCTCACACTGCCTGGCTGTTCCGCGGCTGTGCCAGGCAGCCTCTTGGACAGGATCCTCGGAGCCCGGTGCCAAACGCAAGCCTCCTGGGTCTCCATGCCATCCAAATGCCCCTCGGCAGCCCAATGCGGTCATAGAGGAGGCGAAATGATAGATCGGCGGACAAGGACAACGCTTACCTTGGGTAGCTGTCAATAGCGGGATTCCGGTTTCATTTTCCTCTCCAAATAAAAAATGGTAGCAAACAGATTTTCAAAGAACAAATATGTTTTGTATCCAAAAGAGCCCAATGTCGCACTATCACCATACTCATTTCCTACAACGTTTACGTGGTTGAGGTTATCCTTGGCTAATGGAAGATGCCTTCTGAAGATGCATCTCCTCTCCTATGGAGAGATGGCTCGCTGGTGAGACTACAGCTCGAATGGAGGGGAGTTTCCGCAGACGAGGTGCCCGGTTCACAGGAACGTGCCATCCTCGCTTGCCGCGGAGGGGTTCAAGGAAGTGAAAAGTTTTTGAACGAGTGCCATGCCTGAGCAATCGTTATCTGAGACCCGCGAGTGCCAGCTGGTGGCTGCGTGTGCCCACGCTGAGAGCTGATGCCACAGCCAGTGTGAATGGGAGTTTCACTTGGCAGTGAACCACATAGTCTCTTCCACAGCTTCCCCGTACCTCAGTCCTGCTCTGCCGTCTCTCACCGCATGAGGAGCAATTCATAAATAAACATATGAGCCACAACATTACTTAAGGGACTTTATTACTTCAGGAAAGTGAATGGGATGGTTAAGAACTACTTTTAAATTATATTTTGCTAAATTCAGTTGAAGATGAATCAATTATTTCTCTTCCAGTCAATTTTGTTAGTTTTTGGTTGGTATTGGCATCCCTTTAATGAAATGCAAAAAGCCAAACCAATACATTATTATTTTTATAAATATATGTTAATTTTATAGTTATTGTTTTATTGCTTTAATTATAGAATTATGTCCTATGTATTCTATTAAATTATCCTGGATTCTATTGACAGAAGGCAAGTGGGTAAATGGTGCTGGAATTTGTAAAAGGTTAGAAGCAAATCCTTTTAGCTGATATGACCATTGAGTGTCCTGTTTTTGATCTAAAGGCAGATACAACTGGACAAAATTAGAGAACTAAGTAAATAGTATGGTGGGGAATCTGTTTTTTGACACACGAGATATATTTGTATGGTTCTGATTCCATGAAGCAGTGGCTGTGATGACAGTGTAACATGAATGATGCGGGGACTTGCCCCACTCAGAGCCACATAATGAAACCCTGGGTGTTTTTCAATATGCAGACTTGACCATACTTGTGGTCTCCTATACCTATTTTGCATCATCTTCCATTACCGAAGACCAGGTTTCCAAGAACAGAAGAACAGAGGACAGTAAAAATCCCTGGATTTCATTCTTGTCCTACCTCAAATATCAAGGATACGACAATCGCATATTTGCCAAACGAGACCAATCGTATGACTCATTACACCCCAAGTTGGTTCTTGGGAGGCAAGTTAGGAAGAACGCTCTTGGCAAGACCACAAGTACGATCTTTGCGTTCTTGGTATTGGGAAACACCCCTTACCTTTTCAGTACCTTAAATCCTGGCACTCAGCTCTTATTCAACAGTCCAAGACCAATTGTCTGGGAAGCGAAAAATACATTTTTTAAATATAAAAATAGATAACTAGATAAAACATAGCCTTTACTGACTGGAACTAAATGTCTACTTGTCTGTTTGACCTTAATAAAATGAGGGCATCCTCCACTCTCTGTACCATACTGAACTGGTGATGTTCACTGTTTATAACACTGCCTCGATGGCTTGGTTCCACATGAACTCTTCTCATAATCACTCAAATGATTTAATTACATAGGCCATGTTGGGACTCCATATTTCTTACTGGTGAAGCTAAACCACGCTTGTGCCCTGCATGTCCAGTGAAGTGGAAAATCAGATGACTCGGTAATGAGGGGCTTGGTTTGGAAATCACAAGCTATGTGGTTCTGTTTTCAGGGCAGAGTTCACTGCATACAAATACATGTCCTTTTTAATGTGCGTCACGTTCATCAGAGCTCTGTTTCTTAATGTCTCCTTTCCATCCTTCTAGGCCTTTCCGATTTACTTTCTGTGTCTTATTTGCACTACGTCCATTGACTCTTCCCAACATTCTAACCAAATTTTTATTATAATTATTATATATTTTTTATTATAACCCATTGCCTCTCTACCAGAGCTTCCCACATAATAGAACAATGTACCATTATAGGAAAATGTGTTTACATCAAGAAATATTGAGAAACGCACTCAAAATGAAGATTTCTTTATAACTTGAAATCCTGACTTGTTTTCATGAAACCAGAGCTTCCCACATAATAGAACAACGTACAATTATGATCAATGGGAGAAAAGCAAGGTTTGTCCATCCCGAAGCAGGAGTTTCAGCACCACGGACAGTGTCATTTCTCGGAAACCGTGACATACCTGGAAAAGGTAAAACAACATGCCTGTCATTTGTAGCTATCATTTGTCAGATGTAAATCATTCGAACATTATGAATGCAGAGAATAATGACATGCTCCTTAAATCTATCAATTTTTCAGATCACTCTTTCTCTTCCATTGCATTTTAATTTTAAATTCATGTAATTGAACCTGTTTCCTAAGACGTCCTGTCATTTGTTCTGATTTGCTCCGCTTATCAGGGGATCTGTGATTCGGTTTCATGAGGTACTCATTGCGTGAAGGGTCTATGACTCAGTTTCATGAGTTACTCAGGTTGTGGGGCAGTGAGATTCAGTTCAATCGGTTACTGAGTATATATAAGGACTGGGGTTCCATTGCATGAGATTTCAAGCTTCCCTTTGCTGTAGTTGAGTTTAATATTGGTCCTGTTACAAGGCACCAGGGCCAGTGAAATGAGAGCTACTGGCTCACTGTCACTCTGCAGCGTGAAGACAAGTCCTGTCAGGTCCAAGGAGCTGGCGACAAAGGCTAGGCACAATTCCCCCTTCGATCACTGTCACCCGTGCAGAGTGAGCAAGAACTCATTCAGGTCAAAGAAGCACTGGTGCGCCCCCTCCTCCCCCCAAACCCCACACTGTCACACAGAGCCTTTGAGTGTCTTTGATGGATTGCTTTATGTGACTCCATCTGACCACGCCAACTAGCTGTAAGGGCTTTGGATTCAAACCAATCGATGGGCTGACATTGAAGAATAATGGTATGGGATTGCTGTTCAGGGCATGAGAGCAGCGGAAGTTCAAGAAAGGTACTGCACTGAAAAAGTATAAAGCAGCCTCCCTTAAATATGTCCTTCAATGGAAAATAGCAAAAACTGCATTTTGTAATTAGCCAGGGGGTATGTTCTTTCTGTCGTGGGGGATTTTTGAAATTGCTTTTCATTCCAGACTTTCTCCCTTGTGTTGCACAGTCAAAGAGGAATGTGGCAAGGCAAGGACTGAATACACCATGGCAGAAAAATAACTGCTGTTCTCTACCAATCTCAACCAATAATATATGTTTTATTTTTTTTTAAGTCAAATTTAGAACACCAAATGATTTTCTTTTTGTTTCTTTGCTTTTTTCTACATTTATTACTTGAAAATAATGTTTTACTTAAAACTATTGGTAATTTCTAATGTAATATATATTTAATCATTGTATATATACATTTGTTATGATCAAATGAATAAAGTGGTTATTTTTGTAATAAAAACAATAAATCTTTACTGAATTAAGCAAGTGTCCCAAGACTACTGTTTGTTTCTGTATGTCATCATTGAAACTTGAAACTTGAAAACTGGCATTTACAACAGGAAGTAGAATCAGTTCTGGAGGTGGGGGGTCAGACATGAATGCTGCGCAGGGGAATGGGGAGGTTGCGGCGAGGGAGGGGTTGGAGTTGTTGAAGCCCACAAGGATGGAGTAAGTGGGCCCTTGGGAAGTGGGAGACAGATAACAAAAGAGAGAGGTGGAGGGAGAGGCAGACTGATACGAGGAGGAAGGCAGTGAAGCCAGAAATAATGATAGGAAGAGAATCAGCCGTTCGCCTTCAGTGAATCCCCTCCTCCTTCCAGTGCCAGATGCGCACTGATGTATGCAGGAGAAAGACGGATTGCCGGGGAGCTCCAAAGCCTCGCTGCATCTGCGTTTGCACGTGTGTGTGCTTGTGTCTTTGCATGCCAGTGTTTACACAAATGCATGCATGCTTGCAGTTTATGTGTCACTGGATGTCCACATGCGCATCTGTGCTTCTCTTCCCCTACCCGTGCCATAAATTGAATAAGCCACACTCTGAACTCTGAGTGTAATGGATGCTGGGGTAGTCCCCTTGTTTTATGCCTCTGGCCATTTGACTGCACGCCCATATTTCAGTGTCCTTCATTTACCTGATATTGCTGACATAAGGTTTTTGTACAGCTGGGCTGTTAAATGCACCATTCTCTTAAGCAGTAACGGTTACTCATGGATACATTACGCCTGACGTTATAGCCTGTAACCCTTCATGCACCGGCTCAAACTGTGCTACAATTTCTTAATGAGCTTGACCTGAATGAACATGCATGGATTTTACTGAAAATGTCTTTAGGATTAAAAAGGAAAAGAAACCTTTCAGACACACAATGTCACCCTGCCCAGTACATGGCCCAGAAGTCTGATTCTTTGTCACCGTCGTTCTACCCCAACCCAGATCGACTCATTCTTATGATTGACCATCAGTTTTCATTATAGCTGTGGCACCATCCAACCAATCAATGCAACACTAGGTACAAACTCCATATGGAACATATACACTCCATGCATTTCCTTACAGCAGACCTGTACCTGTCTCTACAATATCTCTGAAATAGCTGTCACTGCAACACTGCTGTAAATTATACTTCATTCTGCAGTAGAGACGCGGGAGGGAAGAAGCACAGGGAAGATTCTTAATAACGTATCTGCACTATTGTTCCAGCGCTGGGTGTTTTACTTTGGTATGAAGCAGTGGGGCTTTGTGTTTTTCTTTATGGATCAATAGCACGGTAGTTGGCAAAGTTGCGAAGCAGTGGTGAAAATGTATTTAACCTGCCCGTTTCCTCCAACAGGGTGGCCAGAGGTGTCTTGGAAGCATCTTGATCCTGTTGCTGGGGAGATTTCTGGGAAAGTATGCAAGGACCTATTTTGTGTTAACCCGAATCCAAAAGCCGGTCACATATTTCTGTTCTCAGGGAACATAAACCTGTCAGTTAGCATGGCTCTGCTACCCACTATATGCTATCAGTCTCTTCAGAAATATCTGCAGGAATTCTGCTATAACTCCCTGCTGTATCTCTAAAAAAGCATTTAAAGCAGAATTTCACAACTGGAAGGAAATTTATGTATATTTATGAGCCGATTTTATTTAGTAATGATGATCCTGCTGTGGAAAAAGTTATTAAACATTTTGACATCTTTGAGCAACTGTTATTGAATGTTATTCACAAACTGAGGGGGGCTCTAATTGTGTTTTTCTCTCCTTGTCTAACTTTTTGTGCATTACTCTTTTTTATCCCACTTATTACCATACTTGGGTGGCGTGATTTTTGCAGGGTAGTTTTATGCAAGGAAGGGGAAGTTTCTTGTCGGTTGCAGGTCCGCAGTTTGGCTCCAGGGGGCGCTGTAAGCTCTCAGGCAGCTCCAGAAATGGATATGAATTATTCATAAGGAGCCAGGCTCATTGCGAGTTGCTCACACAGTGGCGGCTGGCTTAATTAGAAGTTCAGGCGGGCACACTGATGAAGCCTCATTAACGGTCATCTGTGCAGTCAGGGGACTCATCCTGTGGTCGCAGGACCATCTGCATAGTGCCGGTCATTGGCATCGCTCTGCGAAGTGCACTTACGCTCATGCAGAGACACCAGCTCCTCGCTGCACATTTTCACAGGCTCTTCTCAGGAGGTGCTCGCAAACACACAGTCAAGCGGACGGCCAGCAAACCATGTGACCCAGAACATACTCAAAGCGTTGTTATGCATTGTGCTGACACCTGCAAGTATTCTTACTGCAGGGGGAAAAAAACTTTTAATTTGTGTGGATCTATATGTCTAGTGAAAGCGTGTGTGTGGATTTTCGCTGCAGTTGTGCGCGTGTGGGCGTTTTCATTGTGGGTGTTTGTAGATATTTGCTGTCAGCAACTGATTTCGAAAGATTATAATTAAAAAATGGAGAGAAGATGCAACTGTTCAGTGGTGTGTGTGTGAATCTTATATCAGCATTTGTGTTTGTTCCATCTGTTTTAAAAAGATGATAATTAAGACTATATATAATTAAAGAGTAGATAGTAACTGCAACTGTCCTGTGTGCTGTGTGTGTGGATTTTTACTGCAGGTGTGTGCGTTCTTACCATTGTTGTGTGTGCATGCGCTACCACAAGCCACATTTGTTCCAAGAGAGTTTGTTCCAATGAAGAAGTTATAAACTATCTTCTTTCCTCTTTACCACCTATAAATGTCTTGTCCTGGTTTTATAAAGCATGAAAAGTGTCAGCATTGAGACACTGGTATTTTCCACATTTTCTTCATTAGCCTGTTATGTATTCTAGTCTCGGCTGATCTGATGTTAGCCTATTACAATTACAGGCCAGATTTCGCAAAACCAAGCTGCAAATGGACATTGTCGATGATTCGGGGATAAGGATGATTGTCATCGTTGAAATTTTAACTGGAAATCCAGAGTAATAGCGTTCATAGTGGGCATTGCTCTTATGGTCCTTGTTGGAGTATTTTCTGAAGAGAAGAGTGCAGATGGATATGAGCAAAATAGCTGTGGGGAAAAAGTGAATACATGACCACATATTACCTTGGAGAGCATTTATACCATAAATAAAATACATGAGCAGGGACTTACTGCCAGCAAAAATTACCCAGTCAGTGTCTGACTCGCCCCTGAGTATTTTGCTCTTTTAAATTTCTAACTAAATAAAGAGAAGCTCCAGATGCCTGTTTCATACAGAATAAAACATTTTAGGATGGGTTTTATGGTTCTCTTTACATTATGTTAAAACTATAATGACCGAACGACCAGAAGAGCGAGATCTGATGCCGTTTTGGATTATCATCTTATCTCTTTTGCAATTTATTTCCCAGCCAAGCTGAAGGCGCCTTCCTCACTCGCACATTCCGTTAGCGAGGACACGGGTGACCGGAGAGCCCCCCGAAGCTGGATCCTCACGGAGAGCAAATTAAGTGCCCAGCGGGGGGCAAACACAGCACCGACGGAGCCTCTTTTAAAGGTACTCCTCTCCCCGCCCACGTAAAAATCGTGAATTTCACATTACGTCTGAGAAGGGCTAAACTTTTGAAGAACATGCTTCACAGACTCTTCAGATATAAATCTATGATTAGCTGCCATTTCAGTGAATTAAGTGAAAGAAAGCGAGTATTTTAATTATAGTTTGCCTGCCTTGTTCTTTACGGGCAGATCAATTGCCTGTGAAATGACGCATCCTGCAGGTTTTTTTTGTTCTCTGTGACTCTTGTCTCTGTGGATCAGAAGCAGACGCTGATGGTAAGTGTGTGTGTTAGTGTGTGTGTGTGTGCGTGTATGTGATAAAGGCCTAATGTTACCTTGCGTGTGACACACACACGCACAAAGCAAAATCCTTCTATCTGGAAACATCCAAATACGTGTATATAATGCAGGTTCTGCTAAGGTTTAGCACCTAATATAGATAATAAAAGTAAGCTTCTAATGTAAGTTCTTGCTATTCCATATGTTTGTGTAGGTAAGTGAAATAAAGCCATTATATTGCACGTCCTGCAGAACATCTCAGAAAGCAAATTTTCTTGTTTCTGCTGGAAATTCTGGGCTGCAGACCGAAGCCATCGGGGTGATGAGGCCTGTACTGGTCTAAGCCATCCAGTAAACGGGGAATCCGGTTTCAAACCTTTTTTTTTTGGCAAATAGAGCTGTGCTCTGTTTTCAACCTGATACGGAGGGCAAGAGGAAGGGCGAGATGGAGAGAGGGAGAGAGCGAGAGGGAGGGAGTGAGAGAGGGATTGAGCTAAAAGGGAAGAGCAACGCTGAGCTGAGACTGAAGGCAGCGAGGGTAGCGGCAGCGGGGCTGACTGGGTTTAATTGGCTTTAAGGGTTGGGGGCTGTGTTCCAGCGCTCCGCACGGCACTGTCACACTCCATTAGATGCACAGGCCGGATAATGAGAGCGAGCACAATCAGCTCCCAGCAGACGTGTCCCCCAGCCACGGCTAGGCAGGCTGTCACCCCCCAACCCCACCCCCCAGCCGACTCCTCATCTCCCTCAGCCCCACAGGCTGCCATTTCGGCTGTCACACCCACCCCCAAGACTCGCTCACCTCGAAACTCCTAGCAGGGACGGCTGCTTTTCCACCAGCTCTCGCCTCTCCCTCGCTTTTGTGCTGCGGCACCAAATTGAGTCATGATTCTTTTCTCTGTAATGTTTGTCGTGGAGAATGGAAAATAATTTCTGAGGTTATGAATTGTGCGACGAATCCGGGCCTATATAAAGTGTCTGCATTGTGTTATAAGATCCTGTCCCATTCGCTACGGTTGCTGCCGTGATTTCATTTCCAAGTGAAGCTACTTTAAGACAGAGGTTTGGCATAAAGTCAGGTTCGTAAAGGGTCCAGACACAAAGGTGTGGCTCTTCACATCGCCGTGTGAGTCGTCCTGTGTCTGTAGACTCCTAACTTCATACTGTGGTTTAAATCTTTCAATTTGAATCTCTTCCTTGATGTTCACTCTTCTCTGCTGAGCTTCCTTCATGAGGAGGGGAGCTTATTCTCAGAGGCAAACCAAAAAACCTGACAAAAGCTCATCCTGGGCAAAATTTAATCCCTGCTGGCATGTTCATGTTTCAGAACCCCTGTACATATTCCAGAACCCCTGTGCATGTTCCAGGCCCCATGTGTATGTTACAGAACCCCTGTGCATGTTCCAGGCCCCATGTGTATGTTACAGAACCCCTGTGCATGTTCCAGAAGCCCTGCACATGCAGGATTTCCACCACATTCATCTCATCCACATTTCCATTTTACCTCCACATCCCACGTTTCCAGCCACCCCTTTTTTCATATTCCACACTCCAAGTTTCCATAATCTCTCTCAAAACCACATTTTATTATTTCAGTTCTTTTTAAATTTTGTTATCCATTTTCAGCTCAGCTTCCATTCTAATGTTCATTTTCCATGTTTCCAATTTCAACATTTCACATTCCATCTAATTTATATTCTACATTCCAGATTTTGTTCTGATTTCCATATTTCCATCTCATAAAAAAACTAAAAAAAAAACACCAAACTAGCAGCCCATGGAAGCTGTAAATGCACCCATTGGCTGGAGCTTATTGCATTTTCAGTTTATTATCAGCACTACTGGATGCTATTTCCTGCTTTGTGACAATTATACAGATGATCTGAGTGCTCTCCTATCTGCCTGCTCACATTTATTTCTCCTACTGATTTTCTAATCTTATGTTCGTCGCGTCTCAGCACCACTCTGACCCCAGTTTCATCCATCCACTGAAGCAGGTCAATTAAGAGGCATTTAGTTTTAAAATTGTATCAGGTAAAAGTGAACCAGCTCACACTTAAATGAGACGGTGAGCACCTCCACTTCATGGAGGCTTCCGTATCTGAAGGAACAGCCTGACTAATCATACTCAATATAGAAACATTGCCTTTAACCTTTAATTTTTAACGGGGCTACAATTTTTCTCTCTGATGCTGGCTGTCATGGTCAGATCTCATTATGGATTTATAAGTGGCTTAGTTTATCATTATTATTGAATTTCAGTATCTTTGGAGGCTATTCGTCGCTGAATATTTTACTGTGGAAAAAATATTCTAATATTAAACCTTCTTTTATACAGTTATTGCTTCTGTGGTTTCAGTAGCCTTAGAGCAACCTTTAAAACAAAACCGGGTACTGCAGTGAACCTTTAAAACAAAACCAGGTACTGCAGTGAACCTTTAAAACAAAACCAGGTACTGCAGTGAAGAAGCTAAATAAAGAATGAGGGTCCACTTCCTCCTGTCCAAAATGCATTATTTAGTGGGCACCAAAAAAATGACAGTAAAAGTTCTTCAAGTTTCCTAAATGGCGAATGCATTTACTGAAGAACAGTGAACGCAAACCCCAGACAGACAGGACCTATGCTTCCTTATTATCCTCCTTTGCATAAAGCATAGGTTCCTTCCAGGATCGAGCATCGCGCCACATGGATCAAAGCCTTGCGCAGACACTGTTTAGGGAGGTTTGATGGCAGGTGATGCATTCTACGTCATATGTTCGAGTCCTGTTTTTTCTCTCAGGCCCTAGAACATACCTTCAGTATCTTTGGAGCCTATGACCTTGATATACACATAAGTCCACACTGCAGTGTATAACATTCAAAGACCCAATACCTGTACAGTGGTTGCAATTGCATTGTGCTGCTTTCCCTTAATAATCACAGCTTGATTAGTCTCAAAATGTCATCGTTCATTATATTCTGGCAATGAAATACAAGAAGAAAAACAGCTACAGGAGGTGATTAACAGGGCACTATGGCCTGAATAGATGCATTGGCCACATTTAACATCAAATGTTACATTAGAATATCTGTAAATGAACGTGCATTAAATATGGAAGCACTTTGTGTATGCACGGCTTTATAACATCTAAGTTACTGTATAAGGGTATAGGGACTATGGACTCTACAGTACCATGATAAGTCCAACCAGTGTCTTTTTTCTGGCCTGAGTAGTGGAAGGAATATTGGATCATTACACAAAATGTCATGATTCTGAGTCGTATGCAAGGGTAATTATAGCCTGATTGGCTGATGTCAGCTATGTTTCATGAGTATATGAACTTTTATTATGTGATTTGTTGGGACATCTGGCCACAGACACACACACAAAATTTCATATTCTTACACACGTGGACAAAATTGTTGGTACCCTTCAGTCAATGAAAGAAAAACTCACAATGGTCACAGAAATAACTTT
>JAODKF010000022.1:2291189-2328059 GCA_026779585.1 Mormyrus proboscirostris | reverse complement strand
AAGGGTGTCGTGACTGGGATTAGGGTTTTTCCCATAGAAATGAATGGACGGTCCCCATTTAGATAGGAAGACCAACTGTGTGTGTGTGTGTGTGTGTGCGTGTGTGTGTGTGTGTGTGTGTGTGTGTGCGTGTGTGTGTGTGTGTGTGTGTGTGTGTGAGACACCTGAGCAGGGACCCACACTGCTGATTAGTGCATGGGGGAAGTAATTAAGTAGAAAACCAGCTGAGTGGCTCTCAGCAAGTTACTCGGGAGATGGAAGCAGAGGACGTTCAACACGGGTTATTATTAGAAAGAAAGGAGAAGGCATTGGCACGCAGGGCACCACAGGCCAGCGAGGCTCCATGCTCCACTCTCCGCTCATCCGTATGCCTGATCTGACACTGTCCATTTTCCATTTTGAATTAGTGACAGATTTTAGAGACGTTTTATCATAACCCTGAGATGGACATGCATCCCATTAAGTGTATATCCCAGTCTTACACACTGGCCCTATAACCCTGACCAGGATAAGCAACTGGAAGATGGAAGGATGCCTGGGCTTCAGTACAACCATTTATTGCAATCACGCAGCATACAATATAAAGCTTCCATGTTTTTGCATATATATTGTGAGTATGTGCATAAGCAATACATTTCAATGAGTTTTCCATTTTACAACCTATGCAACTTACAATGAGTTGAATGTACTGTATGACAAAAGTTTTTTTATTATTATTATTATTATTATTATTAAGTAAATGTATGCAAAAAAAAAAATAATTCAGACAGCCATACGCCTGGCATAGTACTCTATCTAGTGCGAGTTGCATTCTGTACAATAGTTGTCACAGGAAAGTACTGTACCGTACAGCAGCATAACCATCCCAGCCTGACCTGCATCTACCAATCTCATTTTCACACCTAAAAGTCACACCTGTCTGTGAGAACAGAACCCAGTCATAAGTTGGGGACAGTTTGTACTATTTATGGAGGGCACAATACAGATGCTCCTCATTTGACAACCTACCTGTTTACCAGCCGCCCAGAGTTATGACCGGCTCTCCGACCAGTTGGCGAGAATTTTGATTGCGGAAATGGCAGCGCAGCCTTTCTGTTATACTCAGTTTGTTCTGGTTTCTAATTTATTTGGGTCAGCGAAGGAAGGTTGTATATGATTTGCAGTCATCCTTTATTTTGATCATATCAGTTTACACTGAACTCACGATCCGTCGCCTTTATATCGTGGCATATACTTTGTATTGTGGGATAGGGAACGTCCAGTAGCTTGTAAAGCATGAACGTGTGCAAGGTTGAAGTTTTTACTTGATTTATATCTTTAGTTAGTATATACAAGTAACTTGTCTATTCTCTATGCGCTGTTGTAGTTCAGTAATATGCAAAAGTATGCTAACAGTGATTCACTGGATTGCAGTGACGCTAATTTGAGATAAGTGCCTATATATGATAGCGTATCATCTATTTGTAATTCCGTTGATGATTATCATTAGCATTTATTGGCCAGCTTGTTGTTTCTTTGCTATGCTAGAAAAGAAACCTCCTTTCTGTGTTTTGTTTACTACAGTTTCACTCACAGATTTTCACTTACAGAGAAAACACGTGACAGGACAGTGCATTGTTTATTACGCCATACAGTACACTACTGTACAAACATTTATAAATATACTGAAAATACCAGTATAGTATGCTTAAAATATCATTAAGTGGCGGCTCCTTGCTTATCTACCAATTTGCTTAAAAACCTTTTCGTGGGAGCAGAACTCAGTCTTTAAGTGAGAATTGTTTATATTAAAGTCTTTCAGAAATTGAGACACCTGCTGGTACATTTTAGTATCACAAGTAAACTGTAATCTCATTCAAGAGATAAAATGGGCAACAAAACTTAACTTAATAGCACTTAAACTCCCAAATGTAGCGCACAGAAAAGGCAGAATGCTGCAGACCTCGGTACTGCTCTCAGGGCTGCGATTCTGTCACACTGACAGACGGGCCCCTGTGCTCCAGTGTGTTCGCACTGCACCTGCCGCAGCTTTTAAATGTCACCCAGGATTGTTTCACCGCCAGCCACGATACCAGCAGCAATGGCCCCTTTCAGTCCTTCCTCATCTCTTTCCGCATCTGACAGGACCACATGAACCTAAAAGCCTCTATCCTGATGTTACTGCCGGAGCAAGACTACAAAAGGGCCTCTAACCAGATACCCATGGGCGTGGATCAGGAAGGGAGGGGGCAAGATGGAGAAATTAACATGCCTGAGGAGACTCCATCCCTGACCTCAGCTACCGCTGTCGCTCTCGATCGCCATCACGCTGGACCCCTTGCACTGAAGCAGAGCCATAAGCTAGAGAAAGGAGAGACACAAGGTGGTCCTCCGAGAGGGTAACAGAGAGACCTGCGCATCAGAAGAGACAACCACATGCAGACATAGGTGGGTAATTAAGAGAAAAGAGACCCACATCAGAATCAGCAAAGTGTTGGGTAGAGTGTTACGTAATCCATTAGATAATTACAACACATTTGATTTAATCACTATCTTTCATAAGAGTTGCTATTATAATAATCAAATATAAAGGAGGGGAGATTTCGCACTACAGATACTGCCAGGTTTTTATCCCTGTTTGGCACTAATGGTAGGTGCCCAGCCAGCCCTCCACCTGGGGCTGTGGTAGTGTGCAGCCTGAGTTGGAACTACTGTAGATGGGATGTACCAAAGAGACATGCTTTTGGGGGGGGGGGGGAGTCAATGTCCTCTCAAAAAATAGGGAGTACTGTCACAGTGCAAAAAACATTAACAGAAAAGACTCCAGAAAGGTGGGTGATAGACTCAGACTATGAAGTGAAGTACCTCACTCTGAAGAATTAGCTCTTGATGACTAACACTAATAATAATGACTATTTTTATACATGTTTGAGAGTCCTTCTGGCTGGGATGGACAGGGTAGGGAACAAGGCACGATTCTGAAACCTGGTTTTCCAGCTCAACACAAAGCAAAATAGAAAATAGTATGTGAGAAGACAAAAAAATGAAACTGATGATGGTACTGCACTGTAGCAACCCCTGAGATACTGGGGCTTAAAGGAAACAGATGAAAAAAAAGCCAGTTAATATTTTCAGTGAGAATCAGAGACAGGTGGAATGAAGTGACAAAGGTAACCCCAGCCACACAACCCTCCCTGTGCAGACACTTGAGGAGACTTTTGGTGTAAAAGTCCTGCTAAGTTCCATCAACATACCAGCTTCAACAGTGCTGAGCTAGAATCCCAGAATCCAGCCATAGAACCGAAGGATATCAAGACAATTATATTCCTGTTTACTTTCTTTGGGCTTCTTTACACTCTCCAAGTTTCTCTTGCCCATAAAACACTGGAATTACTGCCTTTGCTGGCCTATAGAGTTAAAACCTAGGACTGACATTCCCCGAGCTTCTGCAGAGTAGGTGAAAGCAAAGCAACAAAAGAAAGAGCGATCGAAAGAGGGAGAGAGAACGACAGACGGGGATGGAGGGAGACACACTAAAAAGAAATGGGGAGCTATGAGCCGGAGGCAGGATTGAAGTAAACATAACAGTAACAGGGTCAGGAAGAGATTTAGAGGCACACCCACCCCCCACCCCCCAGCCGCTAGGGGCCTGATTAGCGTGGGTTGGATGTGCAGCCAGCATCGCAGGGTAGATGTTAAGAGAGGACCTCAGAGGCAGGAGCAGGCACTGTTTGCATGGAAGCGAGGCACGAGGACTCTCTACCTACCCTCCATTCACCCGGGGGGGGGGGCAGTGAAAGGGAAAGTGCCGGGCCACTGACTGCGTCCTCAGCAACTAGCATCATCATCTAACCGTGAATTCTAAGGAGCAGCAAGAGTTTAATAACTGGAATTTTCTCTGGTCTGAAGTCAATTCACAGCTATCAATAATCCACTAATTAAATCTAGTGTCTGGGGCTGTGTGTTCATATTCTGCTCAAGGCCTTTTCTTTCTCTCGTCAGAGTACCACATAAAACGGATCTGTCGCAAAGCGCTCAGGTGCTTTAAGGTGCTAATATAGTGTTTCACTTTAAAATTTTAACTTCTTTAGTAAACAAGGTCTTTTTGCTTAAAGTAACTGGAAGATGTAAAACATCAAAACATCAATATGGGAGCTTGTTGGTGTCAAGAGAGTGCATTTGGATGCTTTAATAGAGAGGATCAAATCAAATCATCAGTTAGATCACTGGACATGTCGTCCCTAAAATGAACACTACAGATTTTATAAAATCATTCTCAATTAATAAATATTCTGACACCAGATGTTTACTGTCTATCAAGCTATGAACAGAAGGAGTGACGTATGATGACTGTAGAACAGTAGGTCTAACGCAGGGACATTGCTAGAAATTCTGGGCCCCCTAACAAAATACAAGTCCCATGTATAAAATTTTATAAATGGGGGAAAGCTGTCCCTCTTGGAATATTTTGCCAAGTGGGCCCCCGACAGTAGATTTTTAGGGTCCCTACATAGTGCTAGGCTCCCTGAATCTGCCAGGACATCCATGCTGCTCCGACACTCCTAGTCTTATGTGTGTTGGTGCTCTTGTACATTTTTCTAGGTTCTGCTTTCAGACTTCTAGACAGAGTAATTTAAAACATTTGCGTTCATGCCCTTGCGATTCCGTGACCCCCAACAGCAGTGAATGACAAGGATGTGGGAGGAGAAGCGGTGGGGAGGGGTGGCTGGTGACGGATCACCGTGGAGCAGGGCAGGAGCCCTCGAGATGCGGGTCTGACAAGCCCATCAATAAAACCCACTGGGAATCTGATCAATCCTTTGATGAATGATTAGAGCAGCAGATCCTTAGCATCACCTGGCTGCCAGGCTCAGAGAAGGAGGAGTTGACCGGCTCGCCCGGAGAATCCCTCCATGTGCCAGAAGGAGATGCTCAAACATATGCCTTAAACGACCGAGCCTCTCTTACCGGGCCGGTTCTCCCAGGGGAGTCCTTTCAAGAGACGCAGCCATTTATTTTTGTCAAGGACGTTTGTGTGCTGCTTCCATGATGCTTATTTTATTTGATCTTATAATCGCATAGATCATGTGCCTGCTGAGAGGAAAGTCGTTCATTGATAAATAGGCATCCTACCTATCCGGTGTTAAATCAGCGAGTCAAATCCGGCACTGCCACTGAGTTATTAATGCTGACTTTCCCAAGCTACATATCGGTAATATTTATCTTTCTACAGCCGTCAGGTTAACGATTCCTAAAAAAAAAACAAGCGCAGTTTAGTTTTGCATGGATGCACGCACACGCTATCTATTCATTGATCCCTGCACAAGCACATCCATCATGACTTTGGACCACGGTAAATAAATCCGTCCAAGCAGGGGCTGACGGATCAGTCATCAAGCAGTGTGAGCACCCTACTCTGTTACTGTGACTAATTCTGTTGACCTGTTATTGGCTCATTGTGAAGCTCCAAGCTACCCCAGGGGAACATGGGTAGGTGGCAGTCACAAGCAAACTAATGGCTGCACTCAGATGCTCTGCCCCCTCACGCCCAACCAAAAGTATTTGGCCACATTCCTGGACCTGCAGGAGAGACAGATTAGGCAGGAAAGGTGCCCATGCCAGACTGCCCTATGCGCCTGGTCCTGAATTCCACTTGGGGACTTCGGAAGCAACATATACTTGCGCCACATGAAATATAAGGCATTTATATGGAACCTTGTTATTTCACAAAGGAATTAACAGGTCCAAAGTCTGACGCAGGTCAACAGATGGGCCAATGAGAGGCACAGTATATTATGGTGCCTTTTAAATGGGCCACAGAATTCATTATTCAACAGCAGCGTTTATTAGTCCATGAAAATGGACAGAGGAGAGCCCAGGAATCATTGTGTTGTAGCCCTGATGGCTAATGCAAGCCAACGTGCTGGAAAATACCGTTAGTAAGCTGCACGGTTGCTGGTAAGAGGGTTCAATTATACTGCCATTGTGAAATATGAAAAAAGCAAAAAACCTCATATAGTATGGTTACAATGTAATGTTTCATGTGATTGTTTTGAACATCCCACCTTTAATGAGCCGCAGGGCCGGATCCAGGTATATGCAAACTACACAGCTGCCTAGGGCCCAGACAAAGTTGTGAAAAACATATTTATTATATGCATGGCTAGATCTAGCTATAGGTAGAATTGGCAGTGGCCAACGGCTTCCAGATTATCTCCATTGTGGAGGAAGTTTTCATCGGTTTTCTTGGTGGGGGGAACTCTCAAATAAAGCTTTGCCTTGGGCAACTCAAAAGGTAGATCCGGCCCTATTGAGTGGTCAGCCCTCTTTGAATTTTGTTTCCACACCTTTCATCCGACGTCTAGCCCTTTCAGAAACCTTTAACGCATCTACTTTACTTGCCTGTCCAGATGAAGCCATAGTATTTCCGACATTATGGGATTTAAGGCTGCAAAACAGGACTGGCAGCAGACTCATGACAGCCCACCATTCAGTCACTCAGTGAAGTGCCACTTATTATTCTGATGAAAGGAGAAAATGCAGATCTTTCGACCTACAACACAACACACATCATACAAATCGTGCTCACCATTGGAGGCATACATATTTTTTCAATAAGACGGTGTGACAGGAATTATAATGAGTCAAATTGTTTTGATTTATCCCTTCTTTTCCTTCTACCTCGCTTAGGCACACACACACGCACAGACACGCAAACACAGCGGACGCTTTCCACCGCACCGCTAGCACCGAACATCTGTCTTTCCTCTCCCCAGCCACTAAGTGTTACAGTCAATGTCAGCCATTCAGTTGAGCGGCCTGTTTGGGAAGGGCTTCTGGGCAGAGCGGATTCGTCCGGCTGACTTTCACCGATCTTCCAAGCGGAAACATGTCTCAGCAGCCGGCCGGCGATCTCACACTCATCGCCCAGAGGACGGTAACGAGGGCTTTTGCGTTTACCCCTGCTCTGTGAAGATGACACGTGCCTCGGCCAAGCTGAAACTGCCCTTCAGAGAAAGACAGCATGTACTCAGGCATTTCATGACCTCCTGTTTTATGCTCTGAATATGTTTTAGCTTAATATGTTTTGTTTCTGTATAATCTAAATCAGGACTCTTCAAAGCTGGACCTCGATTTCAAATGCAAGCCTTGTTTTCAGTACTCCCCAGTAGTTAGTTTAATAATTACTTATTCCGATTGGCTACAGAGGCTTCACACCTGGCCTACGGGTAAAGAAAAAAATCATCAGCACCCAGATATAAATGCTTTCTTATAGTTCCTGGTAACAGTGACAACCCCCAAAAATAAGCAATACATGGACAACAAAGCCTGTTTGTCTAGGCAATGAGTCCTACCTTCTGCAGATTGTCTTGGCCAAACAAAGGAGCTCTTTCAGCAACAACTGAGACAGTTGCGCTGCTTCAAGAAACATTACATAAGGTCTTTTCTAACTTAGGATGCTTTTGCACCAGGTACCGTACTTTCGGTACTTCCGGTACTTCCAAAAAGTACCAAAAGTATGGTACTTCTTTTGTGTCGATTTTCCACTGGCGTAAAAACTGGTACCGGCACCAAATGACATCATCAGTGACCACCCCTGACTGACATCATCACAAAGCATGGCGCTTTATTAATAGCTGTTATTTCGTTAAATATAAACATAAAAGACGTGCTGAGACTGGTGTTGTTGATTCTTACAATTTGAAGTTCGGTCAACCAGCTTTTTGTTCGATGTTTCACCTGTGTGCCCCATTTCTTCCAAGCGACTTGTTATTACGGCAAATACTTTTTATTTCGAGTCGTGCCATCCAAATTTTGCTGGATCTGTTCATCCGACCATATGGCGATTAAAGCCTGTTTCTTCGTTTTTCCATCCTTTCATTTTATATTTTTAAAATATTTCTGTTTCTACTGCTTTTTATTTCATTTCTCGCTGTTTGCTGTGTGTTTCAAAAGATGGGGGCTGTATTTTGTTCTGTTTTCAGCGGCAGGCTATTTGCTTAACCAATTGACAGCAAATACGTTTCTAAGTCCCACCCCAAAGTACCGAAGTACCAAAGAAGTACCCCAGCTGATTTGGCACTTTCGGTACTGGTACTCGACCGGAAGTCAATGGAAAAGCGAAAGTACCGAAAGTACCGTACTTTATGTGGTGGAAAAGCACCCTTAGACTGTATGAGTCACACTATGGCAGGAGAGATGGCCAGTTTTCTGAATGGACCAGATCGGCTTGTACAGATTCATCGAACATTCATTTGTTCACTATGCAGTGCCCACTGTGCAATACCCACAGAATTCTACCTATGGAATTCTGAGCTATACTTTCCCTGGCATATCTTGTGCCGTAATTGTTTAGTCTGTTACTTAAACTTGTAGCCTGCCCAGCTGTCCGCCTAGTCTGCCCAGCTGCCCGTGTAACCTTCCAACTACCCGCCTGGCATGTCCGCCCACCTGTCTGCCGAGCCCACCTGCCTAATCCACCCACCTGCTTAGCCCGCCTTCCTGCCCAATCCCCTAGCCACCCCTCCAGCCCACCTGCCTGCTCCCCTGGCCCACCCACCTGCCCGTTTAGCCCACTCACCTGTCTGCTTAGCTTGCCCCCTAGTCTACTGGCCTGCTCATCCCCCAGCCCACCTCCCTGCCTGTTTAGCCCACCCAACACACCCACCTGTCTGTTTACCACACCAACTTGTCTGCTTAGTCCACCACCCCACCCATCTGCCTGATTAGCCTGCCCCCAAGACCACCCACTTAACCCACCCACCCGCCTGCTTAGCCCACCCCCCCAGTTCGCCAAGGCCATCCACCTTTCCGCCTAGCTGACAGAAGCTGTTTTGCCCACTTTGACAGGCTCCTGTACGTTTAGGGCAAGAGACACTATTTGTTACCATCATCTCTGGAAGATGGAGGCCCCACTGCAAATACCAGAGCACTCTTGATAAATGGACCAATCAGTGATGTGTAGCCCTGGGGGTGCTGGGGGGAGCAGAGACATCTATTTAGTGGGTGAACCCTTTCATTTTTATTTTGTTTTCAAACTGAAGATGAAATAGAGGTGAAGAGAGAAATGGAGAGCAAACATTCTTCTGCATAAACACAGTGTATTTTATTTAGTTATGTCAATTTTCATGGTACAAAACCTTTTAATTGCATAAAACCAACTTTTGACATGACTGGACATATAAAATGCTCCTATTTCACAGCATTATAGGCATACAACTATAATCCCATAATTATAATTGAAATTTACAGGTCTCCTTAACTGTTCAGCTACATATCCCCATCTAGAGGGTTTCTTAAATCATCCTTAAACTTGTACTGACATATTGTTTATATTAGATGTCGTTTAGGAGGTATTTATATATGTAAAAGATACTGGTAACTGTCGCGGACAGGGAGAATGGTGCAGGCAGAAATGCGGGTTGTGATCCACTTGTGGCTCTGAGACAGGAGGGGTTTATTAAGCAAAACTGAACACAATGGGGAAGACATAAAATACAAGGAGCACAAGAGGTCAAAACAAGATGGGAGAATGTAACAAAGAAATCATAAATGAAATACACAGGGGAACTGAGCAAACACGGGGCACAGGACTGGGGCACAGGACTGGGGCACAAACACACAGGCAATAACTGTATACAACTACAATGAACCTCAAAGAACATAAAGTTCAGGCACTTAAATACATAGCTAACAAGACAATGCAGGACAGGTGAGAAACATAAGCAGTTAACCAATCACCAAGACTGAGGGCAAACAAGGAACAGGTGTGGAGACTAGGGAAAACTAACACTAAGGGTTAACCAGAACAAGGAAAGCTGAGCAAACAGGGGATAAGGAGCAAAAGACAAGGAACCAACTGAAACACAAAAACACCAATAACATAAAAGCCCTTATAACCAACAACAGTAGGAAAACCAAAAAGAAACAAAACAGATGACGGTTGTTTTTGGCTAGTTTTCGACCCATGACTAACAGGTTTTCAATCTGAGTTACATGCTCAGCCCACTGAGCTATGCAGTGGTGTGGAGAGTAGGTAATGCACATAAGGGCTGAAGGGTGAATGACAGGGAGGAAGACAGGATGGCCAGCAACACCTGCTGGTAAAACAGAGGGGAGAGACAAAGGACAGGGTCGGACAGGCACCAAACCTGACAGGTTACACCGTACTAGAAATTGTCATCTATGATGCACTATAGATACCTTCATGATGCATTATAATGGTCATTATAGAAAATGACGATGCTTTTTGTATTATGAAGGTATTTATAGTGCATTATAGATGAGAGCATTATAATGCATAATAAGAATGGCTATAATGTGTTATTCCTTTTCATAAAAATTTATAGCCATGTTTCTAATGCTTTATGAATGCATTATAATGTGTTATGAATGTTCATAGATTCTTACAGAAATATCAGTCATAGGACGTGTTGTGAGATATTTTTATAATCTTACAGAAATATTAATTAATGTAGTCATTATTGGATGGCTACCTAATTATGAAAAAATAAAAAAAAAAGTTAAATTTTAAAATGGCTGGCTGTAATAGACTGACTATACAGTACAGTAGTGCAACTGAAAACCCGGCCTGCTCTACTGCATTGGTCAAGGCCAAATGTTTGAGGCCAGGCCTAGTTTGGAAAAGTGTTTTGCCACTTATGAATTATAAACATGCTAGAAGTAAGTGATCTTGCAGGAAGGTAACAGTATTTTCAAGGTTACTGGAAAAAGTATCTATGTGCAGGGGCGTTGGTTTCATATTAACATGGGGGGGGTATATCGGAGTCAGAGGTGTGATGTAACATCAATTCTATAGTCGCACTGGATAGAGTTAGTTTTTTTCTCATAAGATATTTGTCACGATGCGTGCAGACAGGCGAGCGGGTAAGCAGGCGAGCAGAGCTGGTGATACGGGTAATCGGGGTTTATTCGGCACACAACGGTAGACATCCACGAAACATCCATCTGGGGAAACTAACTCAGACGCAGACTAAATGCACACGACAGGCTCAACATAACGGGCAACAGGTGATTACAATCAGGAAGTAACATGAGGTAACGAGGGGGGCGTGGCACACACGAAGATCGGACAAGCCAATATTGCTGTTATAGTTACAATATATAAAGTGAAATTTATCTTTCCATTCATACTGTTATTCATCTTCACTAATATGGTACTTTAGCTACATTAAGTCCCGCATTGTGTGCTGTATTTGCGGGAATTATAAATATTATGCACAATTTCCAAGATTCCGCCACCTATGTCAAGCCCTTCATTGTGAAAAAGTTACCTCACCTTAGGGTCTACTATGATGCCCCTGTCACCCTTCTGCTCCCTGTCTCTCTCACAAAGACATCCTAACTTTTCGGAAAAGAAACACAACACACATAAAATAGAAACTAGAAGATCTTCTACTAGAGACCCATAGAAGTAAATATAGGAGATCTACTGAATCTCTTCTTAGCAATAAATGAGACTTTCTGCCAGGGCTATTTACCAATTAAATGATTCCAAGTTGCTGGTAACTGAGTAACTTACTTTTTGGTGTTTTCCAAATAAATACCAGATCTGGCCCCATTCTTTGAGCAGCTTCTTACTCATTCTTACACGGTAACAGCAAACACAGTGACATGAGAATTGTGACTGACACAAACACTATGTACCGCTGCGATATCAGAGTTGCAATTTGAGCTATGGGGTAAATTAACCAAGCTAGTTTGCAATATCAAATAAGAAAATCCTTATGAAACAATCTACATGAGATGATTAAATTCCACTACTTCACATAGCCTTTTATTGATGAACTGTTGGTTATGATGTTAACTTTACATACAAAGCCGTACCGGGCTTCTGCGCTCACCGACCTCTATGTTACTCAGCTCTTTACTCGCGGGTCTGGCAGTGAGCGTCTGTCTGGCAGAGCGGGAGTGGAGAATAAGCCATTTTAACGGAGAGTAAGGGTCTAGAAATAAAAAATGGAAGAAAAAAAAAACTTTATGTAATGAGATACACAAATGCTCCTCTACTTACGAACTTTCAACCTACGAACTTTCAGACATACGAACGAAGAAAACTGTAAGCCCAAATTGTGTTTATTGGACTCCCGTTTCCTGTCCACAACATCATTTTTTTTTTCTGTGCACCAATTCCGCCTAGTACGACTTCTGGCTGCTACTCCCGTCGCACAGCAGCAGCATCCTAGTTCTTCGTACTTGCGTATACCCTTAAAATTATGTTGAATAACGACTTACGAACGTTGTAAGTTATAAACGGCCATTCGGAACACATCTCATTCTCATAAGTAGTGGAGCGTTTGTATTAATCGCATGTGTTTTTTGTAAACCAGGCATCATATGTAACACTATTGAGAGGGATGATCCCCCCCCCATCTCAACACTGGGGGGACATGTGGTCCCATCCCCTCTACATCTATTATTATGCCTGTGTCTATGTGTGTGTGTGTGTGTGTGTGTGTGTGTGTGTGTGTGTGTGTGGGTGGGTGGTTCAGATATCCTTTACCTTTTGGGGACCAAATGATGAATACCTGTTTTTTTACCTTTTGGGAACCAGTTTCCTGGGGTTTTGTGGGGTTTGCATAGATCACATATGGGGACCAAAATATCTTCAAAGTGTAGTAAAACATAAAACATTCTTACTTTCGGGGACATTTTGCAGGTCCCCATCTGAATAACCTTGATTTCATAAAAGTCTGTGAATGCAATCAAAAAAGTAAAAATACCAAAAGTCTTGTATTTTGTTTTGTTACTTATGGCAAAGGCTAGGGTTGAGTAGGGTTAAGGGCGTCATGATTGAGAAATTAATTGAAGGTCTGCCAACACGTGTGTATGTGTCTGTGGGTTTGGACAAAACCTGACCTTGCCGAAACCTGTCAGTTTTCATCTATTTTATTTATCTTTTACTGGTTTGGGGCTGCAGTACAATTAAAAGTCTCCACGTATATCCAACTGTGAATGTGGGTTTGTATGCTTGTGTGTGCATGCATGAGAGTGCAGTGTAAGATGAATAATCAATTACAATTAAAAATGTGGGTCGATAAGGATGCAGAATGTTGAGTCGAGCAGAGTCTCAGAGTTTCTGGGGGCTGAGTAAGTCTGAAATGTCATTAACATCCAGGCAAGATACAATGAGCACAAAAGCCATTAGCTTAAATAATGAAGGAGCTACAGTTCAATGACAAACTAGCAGAACTTGCTGCCTTCAATGGCAGTGATAGCCTGTGGTTCTGAAGGAGAAAAATTAAGTTTAGACTTCGGCTGACATTCTGCCATCACTGCAAGAGGTAAGTGCTAAGGGCTAAAGACTCAAGGCTAAAGACTCAAAACAAAAGTCTAAGGACTAAAGACTCAAGGCTAAAGACTCAAAACAAAAGTCTAAGGACTAAAGACTCAGGACTAAAGAGTCAAGTCTAAAGTCGAAACACTAAATGGTATGGCCCAAAGGCTAAAGGCTCTCTCCCAACCATGTGTAACTGTGGTTCATGTCTCTGTTTGAGCTTAAATCACCTGAGGGTGTCATGTGGTAATAAGACCTGTCTCTCTCAGCCACAGCTTGTGCTGTCGATCACTCTTTTTGATTGCCAGAACCCCCCCTTGCCTTTTGGGGACACAGCTGACAACGTAAACAAAAAACAACACTACTTAGTTGCTCAAATTGACACATTTCACCCCCAAGAACAAGTGATGAACCCCAGAGCTCAAAAGGGGATTGATTTGTTTCTATAAGTCAAAGATGGATACCTGTAGTATCCTATCCAGGGTGTCATTTGCCTTGTGCCCTGTACTTCCCAGGGTTTGCCCCAGGCTCAAAGACCCCGTACCGGATAAGAAGGATGGAAGATGGATGGGAAGATATGATGGATACTCTTAACGCCTGGAACGGTTTCTGCCATAATGAGGGTTGCAAGAGAGCGAGTTACAGCAGGCATCTGCTAGCATGCAGGCTGGTTAGGAGTGACGGTTAAAAGACTCGAGATGTCAAAGCAGCCCCGGGTCCCACCCCTGCGTCTTCTCAGCAGCACATGAGCATATGTGGGCTGACAGGCTGCTGTAGCAGGAGCGGGGCCACATGGGCGGAGCTCTCTGGCCCTGCCCTTCGTCGCCTGTGACAGCAGATGAAGGAAATTAGACTTGATGTCCTCACATCAGAACCTGCCTCTGAGCAGAGTGGGAGTGATTGGGCAAAGCTAGTTGGGGCTGGGTCACCATAACCTTTCGTATCTTACATGTCCCACAGCAAAGAGTTAATGAGGTATGAGCCCATGTATAGATCCGATGTAATGCTTAAATTTAATTTAATAAAGACAAATAGTATATAGATGCTCATTGTAACTACTTCCAGTAGTTCTAGCATTCAACGCTATTGTGCTAGCACTAGCTAGCTCATCTAATGCAGTGGCACAACAGAAAGAAGGGAAATGGACCCCTTATTCCCCCCAACAGCATATGACACTACAGTGTTAGATCGCAGGGACAACCTAAATTATATCAAGCGATTTTAAAAGCCTCACAGTTTAAATATAGGTGCAGCTCAATCATCCATTTATTGAGAATAGTCAATTACAGTCTTCTTTTAGGAACATTTTTTACTTGCACCCACTCTCAGTTCAGAAAAGATAAGTGAAATGGGTTTAGTACTACTTAATTACTTTTTCCAGTGGTGTTGCGTTGTGGATTTTGATGCAAAATTTTATCCTGAAGCTTTATGTCCTTCTGAGCTACTATCAGTGTTTTCTAAAGCAGGGTTCAGCTTTTACTAGGGTACCAGAAGGTCTAGTTAACAGAGGAGGTATTCTTTCCAGTGCTGAGCACCATATCGATAGCATTGGGGGATATAGATCATTCACAGCACCAGGATCTTGTGATTTACATAGCAACCCTGATGAGCACAACTTCTACATGCTGTAACAGAATTAAAGCAACACAAATGTGTATTTGATAGAGAACATACCCCAAAATTTTAATTGTTGATACTAATCAGTCAGAGGTTTGTATTCCTGACAAACATGAATTTTAATCCATTAATTTGAAATGTACACAACACAAAAATGAATGGAAAGCAATACAAAAATAGCAGAAGCACTATTACTGGATTTTGAAGAATATATTGTAATTTTACTTGATGAGTGACAGCAAGAAAGTATGGAGTATCTTAAAGAGAAGGAGGGAAAAATTACATTTTATTGTCAGAATGAATTCAACAATTTTATACTATTCATCACATTTTAAGAAAGTTGTCGCCAAGCAGTTTCTCAGAGGTAATAAAAACAGAGATAACCAGCTTGCCAGCGTGGTTAAACAGAAAATGCTTTCCCACCTCATAAAGGTAAGTAAGGGGGGGGGTGTGTGCTGATTACAGTGTATTGCCACACCCACCACATAACTAACCACCTCAGGGATGAGAACCTCAGTGCAGCCCACACTAATCCAAATTGACCAGTGTGGGTTTTTCTGGTGGCTGGAGTGCTGATCCTGCCACCAGCCCCCAAATTTCCCTGTAAAGTTGAGGATCTCCTTATAGCACTGGATGTAGATTAGTATCATACCCAGGACAAAGCAATTGCAGGTTAAGAGCTTTTCTCAAGGGCCCAACAGAGTGGGACCCCTGCTGGGACAGATCCCTAGCCACAGAGCCACCACTCCGTCCGCCTCATAAAGATCAGCTTATAATACTGAAAAATCTCTATAAATGTGAAAATCACATACCACTAATAAGATTGTAAAAACATACAATAGCACATTGGTCACAAAGTTGATGATTTTTGAAGTAAAAGGGAAACTACTGGATAGACTTTGAGTATGGTAAAGCAAGAATGATGACTTGTGTAAATATGGGTCCTGCCGAACCAATATTATTTATGGTGTTTTACTGCCCTCTTCTGGTTATTTTTAAATTAACCCTTGCGCCTTGTTCTTGGTATTGTTATGGGCTAGGATAAACGAGTACCAGTTTGCAAAAATAAGGCCCCTTTAACACAAAGAGCACTAATACAGGCTACAGACAGCACTGACACAGGTATTTTTGACACAGGCAGCGGAAGGTAAAGATTATTCCACAACATAAAGCATACGGTCTCTCGATACATTTTGAGAGGTATTCATTTTCTCATCCGTCCAGCCATTGAACTGTTGTCCCAGTAAAACAACGTAGATGCAGTCATATAACACTGGACCAATTTGAGCACAACTTTGAATAAAGGAAATAACAATTTCACCAAACAGAGAAGAAAGTTTTCTTTGGACAAAAATGTGGTCATGGCATGAGTAATAGTTTGAAATGTTGTTCCATTTATTTTATAATTGAGCTGAATCAGCTAAATGTGCATTGTGCACTGGTCTGATGGCCATGGAGAATAGAATAGAAAGTGAATGAATGATGTAATGACTGCTTGGATTTAAATATAAAAAACAATTTATGCATATTAATATACGTTTTATATGAAATATAATGAATTATGGATTAATAAAGAAAATATCATATACATATCGAAATAACATTTCCAGTAATATTCGATATAATGACATGACTCAAATCCCACCCCCAAAAGAATGTAAATAGTGTTACCTTGGTTTGCCAGCCATATTCGTTCCGGAAACGAGCTTGTAATCCAGAACTCTCGTATATCCAAGCGAATCTTCCCATTAGAAATAATGGAAAAACATATGGTTCGTTCCACAACCCAAAATTATTCATATAAAATGATTAATACAAAATATAAAGTAAAAATACATAAAACAAATTAACCTGCACTTTACGTTTGAAAATCGTGGATGCTGTGAGGGAGATGAGAAGAGGAGGGTTATTTTTGTAGGACGACTTTCACTATAACTAACGGAATCACTGCTATATGTTGGCTCACTGGAATCTTTTTTTCTTTTTGTCAGACTTTAACAAGGAACCTATCCAATGACAGCCGCTTTTGCCTCCTTTTCGTTTTCGCGGAAATGTGGACATTGCATTGTCGTTAAACAGATTCATCGATCGCACTGCTACGCCCATGTTCGGGTGGTGCTTTTCTACTAAATTTTGACTATACGAGGACAGGCATGCCGACTGAGACCGAGCATGGGAAACGATTACATCGGCTCAGTTGTGATTACGTGACGCTAGGCAAACAAAGCGTATACGTAATATTCGTATTGCAAGGCCTCGCTCGTTTATCAAGATAAAGTTTATTTTACATTTTTGCTCGTCTTGCAAAACACTCGCAAACCAAGTTACTCGAATCCAAGGTTTGAAATGTAAATGTAAAAGTATAATGATTAAAGCAGGTAAACCATGGTTTTGACTTAAAAACCTGAAATAAATGAAACGAGCAATAGTTTTAAAATTGCATACACAAGGTGACTGTGACAGAACTGAGTTCTATAATTCTGGTTCATAAAAGAGAACCTCTCCACTCTGTGCAACTGAACTAAGGTTGTCCAGAAGATGTCAGCACTGGCAGATCAATCCAGAATTACACAGATAGCCATTCAACACTGGGGCAATATGCACTCTCTTTCATTTGTGGTAGACATTGTGCCGAAAACACTGCAATAGGAAAAATGCCAGAAGAAAAAAAATCACAGCAGATATCCATCACTGATTGGGGGTGAAAAAAATGATCAATGATAGAGAAAAAAAATGTATTTTTACTCATTTATCACATTGAAAAAAACATGCTTTCTGGTTGTAGTCACTACCTCCTTTGAAACCCGATGATGTAGTGCCTGTGTCATTTGTTCATATCCATTCTGTCCATCCCTTTTCCAACCATTTATCCTGGTCACTTTTAAGGGATGTGCACTCTCCATTATAGCAGTTTATTTTCAGCAAGCTAACCTCACAGGACAATTCTGTTTGGCAGAGGTTTATGTAGTTTTTAAATCTCACTGGTGCATCACTATCACAGGAGACTGTAAATTTGCACATGTTGATATTATCAAAATGTTTCTTCTTCAGTGGCTGTCTTAAAATAATTGATAGCATGAATGACTGCAGAAACTCCACTCAGAGACTCGAGTGTGACTCAGTAGGTTAAATTACTGTATCCGAAAGTTGCTCATTCAAATCCTGTGGCCAATAAGGCGACTTCACTGGTGGGCCCTCAATCCCAATTCTTCCAGGGTTAACCCTGCTTTCTCAAGTGTATGGACAGAAGTGTGCCAAAAATATGTAAAGGCCAAAAACAACATATGACAATACACAAATGAATGCATAATGATCTTCATTACTTTGATCATTATGACAGCCTAAGTGTTAAGGCCAATGTCAATATTTTAATTAGCCTCCAGAAAAGAGACCATCATAAATGATGAAGATCAGAGTTACGCTGCACTGATTTCTAGATACTCAAATGAGGAAATTAATTTCTTTGCAGGCAAACTCATTGTATGACCCTTCAAAAGTTTTGAACTTGAAGTGTGGAACTTCCATTTTGTCTCAAAATTACACACTTTACAATGTATAAATGTGTGGTCCCATTCCTGCATATTGTATAACTTTTAATGTATTTTTATACAGCAACAACAAGCTATAGAGCTCAAGTGTTAAATACAGGACTTCAATAACAACTGTCCTCTGGTTACAACAGATAATGGAAAAAAATGCAATGCAGCAAAGTGTGGACTTTGTTGTTTTGAATCAATCTAAATACCTTTACTCCAATAAACTGTATCAATCAGTGCAATATAATATGCTTTCAACAAAACTATGTGCAGTCAGGAGGGCAGCATGTGGCTCAGAGGGTTGTAAATGTGTAAAGAGTATATTTCCCCACAGGTATCAACAAAGTACTAATTGGACAAATAAAGTGTATTCTTAATACCATAAAACAGCCAAAAGCACTCTATAACATTTAATATAATCAACAACTAATGCTGAAGGATTAGACATAGCCCTAAAACTTATGTTGACAGTAAATTATTCTGAATTTACAGGTTTCAATAAAACACACATTACTGTCCAGTTTGTGTGCTCGTCATGATTTCTTTCAGGGGCAGCAGTAACTTACAAACTTTGAACCACTAAAATAATGACAGTTCGATACTAAAATGCACCAAATTTGCAATGACACAATCCCAACAGCAGAGTGCGTCATTTCCAAAGCTCACATCTCATTCAGGAAAACAGAGCATAACTTTGAATTAAACATTCCTTTAATATATATATGGGGAACCAACCATAACATCCCCCACAATCCATTCAACTATCTTCCAGCCACCTATCCAGGTATCAATGAACGTGGAGTATATCCCAGGAACGAGAAGGCAGAGGACAGGCTGGACGACATGTCAGCCTTTCAATGTACAGTTCTTTGATACCAGCATTTCTCTAATGAATGAGTTTCTTCACGATCCACAATAGCGACGGATTCGCATAATCACGGACCACAACATAGTTTCATCTCGCAGGCAATCTCTGCTTAAGTTTCACACGCTAATTTCCGTCCACGTCCAACAACCAATTGCTACTCGTTTATCAATGCCTCATTTCCGCCTGTTTCTGACAGCCAATCGCTATCCGCCTCTCAATGCGTCGTTTCCGTCCAACGTTCAGCGGAGCTAGAATCGTGGACTGCCTCGCAGCGTTTCGTAAATCTTCGGGTAGCTGGACGTTTTAAGGAAAACAAACCGATTTTGACGAACATATCAAGGAAACCGTTCTGAAACATCGGTTGTTGACAGCGACGCGGTTTATGCAGCAGAGTGTTTTGTGCATTCAACGCATCTCTTTGGATCTTTAAAGGTTTTTATTTCGAATTGGTCCGTTGAGGATTAAACGTCGCGCGCCGTGTCGGATGCTTCCGGACGGCCTGGGATGGGAAAGTCGAACTAGAATTAAAGAGTGAACCCGCAATTAACGGTAAGAGACGTTCGTTTCGGATACAACAGGTCACCGTGAATGTTGTGAACGTTTTAAATAACCATCCAACTTTTGGACGATTGCACTGGCCGTAAGTCTGTTTACTTGCTGACGGTAGGCTGCTGTTAGCCGCGGGCTAGCTAGTGATACGAGCAACTGATTTACCTGTTCGTTAGTTGGGTAACTTACCAAATATTACCCTATGGTTATTTGCGTAGTTCCCCTTTCGAGTTTGTTATTCATGAGTTAACTGTATACTTCGCTACCTAACCAGTGTAAAGAGTTTGTAAACAGTCCCTGGCCGTTAATTTCTTAGCTAATACCTACATAAGAAACCGCTTCTAAGGTGCTAGTTTTTAAAAATTACTCATTCCTATAAAAGCGATTTGTTTGCTGTTGTGTATATACGATTTAGTTGAGTGGATTTGCTAAATGATAGGCGGTAGGGTATGAAGGAAAGCAAATGTTGCTACTAGCAACGACGCAATAGATTGCTTGCTATATGCAAATGACTCAAATGGCAACGTTTATTTCTACTAAAGATCCTTAACATTTTATTAATGGTTTTATAAAATGAGTTCTCTAAACTCTAGGAATAATATTTGTACGTTAACTCTATGATGTGTCATTTTATAACTGGATCATGCAATTTATGTAGACGCCTTTCACAGACTTTGTTTTCAGGCCCGTTATTTTGTTCTGAAATGTTTCTCTCCTGTATATCTTAAATGCGGGGTTTATTGTATTATTTCCACAAATACTCTGTTTGGAACGAACAATTCAGGTTAAGGAACTCGTCGAATATGCGGTTCTGTCTAAACATCAATGTTTATGTTCAACCCTTTCAAGGGCTTATGTTTTGCTTAGGGTACAACTATGGTCAGATTCTTTTTAATTAATAAAGCGGAAAACATTATACGATTCGCATGGCGTTTTCTTTCTTATATGATTTCCTGTTATGTTAAAAAAAAAAAAAAAATCACAATTTTCCCTCTCCAGTTTCCTTTAGCGCTTAAACTGACACGTGTGTTCAGACAAAATAGATTAATCTTTCACACCTATGCTGGTATTATTTTATGAATGAAAATCTGTTTATTTCAATATCTAAAGCCATTCCTGGTTGTTAGAAATCTAACATTGATCCACTGACTGACTTTAAAGTGCGTTAAGTAGGCTAGCTTGCTGAAACCAGTGTTGGTTTCTTGATGGATTGTAAGCCAGAAAGTTGTTGATGATAGGGACGGATTAATGTTTGGTTTCTGGAGTTCTGCTTGCAGTTCTTGTATTACGTCTAGGGCTGCCACTACTGACTATTTTTCTATTGAATAATCTGTCGACAGTTGTATTGATTGGTCAATGAATCTAAATGATTAATTTTCCTCCAGATAAGCAACTTGACTGTTTAATTTTATTTTGACGATAACAAACTATGCTATTACAGGGCTTTAGATAGTGTATGCAGGCTTTTTGGCCCTATATGAACATTATTTTCACCCACAATTCAACAAGCAGATTAGTAGTATGCCTAAATATCTTGATGCGCATTGTGATGCCACAAACTTAGTAATCTGTATAAATTTGGTGTATCCTTATGCTTAAATTCAGTTAGCAGAGCATGCCACATGCAACACAAGCGATAAGCACTGCAGTCGTGATGAAAGAAGGTACAGATCAGCAACCACAACATCTTTTAAAAGAGGAGATACTGTGGTTAAAAAAGGTAAAAAGATGTTATTAGTGTGGCGGTACTTCTGCTGATTGAAGTCCAATACTTGTTTTGTAAATGTTTTTTTTATTTTTATTTCAGTTCATGAATTCTTTTATTTAGTGTTTTCGTTTCAGTTTTAGTCCCAACAAGTACAGTGTGCATGAACGCACACACTGGCACCGTCAGGCAACATAGGATAAGCCACGATATTAGCCTAAACATTTTCACAAACACTTATTCAATGGATTTTCTAATGTAGCACACAAACAAATTTTATGACTTTTTTTAATAATGAGTGTTTTATCAGCTACAAGGACAAAAGATAAAAGCTCTCTGTACTTATGGTAATTTAATAAACCATGAATAAACGACAAGGTGGTTTGTCGGTCTAGAATAGCGGCTATGTTTTCTCTTCAGGTGCTCATGAGTAGCTCTAGTACCACCCTGGTTTGCCATCACACCTTGCAGAGTGTAAAACCGTCTTCATGTTTTGTGATAATTTGAACCACTCTCATAATTGCATAGTGATGTTAAAGGAAAACATTTGTTATAGTGAATTGAAGCGTTTTATAAATTAAAGGTAATTTTTATGAAAATATTTTTTTAAATATTTAAATTATTGATATCAACGCATTTTATGCATCAGCGTCATTGACTACGTTGACTAATCACAGCAACCCTGCTTAGGTCTTCATTTTTTTAGTAGCCTCAAAGCAGAAGGTGGTGTCATATATGCTATGACTTTTGTCCCTGGTGAAATCCCCCTTCATTTTGAGCCCAGATTAAGACTAGTACTTTGTCATCTGCAGATGTTTGCTTCCCCTGCCAAATGCTTGGTAATGCGATGTGTTAAATGCAGTGGAGAGAAACGTAAGTCAGCTTGCAAAACAACAATTGTGCTTTGTAGGATGCAAAGTAGCAATACTGCTCTGCCACCTTGCAGTCCTTTCTCTGTAATGCAAATTTTGGATCAGGACATGGATTTTTTTCCTTGTCTTAAATGGCAGATTCAAAAGTATTGTATATCTGTGGGTTTATTAGGCCAGCACCCAATGCGTATTGTTAATATCAACATTAGGGCTAGGCGATATGAAAGTATTATCAGTACAGTAAAATCCTGTTATAGTGGACTAGCTTATAACGAAATATCATCTATAATGGATGAGGTCAGCTGGTCCCAGCTGTACACCTTTATGGACATGCAGAAAAAGCATGGGATATAGCAGACTCGCATATAATTGAATTTCACTTATAACGGACAAACAATTTGGTCCCCAGGGCCGCTTTTAGCTGTAGTTTTGTTCAGCTATAACGAACATGCAGGCTCCACCTACAAGGTACGTGGCATGTTGGTGACATCCAGTGCACATACATAGTCGGGATTATTAATAGTCACGCATCTGGTCAGATAAATTTGGATTACTACATGTACAATATAATAATCTACACCACAAGTGTGTCTGCTGGGGTGTGACATGAGTAAATGGTGTCCTGTAGTTGTGTTCTGGGCATACAGCAACTCTGGATATACTCCGGACTGTTTTGCCAGGACTCTTGAAGGCCGTTATAATGGCATTTTACTGTATTGGATGATATCAGACAAGTAACCTGGTGCCAGTATCTGACAGTAACAAGTATATCCTTTGTTGGGGAAGTAGGCTTAGGCTACACAATAGAGGTGCACCGATTTTGATATTCAGTATTGGCACCAATTCGTACCTATTTAGACGGATTGGGTATCAGCAATATGTGACTTATTTACTTATTTACATCTTATTTACAGTATGTAGGAAGATAACACCCATTTCTTGTTAAATGAATTTGTACAATCAATCACACATCAGGTCTTTCCCGTTTTAGATGTATTTTCACAGCATTCAAGCTGACCGCAAACATTGCCGCATAGTGTACTTGCCACTTGGTGCGTGTGAGCACAGTGATTTCCACCTAGCGTGACGTCATGTGCATACCCTTTGCAGTTGGAGCTTAAGAACATCAGAAAAGAAGGTGACGAAATGCAACTTGTATGCTTGCAAAATAATGTTTGCAATCTAGAAGTATTTTATCCTTGAAACAACAGCCTGTTTCATGGCCATTTGCAGTCTTTGTAAAAACAAAGTTTTGAGGTGGAAGTAGCATTTAGTGCAAAATCCCACTAACAGTACACGCAATTGTCAGATGACAGTAATATGAAAAAAGCAATGGATGATTTGGGAGTCGCTAGCTTGGGCTGTTTTCAGTAGTAACACTGATACAAACTAGAGATGCACCGATACCGATATTCAGATTGGTATCAACGCCGATCCAGACCTATTTGACGGATCGGGTATCGGCCACGCGTGAGCGATCTTCGTCCTATACTTAATTATTTAATTTTTGGCAATCAATCGCATGACAGCTCTTTCCCATGTTACATGTGTTTCTTTTTTTTGCGGCATTCAAATCAAACACTATCGCTTCCCCCTCAGTCTTTTTGCTACTCAGTCGGTGTGAGTACAGTGACTTCCACCTGCTGTGACATCATGCGCATACCCTTCACAGTACGTGAAGATCTGGGAGTATTTTACGCTTTTAACAAAAACCAGTAGCACAGCTATTTGTGATACAATTATCTATGTAAAATAAAGTTTTGAGATGTGGGAATAGCGTTTAATGGACAATCCCATTTAACAAAGCGCACATAACTGCGAGACAAAACAGCAACTTAATTGGATTGTTTTGTGAACTCGCTGCAGCTTGTGATACAAGAGGGGCTGCCATCGCAACAAAACTAACTGCGCTGACATCAATGGGAGAAAAACTGTTCAATTTAAGCATTCGCCACTTGTGTATACTTGCTTGAAGATATTCATATTGAACTGCAAATGCCTCAAAAATGCTTAAAACAAACGAGGTGGAACAGTACATTATGTATGTTTGTAGTAGCCCAATTTAAATATTTAGTCATTTTTTCCATCTGTATTTACTAGCTTAAATTTATATATAAAGTAAAAAGCTCTTATATCAGAATCTGGATCGGTATCGGCAGTTGTGAATCGGATCGGAACTCAAAAAATAGGGATCGCCCATCTCTAATACAAATGCCTGCTATCGTTGTGTGACACATGCTAGTGAGAGAACAATTGTGGGGCATTTTAAGCATTTGCCACCTGAGACAGATTTATCAATTGGCTTTCAATTCAGTCTTGTAGCCTCCTTTTCTGAAGCAGTTAAACACTTTGCTGTTATTTTTAACTCCTAATATGGTACCCAAAGTATGTATGTCCGTTATCAGGATGATATGTTCTGCATGCAGTTGTCATAATGCTTGGTCCACGATAGTCAGCTGAGTTGAGATTAGGCTTAGGCAGTATCTAACATTTCTTACCATTATACCACCTGGACATTGTATGGTGAAATATGCCATTATCATATGCAACACTATTCCGGTGTAGTTTATTTTGGGTAAACTTGAAACTCCTTTTTTGCTTCATAGATATCATAATATTTATTGCAAAAAAAAAAATCACATTGCGATATTAGAAATTTTTCCAGCATTGTGCAATGCTCCTTTATATATGTTTGCATGTTTATCTCGAAGCAGGAAAAGTCAAACTCATTGGTTTATCACAGATTGGCTAAGCTTTGTGGTCTATGACATCATAAAACCTGTAGTGTGCAACTGTTCCATTATCTGCTTTCTTTTTCTCTCCAATAATGATACTACAGTCAAACTTAAAATCAGGTGTGTGCTATATGGATCATTTAGACTCATATTAAAAGAACTAACCTGCTGATGTCTTTCACAAAAGTTACCATGCCAGCATCTAATGCACAGGTTAATTCATCTTGGTTACCTCAATAGCCAGGAAATATAACACAACATAATTTATAACCACTTTAACGTACATGCTTAATTTGATTACAGACTAGATGTGTCAAAAGAGAATGATCTATCAGTTTAACGAATATTACAAAACAGACCTCAATGCAATGCTTCCTGCAACTTTTATGTTATACAGTCAATCTCAAACCCTGAATGTAAGTTAGAGTGGTAATTATCTTCCATTGTCTCTTTCATGTGTGAACATCCTTTTCATTCCTCCCCAGCAGTGTAAATCTTCTATAGCTCACACTAGACAAAATCTCCTTGGGCAGCCAAATGCCGTTTAAAACCTTCTGAAAGCACTTATTCTGGAAGATTTGAGAATGCTGATAATAACCAAAGAGCACATTTAGTTTTTTTTGGTGGATTTTTATGAGACCAGCTCAATATTAGACATGAATCCATCCATTCTGGTATCCATTAGGAATCAACCAATATTGCTTTTTCAGGGCCGATGCTGATATTGCTAGTTAATGATTACCGATAGCCGGTATTTGGAATCTATATATATAATCCTATTATTGGGTGGGTGGGTGCGTGTGTGTCTGGAGCCTATCCCGGAAGCAATGGGCATGAGGCAGGGAGGACCAGCCCAAATAATAGTAAAAATGAAAATCTCTTAAAACTTCAACACGAAATATTGCCTTTATTTTGTGTGGTATCATACAACTCATGATGATGAGTCGTCACGCATGGCCGATACACGTGGACTTATTTATGGTTTTTGCCACAGTTCCTCCCATGCTTATACTTGCATTGCATGTTTTGCAGATAGCCTTCCCTGGTGTTGTGGAATGAGTGTAATGGTTCCAAACAGCGCTTTTTGGTGGGTTGTTTTTTTTTTTTTTTTTTTGCATCCATCTGCAACGAGAAGTAATTACAGTAAGGCTGCTGTATTTAAAGTCCAATGTTAAATTTACTTGTAAATGTTAAATTGATGGCTAAATTATTCATTATACAAACAAAAAGTGTTTACTTTTTACATTCTTAAGTATTCATAGCAGAGTTGCATTAAATAAAGCATCTAATAAAAGATATAAGTCTGAGCTGGACGAATCAAATTTAAAAGATTTAAAATTAAAAGGTTTAATAACCATTAATTCATTTTGCTTAACTACAAAATAGAGCTGGCTGATATGGCTAAAGAAAATTTCTGTTTTTTTTTCCTTCCCCCCACTATAAATCCGATTTTCGATTTTAATCAATTTCCCCCTCCCCTACTCAAAATCAAACTACAAAGGACAAATTAATGGATTAACATAAGTTTTAACATTATTTTTATTTTTCTTTAAAGTTAAAGTGCAATCTGTCAAGCCAGAAAAGATGCTTGTAAGTGAGATGACAGACCACGCCAGACAGTACTCACACCCACTTTTAGAAACTTGTAAAAACTTTTAGCACGTTAATGAATCCCGGCTTTTCCACAGTATGTATGGGCACCATGTCTCTTGCAATATACATCGCGACAGTGTTTTGCCTTCCACCGTGTCCCATCCTTATGATATGGCATACAGTTCGAAAACATGTCAGGGATGGTTGCTTGCTTAACTTTGGATGTTGTGCTGGTGCTGCGGCTATTTTCCTATCGCTGGGAGCTGCAGTTCTCCCACTCCGCTGTGTGCCTCTGCTTTAGGTGCTGGAATAAATTTGTCATGCTGCTTCCTTTGGTTGCAGCAGTTTTTAAACAGACTTCACAACTTGGCCTATGTGCGATGGCGCAAAACCGAACCATTGCCATGTTGTTTGTGAACGCGCTACAGTGTTTGGGCGCGCCGCACTAATTTACCCATGAAGAACGGTGCATCACATTAGTACCACTTTTGGCACTCGCGTATAAAATAAGTAATAAAATCGATTTTTATAAAATACATCGTCCTGAACTGTAAATTCGAATTAATCGATAAAATCGATTTATTGCCGACCTCTACTACATAATAGTGAGTAAATGTTGATAGGTAAACAGTCCTTCAAATTCTGCAGCATGCAGACATTATTTTGTTGTCTAGTCATTTATATTGACGTTAGTTCTAGAGATGGGCAATCCACATTTTTTCAGTTCCGATCTGCCGATACAAATACAAGAGATCTTTTTCTTCGTACTTTATATATTATTTTTTTAAGCTAGTAAATACAGATGGGGGAAAAAATTTATGACAAAAATATTTAATTAGGCTACTACAAACATAACGTACTGTTCCACCTTGTTTGTTTTAAGCATTTTTGAGGCATTTGCAGTTCAATATGAATATCTTCAAGCAAGTATACACAAGTGGCGAATGCTTAAAATTTTAAGTTTTTCTCCCATTGGTGTCAGCGCAATTATACTTTTGTTGCGATGGCAGCCCCTCTTGTATCACAAGCTGCATCGAGTTCACAAAAACAGTCTAAGTTGGTGACTCCCAAATCATCCATTGCTTTGCTTTGTCTCGCAGTTGCGTGCACTTTAAGTGAAATTGTCCATTAAACGCTATTCCCACCTCAAAACTTTTTTTACACAGATTGCAAATCATCGTGCTACTGGTTTCTGTTAAAAGCGTATAATACTCCCAAATCGTCACGTCTTATCTTGTGCACCTTGTACTGCGAAGGGTATGCGCATGACGTCACAGCAGGCGGAAGTCACTGTATTCACACCCACTGAATAACAAAAAAGACTGAGGGGTAGCGATAGCGTTCGATTTGAATGCCGCAAATAGACTCGTGTAAAATGGGAAAGAGCTGTCATGCTATTGATTGCCAAAAACTAAATAAGCAAGTATAGGACGTGGATCAGTCACGCATGGCCGATACCCGATCTGTCAAATAGGTCTGTATTGGCACCGATACTGATCCAAATATCTCTAGTTAGTTCTAGCACAACATCGTATGGAGGAGTAATGTATGTACTGCACGGGTTTAGGTGCTTCCAGCTTTATCATAATACGATTTGCTAACATTTTTGTACTCATAAGGTTTATGTTCAGCCATGGACCGCTTCATTTTTGAATGTGACTGTTTTAAGGGGTTTCGTGTGTATGCAGCTGGTTAGTAAGGGTGATTTTATTTTTTTTCCCCCTCTTTGCATGTTCGTAAAAGCAGGGGTGGACAAGTATTTTGAAAATTTTCATAAGCCCTGGTAATTCTATTGTTAATGCTTGGTTATTACAGGCACTAACAATGCATGCACATCCCCCATACTGACATTATCACTGCAACAAGGTTCATTATTCCGACATTTCAACGCTATAACCAGGAAGGCTTTTCATTATGGAAACAGTTCAAAAGAGCTACGTGGTGTTTTTCGGTGTGGAGGATTGTATTGTTTTTAGGGCTGCAACTAATGACTATTTCAATAGTTGACTAGTCATCGACTATTAAAACGATTAGTCCACTAATCAGACTATAAATTGTATAATTGTAAAATGGCTCCTATTTAGCTACCAGCTTTTACATTTAGCATGAGGTTATTGTTCGACTTGAATGCTGCAAAAAACACATGTAAAATGGGAAAGAGCTGTCCTGCGATTGATTTTGCGAATAGCTCCCATTTCGTGTTAAATATATTTTTTTTTAGAGATTACCAAAAACTAAATAAGTATAGGACGGGGATTGGTCACACGTGGCTGGATCGGCACCGATACCGATTCAAATTTGTCATAGAATCTTTGTTATAATCAGGGCTGCATATAACTGGTACACAAGTATGCATTCACCTTTAAAAGCGATACATGCAACAATCCATTGCTGTGACAGTACAAATGCGTATGTATTTTATGTGCATTTGTGCTGATATGACAGAAATTATCATGCATTTTAACCTGTATATGCTAATTCGCACTTAATTTGCCGTTATGAGGTTAAAATGCACGGTAATTTCTTGTCATACGAACTATTTATATAGCCTATGTTTACAAATAAAAACTCATTTTAAAGCAGCCTTAAAAATCCCAAGATCCCGACTCAAAATACGGGAAATATAGAGCAGCTTCCCATTGCCATTCCTCTGTTGACAGCAAAAAAAAGAACTTCAAAACTGCTGTTAATTTATTTATTTTTAACGGAACACAAGCTCTTGCAGGACTTGCGACATCTTAGCCACTCTCCTGAATCTTGAGCTTCGGAGTTTTGGCTTCTTTATCTATTTAAGCAATGGGTTTTCTCCACTGTTTTCAACCTTTTTTAGCTACTATTAGCGAATGTGACACTTTATGACACACCACGGACTTCCAAACATAAATGCGTTCTATTCTGATCTAAAATATACTACTACTGCTACTAGCCTATTATTGTGCCCTATTATTATTTTGTTGTTGTTGTTCATGATGATATCATTATTATTATTATTATTATTATTATTATTATTATTATTATTATTGGATACGCCAGGCAACAAGAAGCCCGTGCCATTCACCCTTTTGCAGATCTTGTCTTTGTTTTGGGGCATTAAAAGCCTTTGAGACTGATGTGGCACTAAATGCTGGGGAATTATTTTCTCCTTATTATGAAGTTTGGCATCATAAACACGCATCGGGAAATAGCTTGCAGCCTGTAGGCTACTCCGCAGCCGTCAATGCGAACTGCAGAAACCATAATGTTTATTTTTATTTTAGGAAGAATAGTAATTAAACAAAAGAAATACAGCCTTTAATACACGATGAAGCTTGATTTGTGGCCGCCATTCTTCTTCCTGTCGCTGAATGCTATTGTGCAAGAGCGAATCTCACCAGTGTGGTATATTGGTGCATTCTATTGGAAAGCGGTAGTATTGCATAGGTAGAAAGGAAGGAAAATGTCTCACTCCATTTAAAAATACATCTGGCGACATTTATCGACACTCAAATTTGTCGGTGAATATTTTTATTGTCGATTTTTGTCGACAATGTTGAATAATTGTTGCACCCCTAATTGTTTTCACTTGGGGAAACATGAACTGACAGTGAGGTTTCAGTGGTGATTGGCTATTAATCATATGTCATCTAGTCAATTAGAGATTGTTATGAGCGGGACTTCAGACAAGGAATGTAGCGGAGCCACACTTTGTAATAATATGGGTTATCGGTAAAATAAAAAGCAGATATCAGTATTCAGCAAAATCCTAATATTGACCACCGATTATCGGCCAGACCGATAATCGGTTGATTCCTAGTATAGATCACCACATTAGCATTAGCAAATTAATTATTTGCACATCTTGTACAATTTCCCCAAAACAAGGCATTTTATGCTGTATTTGGGAACGTCATATTTTTGCATCATGTAAGAATATACTTGAACTTTATCTTGCATACAGTGAACATTTTATGTAAACTGAGCATGGCCTGATTGTTTTGGGGTTTGTTAGATTCTACTCAAGGTTCAAGGTTTTCTTGTTTTTCAATAAAAACAAGGAAACTGCAGCTGAACATGACCCTGAAGGAGTTTTTGGCAAGTGGATGTGCCAATTGGTTTTATTAGGTTATTAAATGGAGAATTGTTTTATTATTATTATTATTATTATTATTATTATTTATTTTGCTCCTGCCTCTAATTTTGGTCACGTTTTCAGCAATAGCCCTTGTATGGGGATGGATGGCCCAGCCTGGCTGAATTCCAGTTATTTAGGCCTTTAACTGCAGCCTTCTATTGATAGGGCAGCTGGAGCTATTGAATGAGCCCATTTCCATGGTAATACAGCCACAGGAAGTGGTGTGGGAGCCGTCTGCAGGCCTGAAAGGCATACCTAACGAAAGCGGAGATCTCCCACAAGACTTGTGCACTAAGGTTTGCAATCAAGTCTCTCTTTTAAAATTTAGCGTATTACATTTTAATTTATGTATAATAAATTTGCTTGTAGAAAACCTGTTACATATGCAACTCATTTAAACATAATTTCAATGTGTGTATTTTTATGGGATTGAGGTGAGTGTCTCTTCAGAAGAAAAAAGCGGAGCTCGTAAGCTTGCAGTCAATGTTGCCTCGCGCTGCTAAGGGTTGGGGGTTAACTCCCACCTAGGCTCTGTGCGTGGGTAGTTTGCATACTCTCTCTGTTTTTTTCCAGGTACTCTGGTTTCCTTGCACAGTCCAAACACGCAATGGGCTGGTACCCTGTGTAATGTATCTCTTGGCCTTGAGCTCTTTACTGCTTGAGATAGTGGGCACTATCACAACAAAGTTCTGGAACCTGGTTCTTGGTTCCAAGTTGCTGGGCTGTCTCTAAACACCCAAAAGTATGCACCCATGCTTATTCCAGTTTTGATGGAGATTATTTTATAATCTTACTGTAGAACAAGCCACTGCAAAATACTTTTCTCGCATTCCTTTTAGACAAAGCTGTTTATGGTGTGTTCAACTTTGCATGGCAAGTCTGAAACTGGATTGAATAGAGCCATGATCCCTAAGTACAAATATGAAATTGCACGCAACCGGGACAACAGAGATGAGGTGGTAGAGCCAAATTCTTATTGTGAGAGTATTTCAAAAGTTATTAGCTGTCATGCAAGAGTCTGTAATGAATGCATGAAACAAGTATAACCAGTATGAGATGCATATCACCACCACCCTAATGTTTTGTAGCAGAATAATCCATATTTCCTATTACAGCACAAACGATTGTGCTTTTAGATTATCTTAATTATCTATTTTTGTCGGTTTTTATATTGAGAATGTCACTTGTGGGATGAAAGCAGGAAGTGATAGCTTGGCATCATTACGGACATTTACTTACGTATGGAGGGAAATCCCGGACATTTTTCAAAAGGAATTGCATTTGCAATTGCGTTTTCCATATGTGGACGCATAAAGTGTGACATAATTCAAATGCAATTGCAAATTTTGCATTACCGTTTGCTTTTTCACTTTCGCGAACGAACACTGACTGCCAAATTTCAAATGAAAAAGCAAAGTCCATTTGCAGTTGCATTTCCCATGTCTTACAAGTTATGAGCCTGTCATATTTAAATAGCAACCCGGGTTCGAGTCTCCGCCTGGGTTATATGTGTGTGGCGTTTGCATGTTCTCCCTGTGTCGTCGTGGGGTTTCCTCCAGCTACTCCGGTTTTCCCCCCCACAGTCCAAAGACATGCTGAGGCTAATTGGAAGTTAATAAATTGCCCGTAGGTGTGCGAGTGAATGGTAACAGTGTGTGAGTGTGCCATGCGATGGGCTGGCCCTTGACACACTAAGATGTGCATGTCTGAGAATTTGTACATTCAGTAGATGGGAGTTCATTAATGCTTTAGCCATGAGCATGTGACAGCTTAAGTGGAACAAAATGACTTGAGTGACTGAATGTGGCAAATAAGACAATATGATTTTCCTCCAAAGATGGCAATACCATAAAACCATGCCAAAATTAACAGTAACTGTTTTGTCTCTTTTCACTATTGCCATAAAGCAAATCACTAACCAGCCAGCATGCACTCAGCGGCCAGTTTAATAGGTACACCTGCTTGCTAATGCAAACAGCCTGTCCTTCCAAAACAGCAAATTATGTGGCTGTAACTGAATATGAGCAGCACAACATGAGCTCAAATATTAAATAGTGATGTCAGTACCTGAGGTGGCGGGATTTTTCATTTGTTTAGCAGGCACTTACCCAGAGTGATACAAGGGCCTTGCTCAAGGACCCACGGACATGTGACTGTTCTGTCCCTGCCGGGGCTCAAACCAGCACAAACCACCTTGTGCTCACGGGCACTGCAACTTGGCCAGCTTAGCTACTCACTGCCAGATTGAGAAGTCCAATAAGGGGCCTTGTTATGCTTTTCTGTGTTTTTGTTTTTATTTTTTTTCCTTGCCTTTATGTTAGCTTCCTCGTGCTTCGTAGACATTGGTCATCGTCTTCAACCGGCCACAGTGGGTTTTTTTTTTTTTTTTTTTTTTTTTTTTGCATTGACAAATAACAATTATTTAATATTGTGTTATTTAATCATCATATATAACCATTTCTTTTTGATGTTAGACTGTTTACTTACTAGTTGTAACTAAAAATATATTGCAATTATGAATGCTTTTCAAACGTTGCGTTAATTGATTAACTTTGGCTCTAGTTTCTGAGATATTTAATCTGTCAAAACTGAAGTCAAATTCTTATTCAGCACCATAAATTTTAATATAAAACATCGTTGGCACCAAAATCACTGTATACCAGTGTTATTAATCAGGGGGTGGGGGTAAGGAAAACAGTTCAATTTCCAGCATTTTTTAATAACCCAAACTGTCTTTATACAAAGGTTGTTTCCAGAAACTAACATAAAAAATAAATGTATGCTACATTAAGAGTACAAAAAAATTAATAAAAATTTTGTAACAGCTGAATCAATTTAATGAAAAACACAATGCTTTACATAATGTGTTCAGTACTCCAGTTTTTAAATGTAAAGGCCCAGACTACCGTTGCCTCTAAGAATATTATTATAATTTTCTAATGTTATTTAATGTTGATACACACATGTGACGGGGGGAGAGAGCACGCGAGCGAGTGTGTCTGCATTTATTACTGACAAACAAAGAAGTAGCCTTTTCCGCATTTTGCGCTAAAAATGTGCCGGCTTGCGTACTTGTAAAACACCATAGACTTGAGTGACTGAACAGGGCAAATAAGGCAATTGGTGTGGAAAAACCCATGAACGGCTGGCAGCAAATTTGGTTTTAAAACATGTCCGGTTGTGTCCCCATACTAAAGTGATGAACTGTAAATAAGATAAATAAGGCTATTTAGTGTGTCTAATAAAAGGACAAGATATTGAACTATTCTATAGGAAAGGTAGCTTTAAATGATTTCTGTTGTGATCTGGCGCTATATATAAAATAAAATTAACTTGGGGCATCACTGTAATAGAATGGTAGGGTAAACACTTTGTGGTATATGTAGCCACACTTAATAATAGCCGATTATGTTGACATCTTTCCCAGACAATCACGACTTCACCTGTGTTCATGTGCATAATGGTGGGTAACTATTCATATCCTTAATATTAGTGATCTCAAAGGTGAGTGAACGCTGTTTTGTAAATTTAAAAGGTGCATAAATGGCTTTCTATGTGCATTTACCCTCCACTGCACCACTAAATGAAGGATTTGCGTTAATTAATCTGAATAATTGCATAAAATAATACAAAAACTCCACGTCACATAATATACCAGTGTCTCTCCGACCTAATTTCAGCTAATTATCGTTAAATACTGCAGTTTCTGGCAGAATTAAAAACTTTTTTTATTTATTTATTTTTTTTATTTTTTAAAATTCTTTCAGAATTCATCAGGTAAGTTCCTCAGGGCACGGCATTGGTTCTCATCTCCTTTTTCTTTTATGGCATTCGGCATCCAACTTAATGGTGCTTTACTGCCACCGTGGCTTTGGTTAGCTTATTGCTCCCAAATTAGGGTGTAGCCACTGTACTTATGTATATAGTAATGTTGACCCAACTAATAAATTATTATATTAGTTGCCAACTATTTTAATAGTCAATTTTAATCGATTCACTCAACTAGTTGTTGCAGCCCTAAACCCAGTCTTTACTGGCCACCTTCCTGCAAGTAACTTTCTGCAGACTGCAAGACGGGCAGACCGTGTAGAGCAAGCTGACCAATCAAAGCTTGCTGGGCTGATTGGGGGAGGGGCTTAAAGATCTAACAGAGTATTTCAGGTCTAGACGAAGTGAATAGGTATGTACAATATGAGAAAAATGTGTTTTTGGAGCATTGAAGCTTGTAAATCTATTCCGGTAAACCCCAAAAATAATATGAACATATTGAAATTATGAACAGTGAAAATGAGCATAATACATCCCTTTAATGTAATTTCTGTGGGAACACCCTGATTAATGAGATGGGTCAGAGGAGAATGACCTAACTTGTTACAGCTAACAGGAAGGGCAGGAAGTGCTAAATGACAGCTCTGTACTCAATAGTGCTGCACAGAATGGCTTCTCTGAATGCACACCTCATCTACCCCTGAAGCGGTTCTGGAGGCAACAGTGGGTCCTACCTGGTACTTGCTTGGGGTTACCTAATTAAGTGGCCACTGAGTGACAATTTTTACTTTCATTGTCATCAGATGTGTCGGGGTATTGTGTAGTATGGTATGTGCTACCTGATTTTTTTGGTAAGTCAGGTAAATCTAGATTTCAAGAATTGGACGTTTTAAATTAATGATAGAATCAATTACGTTTTTGTTTTAGTGTGCCTTAATGAGTGGGACTATCATAGTGACCAGAGATTACTTTTATAAAAAGACTTGTCTGAGCTGTGTGTTTTTGTAGAAATGTCTGAAGCCTATATTTACAATAACCAGCATCCATATTTCAACTCTTGAAAGGGAAGGGTGGTTTTGCTGTCTGTGTGAGTGTTTCAAAATGGTGTGTCCTGACTGGTGCTTATTACAATTTGCCTAAAGCTGGATTTGGAAATAAAATCTTCTGTATTTAGAAATAGAACAGTTATTTGGTCATCATTCTTGGTGTATACAATAATTACATGAGGCATATGTTGAGTACAGGTACATAGAACCTGATTAGTTTCCACTTGTGCCTCCTTGCTCTCTTTTGAGATGTACATCGCTGAGAACAAAGCTTGTACAGGATTAGCCATTTATCTGATCATGAACATTTTTTCCAGGTGTTAACCCTCTGGGGTCTAGGGGTAGGGAACACACTTTCACTGACTGGGACATGGTCACACATTTCATTCAGTATCATAATTTATTTGCCGTGAATTAAGTTTATTTCTTTTATATTTGTTTTGGCATTAAAGTCATTATCTTAGTGTACTTTGTTAATATGTCAGATTTAAGTAAGTCTGTAATTTGACATCAAAGTATATACATTGCAAAATGCAGTTTTGAACACTTGCAGAAACATTATAAAAGTATATAATAAGCAATGGTGGAAGTTTGTTTTGACCGTTTATCTGATCGATCACCATAGTCTTTGGTGCATGAAGATAACTAAATGGTGTAGTTGCAACATTCATTTTGATAGATAGGCTGGTCATTTATTTATTTATCTATCTAACTCATGTCAATATTTCTGGCTCCTTTCATTGAATATGTAGCAACTTTCATGTGTATGCATGAGTCACCTGGCCAAATCTCCCCCCCCCTTTAATGGCGCTGATGGGGATGTGTTACTACACGCCTCCGATGCAGGTAAAACAAAACTTTAATGCTTCTGACAATGGACGTCTTGAAAAGAAGATGCATTTTAGTCCGCATGTTTTTTTTTTCATGTTTCTATAATAAATTTTCAGCCAGTTATGAACTGAAATACATGAGAAAGATTTGCGATATTGCTGACGATGGCATCGACTCCAGAGGGTTAAGGGCAATATTCAAGGGCCCAACAGTGATGCGACTACTTTGCCAACCACAGGATTTGAACCCTTGACTCTTGTTTGATTCCAGAGTTGATTTAACTCGGCAGGGGTGGACAATTACAGTTCAAAGGTGGTCTCCCAGTGGGACCCCAGCAGCTCTTTCTGTGGTCACCCACATATG
>JAODKF010000022.1:2277888-2290691 GCA_026779585.1 Mormyrus proboscirostris | reverse complement strand
TCAGGGTGTATCAATGTGCTTGCAACTATGGATCTGAACATTGAAGGAGAATAAGTTCTCAACAGATAGCAGTAAAGAAGACAGAGGAAGATGAGGAGAAAGAGCCAGTAGAAAGTTTATATCAGATGAAATATGTGCTACATTGGTACTAGTGGTGGAACAACTATTCACTGGGTTCTGGGGCAAAAATGCATCATGTCTTCCACCTCGCCCTTCCAAATTCATACCTAGGTCCTGCCTGCATCAGTTGCAGATGATGATATTAAATGAGCCTCCAAATATCGTACCCATTATGCATTGCATTCTACAAACAACCTATTTTCACGCCTCGACAACATAGTTGGACTAGAAAACATTACAAACTATTATATTTTAAAATTGTTCTAAGTATTGTACCAAATGGATTGGGGACCATGATAGAAAAAGGCTAGATGTTTGCTGAGACCTGTGTGAACAATAATCTGGTGATATGGGGAGTGTTTTTCACCACAAGGCAATCCACAAAACAACCTAGATGTCACCAGATCATGTCACGGAAAACCAAATTAATCACATTTGTATCAATAAAAAGTTCAGAAGAACTATGGAAGATGTCAGGACAAGACAGGGGGCAGACGTTGTGTAAATTCAGATTCAGTTTTTTAATGCAACAACTGCAGATTCAAATATACAGTACACTATTCATATTCAGTTTCTAGTGGCACAAATATCAGCCCCTGATATGGGCTGATATTTGTGTCATTAGAAACTGAATATATCTGAATCTGCAGCTGTCACGTTACAAAACTGAATCTGAATTTATTAGCTTGAATCTGAATTCCAATAACTTGAAACTGTGGTACCTTAAATCCGACAAGTTACCCCAATAAGGCAGTAACTCCGCTTCATAGTACAGGCCACTGATTGGCGGGGAATTAAAAAACACAACTCAAGTGCATCGATACACATACCCCTGTATTGATCTAAATGTAAAGTTATAAAGCGGGTTTGAAGTGCTATGCTTCTTGTCTGCTGCATGTCTACAATGTTTTCTGTATACTGTGCCAATAACTGGGAGCATCAGTTGAACTGGTGTTTAATATGGTGATCTGTATAACCAGTGCTCAAAGTGGAGAAATAAAAGTGTCGCTACTGTATTGACCATGAGAACTGCAGTAGGGGTGTTGGGAACAACAGAAGTACCTCAACAACACTGTCGGTACTGCATGTGCTGACCCGCCACTTTCACATGCAGGGGTGGACAATTACAGTTCAAAGGAGGTCTCCCAGTGGGACCCCAGCAGCTCTTTCTGTGGTCACCCACATATGGCCTGGGAGACCTCTGTTGGGTGACGTCATTAACCAAAGGACCAATCAGATCATCGTTTCAGATCACCTCATGACCATACATTCAAACGAAGCAGAAGCAGACAGCAATTAGAATCTGACTAAATCCGTCAAAATCAGAAAAATAATTTTATATTGAAAACCAGGATTGAAAAATATACATTACATTGGCAGACAGACGATACATATTATTTCTTCAGACAACCAAGAGAAAACACCACGTGAATCGCGGCAATCCACAAAATGTTGAATATACATGTACATGAAGCGAAAACTTCTGTACTCACAGCACAGGGGCTTGGGAAATCGGACGAAGTCTTGCCCAGGTACATGAATCAGACACCGGTATACTAGTACACGACTTTGCACAATACTATCACTACACTGTAATCCCTGTGTAGCGCGAGACTCACCAGGCTGATCGGCATTGCTCGGGAATCTCCGTTCATCTTCGGCGGGCATCATGTAGACTAACGATAATACTTTCTCAAATCATCAATCACAATCGGCCATCATTGTACATAATCTGCCGAAATTGTTTGAAATTATTTTCCGTAGATTTATTCAGTACACACTGGGCGACGAAAACCTTTGAAGAAAAGTAATTTGGTCACCCGCACGTCGTTATTTTTGGGTCGTCCGGCGGTTACTCTATGTAACCATGAGCAGTCGCCCACAGTTGAAAACCGGTCGTCCCGGGTGCTCGGTGACTGACTCAGGTAGTTGACATGTTAACTTTTCAGACATAATTACCAAAGATGGATTTTGAATGCATGTGGTGAAGATTTCTGATTCACTGAAATTGGATTGCAAACACACTGATGTAGCCTTGAACATTTAATGACATGGACTTGTCATTGAGGTCAGAGCTGGAGGGAAATTCAGAGATCTCTCTCTCTCTCTCTCTACTTATTGTAAAGAACAGTTTCCCTGCTTGCGTAAAAACAAGTGGCCATGCTGTCTGAGAAATGCTAAATATGGATCCCTGAATGCACGAGGGAGACCTTTTGTGCCTTCAGGCTGCTGGAGGGCATGAACACAGACCTTCAGTGTGAAATCCTGTAGAACTCTGCAGAACTGTGTGAAATGGAACAGGATAGGAGGGGAAGTTCAGAAGCAGAGCCCCAGGCCTTTAAGTACCCCTCCATCTGGAAGTCGGGTTTTACAGCACCAGAAAGGCTCCAAATAGTCCCCTTGTTCCCACAAGAGTCTTCCACACAAGGACTTCAAGGTTCTTTTAAGTTCTGGAAAGAATTCTCTGCTGCCTGAATATTTTACTTCATATTCTTTAGTGGGACTTGGCTGCTTATTCCAGTTGCCGTCTGTGTTTTTGTAATTATTACATAGTGAGTACCAGAACGTGATACAAACCTTTTAAGTTTTTACCTTTTTTGTTTTATCAGGTACCCACAAGAATAACCTCAGTTTTATAAAAAACAAATTGTGAATGCAGTTAAATTGATAGCAAAAGCCTAGAAATTTGTTTCGTTACTTGTGGTCAAGGGTAGAGCTGAGTAGTGGTTAAGGTTGTCATCGTTAAAATTTGGGTTATGCCCATAGAAATTAATGGAGTGTCACCATAAAGATATGAGTGTGTGTGTGTGTTGTAGGAAATTGTGTATTGATGTTGGCTGATTTGTTTGTTAATAATCAAGACATTGGCATCAGTGCAGTGTGCCAATATTGGTCAATATTCCAGGGTAATGTTCAGTGGAAGATGAGGGAGTTTGGCTTCCGTTAAATATTTGCGAGCATTGTGCCTGTGAATAAAGCAGAAAAAGGTTGCAACTATTTTTTTCACTGATGATTGATAGATAAATTCATTTCATTTTAAATTTTTATCACAACAGGGAACTTGGCCAACAGAAGAATTATTTGGAAGAAAAATAATTTACTTGTGACCATTTGCACACTGGACTAATATTTAGTATAATTCTTAGCAGTTCTTATGTGGTTACATTCACAGTAGTGCTGTCCCAAACAATTATTGTTTATACGATTAAACTGGCAATTATTTTTTTGATTTGATTAATCCAACTAATCTTTCGATTTGATCTGATGATACATTTATTGATAAGCAATTATTTTCAAGTTAGTAATTTAATACAATTCTTGTGTAACGTTTCAGTTTATTAAAACATTTCCTAAACATTAGAGCCTTATTAATAAAAAAAGGCAAATCTTAATTTTTATGTTAGACTGAAGCTAATAATCACTGCAATAGTTTTTACTTATTTTAATACACCAGTTTGACTTTAATGTTTAAATAGAAGCTAAAACATGGAATAATTTCATAGCTAGAGAAACTTTTTAATAAACACTAGCAAAGGTAGCTTATAATTAAGTTTACTTCAGTAAGGAACAACTTAGTTTAGTGTGTAAGAGTAGTCATAAACGGTATTTTGTGTCACTTTTACATGACAGGATATATAAAATGGCTGAAACAGCATCATTAACATCAGCTACAGTAGTGGTGCAGTAAAATTTCATGACTGAAGTTTTCCGAAACTTTGGAAGGCCACGTGTAGCCTTTTTGCTGCATGTTTCTCTAGAGGCTCTGGGGCTCTGCTCGTAGACGTAGCCATGTTGTCTCATGCGCAGGGGGGCAGTGCGGGGTGGGCGGCAAACTTCCATTTTGCTGGGTGGTAGATGTCTCACTAATATTTATGAGAGAAGTACTACATGAATGGCCAGTGCATGCCTTACAAAATAGTGAAGCACTGCTGGCACCAGTGATATTAGACAAAACTATATTGAAATTCAGTCTGTAATTGATATGGTTTTAATGGTGCCAGCAGTGAAACAACTAGCCATCTTAGAAACGGAATAACTTTTTTTTGTAAATGAAAACCATGCCACAGGTACAATAAATAAAATATTGTAGCTCTCGAGTGGCAAAGAAATCATCAGGTGGTTAGTACAGTTCAGTTATTAGCAGACTGTTTTGTGCAATTCTTAAAAGGACAGCATTAGCATCAACTTTATCCAAGGGGATAAAGTTCTTTCCCTTACAATACGTTTAGCTTATCATTTAGTGCATTGCAGTTAGAAAACGTTTATATGTAGTGTTACATAACACGTGAACACTAAAATTCCACGTTGACACATCCTTATAATTGACATTGTCGATTACGTCAAACCTAATTCACACTAATGTTAGTAGCTTGGTTAACTACATTTCCTGTACACCCTAGGGGGTGATTGTGTGGTCTAGCAAACTAGTGATATCATGAGCTTGCTCACTAACTAGCAGACCAAACTGTGACTGCAAATATATGCTGGATGGTGGGGTCACGTACCAGGGCTTATAAAACAATATAGCTGAACCACACATCTTGGATACTAGCTTACTTAGACTTGAAAAGCTTTATTTTAAGGTGGCATAAAATTTCAGACTTTGGTTTACAAAACACAGCTGCAAGACCTAATGTAGGAATTTCCAGTCAAACAGCAGCGTGTGGCTCAGTGCGCTAAACCTCTGTACCTTTGATCAGAAGGTCGACTGTTCAAGGCCGGCCTTATCATGTCTGCGGGTCCTTGAACAAGGCCCTTAACTAGTCTGATGACTATTTTTCTATGGTTGAATCCAACGACAATTTTACTGATTGGTTGATTAATCGAAACGATTAATTTTCCTCCAGAAAATAAACTGACTTTAAGTACAGTTTATTGTTGTCAAATAAAATTATGTCATTGCAGGGCTTTAGATAATGCACACTAGCTTTTTGACACTATACAGACGTTATTTTCGCCCACAATTCCATAAGCAGATTTGTAGTATGCCTAAAATTATTAATGATATTCATGTTGCCCAAAAGTTAGTATAAATCTGGCATATCTTTATGCGTATTAAATTTAGCTAGTAGAGCACCATTTGTTACTATTTTGGTAAATCATGGAAACAATAAGTCCTAATGTCGCGATGAAGAAAGGGGCAGCTTAGCAGCCTCAACATATTTTAAAAGATGAGATATTATGGTTAAACTAGATAAAAAGACGTTTATAGGGTGGTGGTACGTTTTGCTGATTTAAAGACTGCGTTTTTTTTTTTTTTTTTTTTTTTGGTAAATATGGTTTTCGGTTTTATTTAAGTTTAAAAAATTAGATTGTTTACCTTTCAGTTTTATTTTACAGTAATAAAAGCAAGCCCGACACGCAAGAGCACACACACACTGGTATAGTCAATCCAATGTAGAATCAGCCCAGATTTTAGCCTAAATATTTTCTCAAACACATATTCAGTGGAGGTCGTAAGGTAACCGACAGACAGCTTTATGGCTTTAAGTATATTTAGCAACTACAAGGACAAAAGATATTAAGTTTTCCATACTAATGCCAGTTTACAACATGGTTGTTTTGCTTACTCTGGTTGTCCATCATCTAGAATAGCACCTGTGTGTTTCTTCTTCAAGTGATGCTGTGGTATACCATCAAAACTTTGCAGGTTAAAACCCACCTTTTTGTATACTGATACTCCCACAGTTGTGTAGCAGAGCATGTGAGCGGTGCGGGTGGAATTTGGTCAGAGTGCGGAGCAGTTTTTTTAATTAAGGCTGGAGCGGTCGCTCTGTCTCGCTCCAATTTCACTCCGTTACCGCTCACACTACGACTGAGGCGTGCCCAAATCTACCCAGAATTCATCTGTACAATTATCAAGACTGTTGCACAAATTGGCCGAGATGGAATTCACAAAGTATTTCACATTGGGAACTGATAGGCCATACAAGTGTATTATTCTTATCAATTGTATAGACAGTAATGTAGAGCAAGAACAGTAATATGGTGAAACTGTTTCAGTGAGTTAAGATTCATTTAGGAATCTAAAAAGACACCTTTCTCAGAAGCATGAGCATGTGCTACGTGAACATGCAGAAGGCACAGCAAAACGCGAGCAAGTTTTATATGGTTGTAGCATATCAAGTTCATAATGTAAAGAAAAGTATAAAAGCCTATAAAGTAAATATTGGTTATGAAATAAATTAGTTTTGTAATTCAAAGTAGGTCCAATAGGATTTTTTTAAATTCACGTAATGCTGTTAGTGAAATTTTATTTTGTAGAGACACAGCAACAGCATCAACGGAAAAAAATTGAGGAATTTTTAAACGTGGATGCTTAGCCTGTATATTCTTTAGGCTATTAAGCCTAGTGATTCCTTTATTTTTAACCTTTTTTTTTGTGTGGGATGCCATTGCCAAACCTGTCCGTTGTTGCCTATGTGTTGTTTTAAAATAAATATTTTCTGTTCTGAGTAGGGCTGCAGGATATATTGTTTTAGCATCACTTTTGGTGTTTTTGCTAAACTAACAAATCTCACGCTATTCTTATTCTTAAACAATCCACAAAAGTCTGTCATAATGTAGGTTAATTTGAAGGTTACAAGGCCGACACGCAGCTTTGCACCGGCAGCTGACAAACATGTTGATCACAGAATGAACCACCAATCTCAAACATTCCCTATCCCAGCGCTAACCATTTAACCCAGCGCTATTTTGTCACTCATGTTGACTCCCATATGTGATGAGCTTCTTTTAGTTTAATACTCATGCACTGTTTAGTACTGATTAAGTAATCATTACCAATATATTTGGGTAAAATCAGCTCAGTCTTTCTAGAATGATTAATACAATACAGCAGCGGTCACTAACAGGCGGGCTGCGGTCAGGGTCCGGATCCAGAAGCTGTCCCATAATGACCCGAACCGATAGCCAAAACAGAAAATTATGATTCAAAACTTGTCGGGACGCTTCTATTTTAACCGGCGCAGTGTTTGTAGTCTTTTCAGTAGTGGTTTAACGCTAGAACTGCCGCTTCCCATTCCAATGAACGTCAAACGCCTGTAACCACAAAGCGTAGTTCGGTGTGTGCAGCCCTTTGTTTGTGCTAATGTGCCATTAGCGTTAATAGCAGCAGCGAAGCGACCAAAAAGCCGTAATGTTCCTAACAGAGTGATCTGTCCTGAAATCATGCAGCTGAGAAGTTTTCAAACACAGTATGTATTATATAACATGTTGGATAAATAGACATAATTTATTGATGATTTCATGTTCGTGGAAGTTTTTGCTTTTTAACGGCTGTATAAAACTTATCTGTTATATAAATCAACTCAGGTGAACCAAAAGTGGTACGTTTTCAGCATCTGGCATGCCACTCACGATTTCAGATTCGCACAGGAAATCTTACAGCAAATCTATATTATTCCATTATAAACCTAAAATAAGCTACATCAAGTGCATTTACACGGTTAAATAAAAAAGCAGAATATTTACAAGGTAAGAGCTGTTACATATGTATACAGATATCTCTAATTGAATTGTACTGAATTAACTTGATTTGACATTCAAGTACTGATTACATGCAATGTTGATACAACTGATAGGCTACTTAAATATAGTATACATCACACTAAATAGTTAGACATTATGATCTTCCGGACCTTCAAGAAATTTTCTCTAACTGGACCTCTTATTTTAATTGAATACCCCTGCAATAGAGTTATTGAACGAATTAGATTTTTTTTAAAGTCCCATTATAGCAATTTATATCGTAGAAAGAATAAATATTGCAATGTGATTTTTTTTTTTTCTCCCCCCAATATCGTGCAGTCCTAGTTCTGAGTGACAATGTTGCCTTTGCTCATTTTTCTTTATGATATAAGGCTTCTGTTTAAGGTGACGGTTGTTAGGTATGCAGAATATGTGTCCCTCTTTTAAATTGGAGAGTGCTTGGAGCGATTTGACTGGAGCGGGAGGAAATTTCAGTGGCGTGAGGAGCAGTGTTGAGCGGAGCGGCTTAGTGCGAATTAGAGCAGAGGAGCGGGTGGAGCCAACTACCTCGTGAGTGAGGAGCGGAAATTCTCCATGCTCCATTCCGCCCACATGCTCTATTGTGTAGTGATATTAAAGGAAAACATTTATTATAATTCATTTTATAAGTCATAAAGGTAATTTCATTAAAATGATAATAAAAAATATTGACGTTGACGCATTTTCAGGGTCGATGTCATCGACTGTCAACTAATCGTAGCAGTCCTACCCTTAACCCCCAACTCCCTGGGCACAGCACAACAGGTGGCTGCCCTTCACAGCCAGCTAGCTCTGAGGGAAGGCGTAAAGAGAATTTCTCATGAAAAGAGAATTTGACATGGCATCCTAAGATGGGACAAAATGGTGCTACACTTGCCAAAAAAATGTAACTTGGATTACAATTTTTAATTTTTTTTCTTCTGTAATGCTTTCTATAATCACCTATAAGGATTATTAGAGTGGAAATCCATATTGTAAATTACGCTAACTACATCTAGTGTTTCATGTCCACTTTAAAATGTCTTGCTACTAATGTTTAGAATAACTCGCTTGGACTTGGTCTCATTGTCCCAGATGCCAGTTTTCTGTGTTCTTTAGTGTTGCATCAGCATGCAGCTCACACTAGCCTTGCTCAAAGGATCCTATTTCTGCAAGAAAACCCAACTCTCCACCTGCACTCTGGTTCTATGTGCCAGATGGCTTCAGCTTTCCAATGACCCAGTGTCCTAAGTGGGCAGAAATGGGCTGAAAATATGGATTGGGTCCAAATGAGAAGGTGTTGTCCATGATTTCTGTTTTCCCAGTATTGCATCAGCACTGTTCTGTTTTTTTTTTCTCTTCCAGCATGTAATTTGAGTTGGTAAACTTAACTTATGGGAACTTTTGCACTGCAGGCCCTGTTCTGGACCTATTTGCTTAAGTACAAAAAGCATGCAGGTTAAACTTCACTCGAAACTACTTTGCTACCCTAAAATAATGAAGGATGAACAAGTCGTTTTGTTAGTCATAAGTTATTGCATCCTGCATTAGTAAAATGGTACACAGCATTCTATATATAGTACCCATAACATGTTTATGATTCAGTATTAACTCTGAATGGCAGATTGATCTTTCATTGTCCATAGAATAAAAAACATTGTAATGTTATTCCGCTATTAAGCGCTGGCAATTTGCACCAGCGATTAGAGATGCACCGATCCAATTATTCCAATACATGATCAAAACCCATACATAACCAATTCATGTACAATACTTACTCATTTGGTTTTTTGCAGTCTCTAAAAAGATTAAATCTATTTCTACAATCAATTCCACAACGGGTCTTTCCCAATTTAGATGTGAACGCTAATGCTGCCACTCGGTTTTTGCTACTCAGTGGGTATGAGTGCAGTGACTTCCACCTGCTGACATCATGTGCATACCCTTTGCAGTATGAGAAGGGTAAGAACATGAAAAAAATCCCATCCCTACCAGTGAAATGGGACAAAAGTTTATTGGTTATCGCAAAAATATGGAGATACAAGCAAAAATGTATTCATTAATGCATTAAATGTAATTGATGTACAACAATAATTCTGTTCTATGGTTCAATTTTTGCTCCTACTTCTCTTCTCCCTGCATTTCCACATAACTTAGTGCCAGTGCTTATCAACCAGTCAGCAACTTTAACATTATAAACCCCATCCCTGTAATTCATGGTCAAATAAATAGGTACCTACTTGCATAATACGCCATGAGAAGCACAGTCCACATTTTTATTAGAAAAGTATTCAGTCGTGACGGAATCTGACATTTTTATTTTATGACAGGTAATTTATTTGTCAGCCAAATGCTTGATTTTTGTCTTCATCATTAATGCATATTTTAGTTGTTTTTTTTTTAGTTATTGTCATGCAAAAACCCTTTGGGCATATTTACGTCATTTAGTTTAATAGTCCTTTAACTTTTTCTTTTTGGTTTTTAGATTTGTCCTCTGACTCCACTGCAGCCTTTTGGATTTAAACGCGTCCCCAGTGCAGACAAACATGGAATCGGTAAGTATCTACCTTTCCTCTGTGTTCTTCGGTCATATGGTGCTTTATAATACGTAGATATTGCAACAGTCACCGTATTATGCTGCTGGACAGAAATGTCAGCAGTCTTAATGTCAGATTGTTTCAACAACAATTAGTTTCCTTGTGCACAGAAGTTAGGATGTTGTCAGCATAGTCATGGCATTCCAGTCTAAGCTCAGCATAGGTGGTACTCCAGATTGGATAAGAAGGGAGTGGGAGGGTATAGGTAATCATGAAGTGTGTGGTTTGTGAACGCAATAGTCAATTTGATCTTTGTGCGAATGTTTTAAAGTATGATGGATTTTAATCTCTTTAAAATATCATTTGTTTTGAATGCTGGTCATATAAGAAGCATATTGTTAAATGTTAAATGTTGAATGTTGCTTAAAGGTTGATGTTAACTTTAAGTGTGTCCAGTAATTCCGGTTCATCACAGGATCTCTGATGTGGGCTGTGCTGTGTTTTGGACTGTGTTTTGCTATAATCACTAGGGATGGGCCGATCCACATTTTTTTCAGTTCTGATCCGATTCCGATACACAACTGCCGATACTGATTCCAAAACCAGCTGTTTTTACTTTGTTATACTTTATATTAGTTTAAGCTAGTAAATACAGATGGCAAAAATGTATGACAAAAAAATGTTTAATTGGGGTACTACAAACATGCATAACATACTGTTCCACCTCATTTGTAAGTCTTGTTTTTAGCGTTTTTGAGTATTACGGTTTAGCGGTTCTGAGTATTTTCAAAATGGATATCTTCAAAGCAAGTATACACAAGTGGCGAATGCTTAAAATTTTAACACAATTTTTCTCCCATTTTTCTCCACTCAGTTACACTTTGTTATGATGGCACAAAACAGTCCAAGTTAGCGACTCCCAAATCATTCATTGCTCTTTTTTGTCTCGCACAGTTACATGCTCCTTGTAAAGTGGAATTGTCCATTAAACGCTATTCCCACCTCTCAACTTTATTTTACTAAGATTGTAAATGGCTGTGCTACTGCGCATGACGTCACAGCAGGCAGAAGTCACTGTATTTACACCCACTGAGAAGCAAAAAAGACTGAGGGGTAGCGTTAGCGTTTAATTTGAATGCCGCAGAAAAACACATGTAAAAAGGGAAAGAGCTGTCATGCGATTGATTGTACACACAGATTTAACATGTAATAGGATCTTTTTAGAGATTTCCAAAAACTACATAAGTATAGGATGTGGATCTGTCACGCGTGGCCGATACCTGATCGGTCAAATTGGTCTGAATCAACGCCGATACCGATGTGAATATCTGATCGGTGCATCTCTAATAATCACATTGGTTTTTTTTTTTTTTTTTAATAGCAATTAATGTTATTAATGTCAACTGGTAATGGCTCTGCTTGGGTTTGTGTGCCACAAATTCAGACTGCTTGCTAGTGCTGCAAGAGCTCATCTGTGAAATTTGTGCATCACGAGAAAGTTGCATGTGTCGTGCACATTAGCATACTGGGTTTCCTCCTGAAGACTGTATAGGGAAGTGGGTCTTTTCCTCACACTTCCTCCTATAATGCACATTTGCTAATGGACTGTCCACCCTGTGCTTGCTGCTCATGCGACCTTTCCTCCTTTTTTGCTATATGGAAGCTGTTTCCGTTCTGAAGATTTATTTTTATGAGGGATCTAGTCACTTGTTTTTCAGGCATTCAGTGGTGTAAAAAGTTAGATTCCGTGTCTAACCTTTTCTAATACTTTGATGTGCGGTGAGGGAGATTTTATTTAGAACAGCTGCTAGGACCTGTGAAGCCAAAGGAAATGGCGGCAGTGACTGAGTGTGATTATTTGTGCTTTTTGTATATTGTGCCACATTAGTATGGGAGGTATTTTCTGTAAAAAATAAAATGAAAATGATAAAAAGAAAATACAATCTCCACTTTGCCATTTATTTTTCAAAGTCTGTGCGCAAAAATCCTGCAAAAATTAAAATGAAATAGCACCATTTGCATTTTAATTTTCCACTCATGTATGAATCAGATGTGAAAAATTAAAAAATAAAATTAAAAAACCTTTTTTGTCTTTTCATTTTCCAATTTGACTTTTCATTTCCTACTTTGCTTTTTCATTTTCAAGTTCACTACATGCAAATATATGCTAATCGGTCAGGGCGGTGGGCGGAGCTACAGATCACCGCTGCGCTTTCTCAGTACGTTTGCCAATTCTGTTCTCTTCGTGTTTCTTGGCCATGGTCAACCTTTTCATTTTCATTTTATTTTTTTGCAGAAAATACCTCCCATACATTACTGATTAGGTTAAATTGTTAAACTTGCCATTCTTTCAGTTCTACGTATGTGTTCTATGAGTGGACCCAGTGTATCAATGTGATCTTGTATTTCTCTGTCATGCTTTTCTTACATGGGCACTTCGATAAGACTTGGGACTTCCAGACCTGATGAAACAAAATGTGTATTAGAACAAGTTGAGCAAGTTCTGCAGAAATGGTTTTGCTATATCTTTCTAGAGAATGACTTTCAGTGGTAGGGTTGGGTCGATAGATGATGCCATCGTCCATCGCCGATGGCCGATAGACATCACGATGCTGAGCCGGCATCGCGATCCTCCGCCCCGCCCCGCCGCAGCAGCAA
>JAODKF010000022.1:2245335-2277788 GCA_026779585.1 Mormyrus proboscirostris | reverse complement strand
CGATGCCATCGTCCATCGCGATGTTTCACATTAGACATCGTACGATGCCAAATTGGTCGACATCGCCCAAGCCTATTCAGTGGTCTGAAAATAAGAGTGCTGGCCAGGCATATGTGCATGACTCTTAACCATTGTCACAAGGTTTTTATCAATGAAGACCATTTATGGGAAGAAAAAGATCTCATAATAAAACAATTTGTTCCCTCTAAAATTCTTATGTTTCGTCTCTTACATATAGCACATGCATCCATCAATATTCCAACCACTTATCCTGGTCCATGTTGTGGGGTGTAATGCATATTATTTTAAATAGACTTTTGCTTGTCTAGCTTTATTACACTAGAACAAACCAGTTTAGTTCCAATAATTTTGTTGAACAAGCTTAAGTATTTTCTTTTTTAAATTCGGTTTATAAACATGCAGAGTACTAGAAATCGATATGTAACAATGGCTTCATTGTGGAGTTGGGAGCAAGCCACCATCTCATGCATCAAACTTTTGTGCTTAAAAGAAATTGTATTTTTACATTTACTCATTTAGAGATGCTTTTGCCCAAAATGATGTACAAGTGAGGCAAAAGCCACATTGCAAACATTCATGCTGTCAAGTTAACTAGTCATAAGTGTTACCTGGGCTGAGACTCCAATGAATACCCAGGTACGTGTAAGCAGTATTGGAGCAGGAGCTCCACAGCAGTTTCTAACAGAGAAAGAACTTAATAAAACAATTCAAGGACCAGAAGTGCAACATAAGAATATTCAAAGAACTTAGAGGCATTGGAGTGTGTGATCTGAGCATATTAATTGCTGAACAATTAAAATGTCTCCAATCTGCCTTTATGGAGAGATCAATAGCAATTCTATGGATCATACGCGGATCTAGAGCTATTTTGTCAGCCAAATCCATTTTGACACTCCAATAAACCAGTAATATAAATAGTAGGTAGTAGTTGTTTTTCCTAACTCTCCCTTGCACAACATGCAGCACGTTCCCTATTTGCAATGTAATGACATGGACTACAAGGAGGAGCTGGTCCTTAAAAAGAATTCACCACTGGTAATATAGAATTTGTTTGAATTTTACAAAACCGGCATGGCGCAAACAATACTTATTTACAAAATCTGATAAGGTTCGCAAGTCAGATGGCAACATGACAAACTTTTTTAACCACCTCAAAAGAAAACACTTTTATTTTTTTTATCATCTTATAGGACTGTATTTTTTTAATTAAAGGAATTGGTTTGGTTGTACTGTCCAATAACTTGCAAAAAAGTCTTAAAATTCAAGTTGAAAAAGATTCATGATAAGGTTATGGGTTGTGATCCTGAATGAACATTACTACTGATGTGACAGCACACAAAATTCATGGTTTGGTACAAACCTTGGTTTTTAATTCAGGGTTTTTGGTACAGAAGGGAAAATGGAAATATTTTGTAAATTGTTTATTAAAATTAGAAAATGTTGTAAACCAAACAAAAGGCAATGTGTCTGTTGACAGTGTCTGTAAAACAAAATCACTGTTATTTGCACATTATAAAAATAATTAGGTCAAATAATAAAAACAACACAAATATGGCTGCATCGTAACAATTTATGCATGTCTGACTGTAAAACAAAATCTGAGACTGTTATTTACACAGTATAAAAATAAATGGGTAAAATAAGAAAAATCCCAAAATTAGGCTACATTGTAACAATTGTTGTGAACTAAATCTCCATCTAAATCCCATGTTCTGGACTACTGAGTGTGGTCGTACACCTGTACGATAAACATTACTATAGTCTTTAATTACACTTTAGCCCAATCTGGATTTCCTGGTAAAAGCACCTTAAATGCCATATCCAAGCCAACAAAACAGCCTTTGTCTTATCGACTGCTCTTTCACCATTGTTTGTGAAAATATTCTCAGACTACTGATTTAAGTGATGTGGGAGGGTCTTGGAACTCTCACTTTGCAATTATGACTGGCTGCAACCAGCATTATCTGCAACTAACTCACAGCCATAATTATCATAATGTTTTCTGTGTTGAACATCTGCTTGTGAATTTAGGTTCTGTCTTTGTCAAAAAATGTATTCATTTGTTTCATTGTACATTCTGAACCAAAAATGATGTAACCGAACAGCATACAATGAATACATGTATAGCTACAACCCTGTTAGGTACCCAGATTCAGATTCAGTGTTCAGTATCAAATCATTTGTCATTTACTCAAGTGTCATCATTGTCTGTTAAAGTAGTATCCATTTGGCTTTGAATCGGCCTTTAGTGTTGCACTCTTGCACAATTTCTTTATTGTATTTTAGTGTGACTTGTCCTCATGTCACCTGTAGATGTGCTAACTCTGTCAACTTTGGTGTTTTAATTTTCTATAAAGCACTGTTTCCTCCTTACTTTGATAAGGTATTACTGTAGCTCAGTAGTGTCATATTCATGAACAGATACTCTTTTGCTTCAGCCATATGGTGATGAGGGTTGTGAGGTCTCATAAGAGGTGAGAAATTGTGGATTTATTAACCTGCCCCCTAGATAGCACCATTGCCCCCATCTGCCATGACAGAGTAAGTATTGACTGTTCTTCTGGCGTATACATTTTAGTGGTTTGTGCCTTGTAGCTTAACAGCAGAAATTCAGGTGGACCTTTAAGTTTCCTTCTATAGAGCCAGTCAAGATTACTTTGTCATTTGGCACACTAATCTCAGAGGGTGTTGATGGCAGTGGGTGGATGGCTGATATTTGGCCAGCACAAATTACTCATCAAGAAAAATTCTAGAACAAACAAGTCTGTCGGTATTGAAGTGGCAGCTGGATACTTTTGTAGGGATGAAATTCAGTAGTGTCTCCTGTGCTGGGTGGTAGTCCTGTTTGTGAGTCATGTTTGAACCTGAGGTCATTTTAATAAACTATTTTTTTGGCATTGTGAAAGTTGATGTGCTGATGATTGAGGAGGCCCTTGAATGCACTTAAATTTCTGATGTTTTGCAGTGCTGCCATATTACACTCTGCTACCACCAAGGCTCAGGTGATGGTGGTGCTTTAGACCAGGATCTAGAACTGAGGGTGCTTTTGTTTTTAGTTTTGCACATGTGCTTATTAATGACGACGTGATTAGTAGAATGCTAAATTACTAGGGATGAGCCGACCCATATCTTTTCAGTTCCTATCTGATTCGGATACACAGCTGCCCATACCAATACAGATTCCGATACACAGCTGCAAGAGCCCTTTTTACTTGAATATGTTTATATAATAAAGTTTAAATATATATTACGTGTATTTTTTATATTATTATATTATTATACTATTAAGTTTTGTATAACGCATTGTTTAAGCATTTAGAGGCATTTGCAGTTCAGTTTGCATATCTTCCAAGAGAGTAGTGGTACGTAAGTGGCGAATCCCCCATAATGCCCCATAATTTTTCTCCCACTGGCAACAGCGTCACTTACACGATAGCGGCCACCCCCATCTCACAAGCTGTAGCAAGTGCAGCCTAAGTTAGCAACTCCCAAATCATACATCGCTTTTTTCATATAACTCGCATGGTCTCGCACAATTTTGTTCATTTTGTTTAGTGGGATTTTCCACTGAACGCTACTCATACCTCTCAAAACTTTATTTTTACAAATATTACAAATCGGTGTTGTGCTAGTTGCTGTAAAAAGTATAAAATACTTCCAGGTCATCACACTCTGATGTTCTTACCCTTCTCATACTATGCACATAACATCACAGCCGGTCACTGCATTCACGCCCACTGTGTGGCAAATTAATTTGTCCCTTGAGGACAATAAAGTTTTTGTAATTGAATTGAAATTGAGTGGCAGCATTAGTGATCATCTTGAATGCCACATAAAATGTATCTAAAATGGGAAGGAACTGTCGTACGATTGATTGTACAATAGATTTAACATGAAAGGAGCTGTCTTTTTAGAGACTGCCAAAAACTAAATAAGTAAGTATTGGACGTGGATCAGTCACATATGGCCGATACCTGATCCATCAAGTTGTTCTGGATCACCACCCATATTCGGATCGGTGTATCTCTACTAATTACTGTGCTGCTTTTAGTCAGAGGTCTCGACCAATTTTTAAAAAAACTGAATAAAGTGTATCACATGCCTTTATTCAGTCTTCACATGCTGTAGTTTAATTGCACAGCAAAACCTGCATTTGAGTCAGAAATGGCAATGTGAGCAATTTGTTGCAGTTATAGTATACAGTTGAATAATTCCTTTTAATATGTAATTTTATGAAGTCTTGTTGCATGATTATATAACTGAAATTTTTTACATTTCTTGTATTGAATTGTATCATACTATTTTATTTAATTTTTATTTTAAATCGTAAAGAACCAAAGAACTTTAGCTTAGGGGTGATATTAAGATCAAACTTGAGGCTACCATTCCACGTCTCTGCACACCTGTCCTCATCATAACCATAAGGGTGTTCAGTCAACCCACCAGTGTCCCATACACAGCTAAGGAAACCATGTGCAACAAATATATTAATAAGCAGCCCACTATCTCAGCATGTTTGTGGGTGTTGATATTTTTATTATTAATCTTTATAGAATAAAAAACAATTACATATTAAGGGTTGCTCAGAGTACTCTTCAGTTGATTTGATCTGCAGAAGACAGTCAATGGATGCAACATTTCAAGTAGTTGCGAATTGCTGATTTCAATCTTCTAACACCTAAAGTTAGAACAACTGAAGGAGAGACTTTCTTAGTGTCCTCTGCTCTGGCCTTTCGCAGGATGGCCACCTTCAGCGCAGCACCGCACAGCACGAGCCAATAAGTGCGTGAGCGTTTGCCTATCTGCTCTTTTTCCAGAATTTTTCGTCTCTTTGGTGCTGCATATTTTCAGCTATGTGTTTCATCCGGCATTTTACAAATCCTTTTAATCAAGTGGGAGAGGCTGCTGGAGCAGGTAGCCACTATGTTTTCTCTGCATGAGCATTGCTTTGCCCCTGATGTTAGTGCTGCCAGACTAGAAGAGGAAGAGTAAAGCATTCCATGCGGACCCAGGTGTTCAGAGCCTCAGCACACACTCGTGTGGGCCTTTTATTCCCCGGTTCCTGGCTTTGATTTGCTACAGCTGGTCTGCTAGAGTAATCTCCCAAGCTGTCTCAACTTATTTTCTGGGCAGAATTTATGTTCAGAATGGTTATCTCTCTTCCACTTAAGCTTTACGAGCATGAAAGCTGGTGTAATATTCTGTCCATTGTTTAAAAGGTTCTATTACCTTGTGTTAACTTTTTAAAGGATTAATTTAGTTTTCCGGGAATAGCATAGTTATTATAACACTTAAAATGATTTTCATGCAAGAATGAATCTTCATACAGCAGCTAAAAAAACTATAGATATTACGTAACAATCTCCAGGATCAAAATACAGTTACTACTGACAGTAAATGACACGCCTCTTTACAACCTGCTGCTCTGCAGAAAGAAAAAGATACCTCAGTGCAATGTGCACTAAGCAGAGGTTCAAATGAGTGCTCTGGTGCTGTTTTGTCCATATGTTTTGTAGGTTCTTCTGTGTTTTTTTTTTTTTTTCCTTTTTTTTCTGCATAATAATGATGAAGACTGTCCTGGGGGAATGGGGGGTATGTGGGCTGTTGTGGTCAGTCAGCTGCGTGAAGGCGCAGCGTGTCCCTGGCAGATCCAAGTGGAGCTGTGCGCCAGCCAGTGACAGATGAGGCCACAGATGGATCCCTGCGGACTTAACTCTTTCTGTGCTGTCCGAGTCATATTCTTGGAACAAGAGTAGCTCTCACTTTCTGGAACATTCAGTTATAATCTGTTTGAAACCTGTCTTCTAGGTGCATCTTTGTTAATGCATATTTTATTGGTGTTCCATGTGTTCGTTGATCATGCCTGCTCCTGTGTGAGTCTGTGTTGGGGGGGGGGGGCGGCAGACAGTTTGTTTCCTTCACATACACTGGTTATGTTTACGTGGATACTTTGTCATTCTAAACGAGCATTCTGGAGCTAAATGGACCTTTCAGTATTAGAAGGTGACAATTAGATTAGACTTACCACGTTGTCAACATGTCCATCACCAGACTGATGGCTTTATCTGCCATTTTAGCAATGACTGGTGAGTGACTTGTATGACTTTCATTTTGAACAAATTTTCATAGAAGCACAATTTTTGCATGTTACATCTTTACTTTTTCAAAGTGTTCAAGGAAGGGGTCACTACCTTCAGCAGCAAATCTTTCTGCCATTCATAAATGACCTGCTGACAAAACATGTTTTCTGAAGGCCTGAATAAATTCCAGCTAGAAGTCGATTGATATATTGGCTGGCCGATATATGCGGCCGATATTTGGCATAGTACGGTGTAGTACGGTGATTCACAGACAGGCATGTCTGCGGGCAGCCCAGTGTTATTGTTCCTGTGGAACACGTGACCCATGCTGCCTTGTGCAGGACCCCAGCCAGAAGTTTTGGAAGATTTCTGGGAGAAAATGGTAAGGCTTAAATTCTTATCTTTCAAAGACCTATTTAACTGGTTTGCTATGAAATGTTGTTTTGAAAGAGAAAGCGAATTACGCTGTCAGGAACTGGCGTAATGACAATGAGCCTTCAACCCACTGTAGCTTACAGGTAACATTAAGCATCATTGATTCTGACAGAATTAGTTTAGTACGCTTGTTGGCGGGCATGTGTTTTTAATCGTTAAAAATCATTTTGTTAAAATTTTAATCATTACCAATTATTACCATATCAGCCCAATGTTTCACTCTGTGTGTGTGAGAGGTGGAGCAGGCAGCTTTCTCAAACACTGTAGCGTGTGTAGAGTTGCGTTACTCTGTCCCGATCACAGACAGCACCGTCCTCAGAGACACAGAGCTACTAAGAACAATGCGTGGCGGAAAAAACTGTTTGTTTGAAAGCATGGTTACCATTCACTTGAGCTGATGCTGACAATGGTCCTTCTGTGCAACTTGTTTGACAGATTGTTCAAATCTCCCTTCTCAAATGCAGACATCTAGATAAAAAGTGCACAACTTTGCACAGTTTCCTCATTAAACTTGTCTAGAGGCTACAGGCTTATCCATCAATAACTTCACAATCACTATGGGCTTACTTTGTCCTTGCATACAAAGCTGTGTAATACGACAGTGATTTTATTTTCTGCGATCGCTAGATTCTGATTGTGAATTTGGCTTGTAAGCTATCTGTCTGCTATCAACATAAACAACATGTTAGTGAAAGGTTTTGGACCGTGTACACTACTCATCATACCATGATGCACTTAGTTACTAGTAATGGTGTAAATGACAGCTTTCCTCACGATACGATACAATGTCGATTCCTTAAGCCAACGGTACGATATTTTTTTTTTGATACCTCAGAAATTCCCATGATATGATACGATTCGACTCAATTTGATACTGGAGTTAAAAGTCGAAATAATGAAATTTCACGCAATCTTTTACTTTTCAATGAATTAAAATAGGGCAGATATAATTAGCATTTTATCATATTTTTATTGGGAACTGTAAACAAAATCTAGTGTAGTCAAGTATCCCATAACAAGCAAAATAAAGTGCGATAAAGTTATAAATAAACATTGCATAGACAGACATGTAGAATTAGGAAATTAACATGACTGACTTCTGTGGTGAAACAAGTATGTCAGTAATCTTCTTTGAGAGGTGTTTTTTTTTTTTAGAAAAATTAAATGGTCAGCGTGTTCAAGGAGTGCTCTGAGCGTAGCGTCCTATGTCACCTGCTGTACTAAACACACGCTCTGAAGGTAGGCTAGCTTGTGAGCTACTTATAAATGACCAAGTCAGAATGATCTACCTACTATAAAAATGCAAAACATATACAGTGGTACCTCAGTTTTCAAACTCATTAGAATTCTTTCTTAAAAGTTCGACCAACCAGTTCGAAAAAAATTACTTACAACTCAATCTGAATCTCAGAAGTTGAACTGTGACTGACGACCTAAGAGAACTTGTACGTGCGGGGAAATGAGCAGCACGTCTCAGTGGAAACAAAGGGTAACGCTTCAGTCTTCGCATATCACATTCGCTGTGATAGCATTGTTTGTTGGTAATAGTGCTTTTTTTTATTGAAAATATCAGGCAATATACTGTACTTTGTATCATTTTGGTAGTCATTGCTCATGTTGTACAAATGTTACAACCTAATAGTTTACGATTTACAAACAAATTAATGGATACAGAGTAATCATAAAAATAAACAATGGACCGAATGGCATAGTCTAGTGTTGGCGCAGTGTTGGGGCATGGCTTGGGGTTGTCACAATCTGCCGAGCCGGGACTGGGGAAGCAGGGTCAGGGTTCAAGCGACTGGGGAAACAGGGTTTAACTGAGAACAGGCAGAACAACACAATGATGTTACAAAGGCCGGACTGGGGAAACAAACTGAAACACGGACTAAATACCGAGGACTAATGACAACAACCAGAAACAGCTGATCACACGGAGATTCCACACGAGGTTAACGAGGAGGCATGGCACATGGAAGGAGTGGACGGTCGGGGCAGGACAGGGTAGTGTTGGGGTACATTCTTTATATTTCTGGAAGAAATTAAGAACAAAATGCTCTTGTTTTATCCTGTTCATTTTTTGTTTAAATGCTAAAAAAACATATTTAAGTGTAATTTTAATTTTGGTTTTCCATTATTTCTTTTGGGGAAAATTTGATCAGAACTCGAACTTTTTAGGATTCAAACCCAAATTCTGAACGAATTAAGTTTGAGTTCTGATGTACCACTGTATTTATTTATAAATATATTGAATATTCTTCATTATTTTTATTTTCTTTCTTTCTTTCTTTCATTTTCCAAACCGCTTTATCCTTATTGGGTCGTGGGGGTCCGGAGCCTATCCTGGAAGCAATGGGCATGAGGCAGGGAGCAACCCTGGACAGAGGGCCAGCCCATCGCAGGCCACACTCACACACTGTTACCATTCACCCACACATGCACACCTACGGGCAATTTATTAACTCCAATTAGCCTCAGCATGTCTTTGGACTGTGGGGGGAAACCGGAGTACCCGGAGGAAACCCCACAATGACACAGGGAGAACATGCAAACTCCACACACATGTAACCCGGGCGGAGACTCGAACTTGAATTGAGCTGGGGTTTTAGTTTCTTCACCTTTCTGTTTCTCAGCTTGCTTTTCGGAGGGAAGTTAATGTCGTAGCTTTTATGAACTGTCTGAAAACGCCACACATTTCTCCTCTTCGGAATAGCAATGGTAGACTGACAGATGAGGCAAACACACTCCGAATATGGAAGTGTATGGAAGAGGTAGGTTTTTGGCTTCTAACTTGGTCCAGCTTCCCCATTCATTTTTTTACCCTTTGTAGAAAAGGCCGATGAGTGAGCATTTTATTAATTGTACAGTGTTTTGAACAGGCATTATTTCAGCAGCACCCCACGATGGTTTTTTTTCTTCTCTTTCCTTTAGGCTGGATGCAGAGTTAAACGCTGTAGTTCTACAAAGTATTGTTGGGTTTTATGTTGTAGTTGTGCGTGCATGCTGAGTAAGTATGCCGTTCATTTGTACCGCAACTATACTTTGTAACCAGAGCAAATGTTTGTTTTATGCATCTGTGATCTAAAATAAGCATATCGCGCTAATCGCAGTTCACGTTTTGCTGTATTAATGCCACTCAGTTTAAGTGTATTGTATGGTTATTGGCATTTTGTAATGCTAAATGATATTAACCATTTGTATTTATATTTGTTAAATGTTTATAAAACTGTTACCTGTGAGCGGTAGTTTTATGTTGATTCCTAGATTTTTGTTTCTGTTTCATTAAACCATAATTACATAATCCCCCAACGAGTATTTGGACTGCTTTATGGAGTGGTGTGTTAACCAGCTATAGAATGACCTGTCAGGGGTATACAAACACTCCCAGTGTTCTGATCGGACACCCTGTAAAGGCTACCACCGTGAGAGAATTGGCATCCCATTTCTAAACCAGCACTCTTTTACACCCTTTGAGTTTAGTAAAAATAAATTCGAGGCTAATTAGGCGACTCGGTAGCTTGTTAGAGATTTGCAGCAGCTGGTGCTTGAACACGTCGTCCGTCGTCTTCTTTTTTTTTTTTTTTTACCCACACTACCTTTCAGTAGACCACTATCGATATATTGGTCACCCCTGCTGTAGACCACATGTACATCGGAGTGGATCATGAAAACAATACTGGAACTGGCGACAAAAAAAGAAATGCTTGCATCAATATTTATGCAGTCACTTCGATGCATCGGATCGTTTGCTGTTGAATCAATACATCAATACAAATCGATGCATTGTTACACCCCTAGTTACTACTGTTTTTTTCTTTCTTTCAAAATATATTAGAGTGTAATTGTTTTAATGTGCATAGATACTGGAATTGTAGAATTAATTGAAGATGAAGACAGTATATTAAATTGCATTTTTTCTTCTGCTTTAGTAATTGCTGTCTGATGGCTGAACAAAAATCTAATCCTGTATAGCAGCATTTCACCAACCCAACACCAGGAAAAGCCGGGTGCAATATCTGCAGCAGACGTGAATTTTCCTTCCCTCAGAAGTTTGCTGCTATATTGTGCACTTAGAGATTCTGATGCTGCTATTTTTATTGTTTATAAGTTTAAGCTATTATTTACAAGTTTATTTAAATTTACACAGTATTCAATAAATGCTAAGTTGAGAAATTTCATGTCGTTTTATTATTAGTGTGATTTTACCAACTTATCGGTCCAATTATCGGGCAAAAAAAATCTGCAGCATATATCGGCCATCGTCTGATCCTGACTCCTAAATATCGGCATTGGCATCAGCTATTCAAAAACCCATATCGGTCAACCTCTAATTCCAACACTTTGAGATGCCAACTGAAGAGGAAATTTTCAGTCTTCATTTAGGTTAAGGTTGTGTGTTGATTAACGTGTGATGGGCACATTCACATCCCAGTTTTTTTTTTTTTTTTTTTGCATGCTGGAGTTTTTCTCTTTGTAGCTGGTGTTTGGTAATGTTGTAGATCACAATGGACCTAATTTCTCAAAAAGAAATCCAAACAACTACAGATTTACTTGTCTGTTTTTGAGGCTGGATGCTTCATGCCGTGTCAGCAGGGCTCAGCTGAGCACTGAGACAGTACATGGCTTGATCACACAGAGTAGCAGCAGGAAGAGTGATTGTTCGCCTGTGGCCAAGTCATTCACAGCCTAAGTGCTGTTTACCCTGGCCTGCTGTTGGTGTTGGAGTCTTCAGTGCCTTTATTAGTAGTGGTGTCTTCTAGGCTTGGGTGGGCGGTATCTATTTTTACTTACTGTCATACCTTTTAAACAGTTCATCCTGGTATATGGGATATGGTGGTATAAAAAATGTAAATTATGTAGGTCATTATGAACCCTGGAATCGGATATATCCTAAACGAGCTCATCAGTGTGGGAGATGAATGCTAAGGAAACAAGGAGACTTTGTTTTTTGACACTACTGTCACTTCCTGATCTGTGGCACCTACCCGATCTGCGGCCCATGTGCACCAAGTTTCACATATCGCACACACACTCCAGCTGTTTACAGTGTGCTTGCAGTGCATTTTGTTTTTGTGGCATTAACGTGTGGTATAAAAAATCTCTTTGGGATTTCCAAATGTCACAGTATACCATAATACTGAGCCTAATGTCTCTAATATTTCTTGTTGCAGTGATTAGTGCTGTCATGATCAGTGCTGACGCGATTGAACTCAATTACTAGATTATTAAAAAGCATCCATTAAAAATTTCCTCATTTACTTGCCAAAATGTAGAAGGAAGATGGCACACATAGGATGAGGGTCCCAATAAAGTGCTAAAGCACCATTCGTGTGGGAGCACTTCACATTAAAAGTGAATGAAAATGCAGTCATTTGTCAGTTTTGCAAAGCAGAACTTAAGTATCACCACAGCATGACTGCAATGCAAATGCATCTTAAAAAATAGACATTCAGGTTTAACAAACTCACCCAATAATGTGAGGTTAGCAATAGATAAGTGTCAAGATATGTAGCAATAGATATGTGCCTTTGGATGTCGTGTCTTTCTCATCACATTCACTCAAATTATTTAGCTTAATCTGCTTTCTATGCTTCCTGTATGTCAAAATAATCGCTAATAAAACAAAGGTTAGCATCACCGCTTAGCCACATCATTTTACAGAACATGTTGCATATAACAAATAAATATTAAATATTTTTTGGACCGTATTGTGTGTCAGGGCTGAACAATACTGGAAAAAGTTCAAATTGTGATGTTTGAAGTTTTTTGTTTTATTTAGGAGCTGAATTAACTACAGCCAAATAACTATCAACCAAGTCTGTCAAACAAGTTGGTGGTGTGCCTTGAGTTGCGCAAGCAGACACAAAGCAGAATCAACAAATCATTTGTTTCTGCTCAGTATCATCTCTATGGAATACAAAGTATTTCCATACAGCGGAAGACTCATGTCTTTTCATGACCAGAACTTGTACGCTTTTTTCCTCCTCGTTTATTTCTGTTGAATTTCTCACAAACATGGCACGAGATCTATGAGTGAGTCCAACAGGAAGGATGAAAATGATTATGATTATTTGAGACAGACCATGCAGAACTCATGCCAAAGTAAAGATCTTTTTTGTTTTTTACAAAACATATACTAAGTAATCTTGAAAAGGAGCTGTCATTGGAGTTGAATAGCTTGCAACTTTTGTTTTTCCGTCACTGAGTAAAAATGTTTTAGCACAGCTAATTGATGGTTTGAGCCCAGCAGATTATCATGATCCATGCAATGTAACAACTGAATGTGCATGAAATGCTATGTCTGCTGTCAGTGCAGCACTGTACAGTACAATACCCTATGTAGTTACTTTTAAAATTTCTGTATTTATTTATTTTGTACTCTTATTTTTCTGACTTAACTACACATCAGGGCTGCGACTAATGGTTATTTTGGTAGTCAACTAATCGTTCACATTTTTTGTCGATTTAGTCAATATTATTTCTTACCTGACTATTTTGATGCCTGCAACCTGTAGTTGCACATCCTGGTCTGGGCTCCAGTGCATGTCCTACCTCATCTGCTTACGTCTGTCCCCCTGTGAATGTCCCCCCGATGTGTCTGCATTAAGACAATTTAAATATATAATAATCAAATTAAAATAACAACCAGAGAAACACATGAATTTGAAAGTAATCAGATGTTTTCATATTAGTGTGACCGTCACAAAAAAAGGAAATATATTAAACAATACTAACTAAAGTGCCCTGGTGGTTCTTAACCAAAAGTTTAAATAAAGCTTCAATTCAAATAAAATAAAACAATGTATAAAAGATTCAATTCATATATCGGTCTTTGACAGTTGACATCACAATCGCTATAGCCGCAGTGTATTGTGGGTCGAATCGAAATTTTGGTTGTATACAACTCCAGTGCCAGCATTTGCATGAGACATTGTCTTTGGTAAGATGGGACACTCATGCAGTGTGAAAGCCTGTCATACTAAATTACATGGTAGAAATGGCAGAAAGGTGGACCACAACGTGAGATTTTTTTCAGTTTTCCATTCAGAAAAGAGGATATGGACAGCAGGTAGGGGAGGTAACGAAGAGGCGTCGGGTGGCCTGGGTCGTAGCGGTGAGACGAGGAGATCACTTTCAACATGAAATCTCCCTTAATGTGTGTTTGCTCTCGGCATTTTCGTAAAGGCAACTAAGATGTTTTTTTGTTTGAGTAATATTAATGAATATGCATTTTTTTGTCTTTTTCTTTTAAATATTGTTTTAACACCAGTATCGGGGGGGAAAAACCTAAACAATGTCCAACCCTAATCCTCAGTGCAGATCACTCTGTTGTAGCATTAATAAGTCTGCACCTGGCAAACAAGCTGTGTCCTTGATTAATGCTATATCAGCCCTACTTTAATGGCAGGAATAAGTTGTCAGGGATGTAGTATCTGTATGTTCTATAGTTCTGTAAATTAAGACTGCTGTTGTTTCATCATAGGCAATTTTATAATTTTGTAAATAGTAGCAAATATAGTAGCATGTTAACCTCTTTCTACCTTCTTCCCTCTTCTGTCACTCTTCCTTTCCTTTCTTTTTTCCTCTCCATTTCTGCTTCAGTGGAGTAGTACCCATTTTGTGCTGTATTGTGCATTGATATAGCAGATCCTTTAATTACATTTCAGCCAGAATTTAGTGCACCTTATTTAAAAGTGATGCAGCAGGACACCTTGAATTTGTATTTGAATTCATGTCTTTAGCCCCACATTACCCAGGCTGATCAGTTAAAGTCTGTTAAACCTACACATATTGTTGCTAGTACTAGAGACTAGCTGCGTTGTTCTGCTGGGTGAGAAATAATGGTATTTATTGCAGTTATTGGCAGTAACGTGTCATGTTATCTTGGCTTTTTGACCTACCCATTGAATGCAAATATCCCAGTATGTTTTGATTTTCTTGGTTTGATTTGAATTGTACTTCTGAACCAATCTCAGACCTGGTGTTTGTTAAATGCTCTAACTTTTCTTATCGTTCTCTTCAAGGATGGACATTTGTGCATTCTGTAGAGTGTAGAGCTCAACCTAAAGTAATTGGTTTGAGCAACACACCTAACTCTACGTGCTTTCCAGCAGCTGCACATCTCACTGTTGTCATGGTGATGGCTTAGTGGACAGTGGGGCTGTGAGGGGGGATGTACGTGAGCGGGAATACGATGAGTTAGATCAGGGATGGCAGCAGACCAAAGCTCTCCAGTGTGCTCTCACAGAGCTACCTGTCATTGAACTCCTCCCCTGATTTTATGTAATGACAGCAGCTAGGCCTTCTGGTAGCACACCTTTAGGGCACTGCTTCAAGTCTTTGAGCCAAATGTTGGTTTCTGTGGTTAAAGCCAGGTAACAGCACATGGATAGCATGAATGAATGAGTGTGTAATGTGCTTGCCAGTGACTGCATATGCCTGGGGCATTTTGTAGCCCAGTTGGTTAGTGATATGTCTGGAAGGTTATAGGTTTGAACCCCATAGCCAGCAGTGTAATATCACTGTTGGACCTTAACCCCATCTGCTCTAGGGGTACTGCATGATGGCTGATCCTAAGCTGTAACCTTAAGCTTGCTCTTACATGTAAATATACACATGTGTTTGTTTCTCATGGAAAGCAATTAAATGAAATGAAGAAAGGAAATGGAATGGGAGTAAGATGGGATATCCAAAAATACTCTGTTTCCCCACAGGTAATAAAATACTGTTTTATTGCAGTCTGAGTAATCCAGTCAGTTTCAAAGGGCTTTAACGTATAGATAGTGGTCTTCACTCCACAGCCTTATGGAGTTGGATATTCTTTGGGTCTTTCAAAATGAAATGCTTTTGGTCTCATAGCACTAGTATGGAATAGAATGGTTCTGAAAGAGGTATGATTACATGTGATTTTCCTCCTTCCATGTATCCTATGTGGCTTCTCACATTTCCTCCTCCTTTTCTATCCTATTTTCTGTCATTACTCAATTATAACCTGCTGGATCTCCCATGAGAGCGGTGGTGTAAGTGCAGAGGTGTGGGGACAGTCCGATCCCCATCTGGATTATGGCGTCCTAGTGGCTAAAATGGAGGTATTTTGCGAGAGTGATGTCACCAGGTAATGAAGCAGTGGAGTTCTACGGATTTTGTGGCCAGGGTCTGTAAACCCCAAGTCAAGTAATAAGATGATGAACAGCTTGATTCGCATTAAGTGCCTTGTTTGGGCAGCTCTGTGTTCACATGATTTACAGCAAGTATAGCTGTTACTTTTAAGTAATGTTATATACAGCAAAACCTCGGATTGCGAGTAACTTGGCTTGTGAGTTTTGCAAGACAAGCAAAATTTTTAAATAAATGTTAACTTGATAAACGAGCAAGATCTTGCAATACGAGTATTATGTATACGCTTTGTCTGCCGAGCGTCACATAATCACAACTGAGCCGATGGTTCTTTCTCTCTCTCTCTGTCTCTCACTGCGGGATTGTGGGTAATCGTTTCCCATGCTCGGTCTCAGTCGGCATGCCTCACTCATAGTCAAAATTTAGTAAAAACGTAGTATAAGACAGGTTGGGTTGGTTTGTGGGCAAAGATGGAGCTTCTCTCTTCGAGTTCTTGGACAGGGCAAGGTCTGCGTGATAAGTGTGAGCTGCTTCATGCCTCTTAGACCAAAGAGGCCACACTGTTTAAATTTCTTTATGCATTATTTCTAAAACCCCTAGTGTAAACATAAACAGCTTTCTTATAATCACTAATTAGGGCTGGTTATCGTTCCTTTTTGCGGCCTAACATGGCCTACTTCGTACCTCATCATAAAGGCCATGAATATAAACATCTTTTAAATGAATAAATGAAAAGGTACACAAAGCATAAATCAAAATGGAAGTAGTAGTGCTTTCCCCTGGCAGGCTGCCCTTGCTTGCTTATTTGAAGATGGTTCCTACAGTAAACAGCAGTTAGGTGCAGGCCTAGGACAGTCAGGAGATGGTGTTTTTTGGTGGGTAGCAGCTGTCATTGCAGCAGGTGCTGGCAATGTCTCCCCTCTGGGTGTTATGCCTCAGTGAGTCCTCACAAGACCACCACCTGTTTGCCTTCTAGAACCTGCTCCCATGTCTGCATCCGCTGGCTGATTACTGGGCTTTCCAAGGTCTCCTTACCTAGATGTATACCTTTGAAGACTGATGAGACATGATTACCTTTTGGATATGCAATTTGCTTTGTTACACATGTAACCAGTAGCTTGAAGAGAGGAGCTACCCGTAATCCTCATTGTGCAGAGGAGTTTTGCCGTTCTTATCCTGAAATCTGTGTAAGTTTTTTATGTTTTATTTTTTTATTATTATTAAAAAAAAAAAAAAAATATATATATATATATATATGGAGAATTTAGTTCTGGGATATCCATTGCTCTTGTTTTGGTGGTGTTAAGTCATTTGGTATTATTTTAAGTCACCTTCATATAGTAAGAATAATGTACAGGTTAATATTTCCATACATTAATCAAGGTCCAGTTAGCCCTGAGAATCAATATTGCTCTGAAGCCTTAACAGGAGAGTTGACTGAGTGCTTACTCATCAAAGTCCTGCAATATTTAAGGTAGGGTGCCCAGATAATCCATGTCAGGGAGGACCATTTGAGCTGGACAGGATCTGTAAACTGTCAATTCAATTAAAAGGACCTGAATTTCTCTTAAGCACTAAGTTCTTGCTGTGTGCTGATTGGTCAGTCTCCTATAATCATGCATGTGTCACTGTAAGGATGTTAATGGGAAACAGTTGGATGAGTTTTTCATTCAAGGAAACAAACCAGTCAAAGCACAAGAAGAACTGAACTATTTAGCCAAGCACAAGAGCCTTTCAGTTTTAAAATAGTTTGTAAAACCTGAAAAGCTCAGTGTCCTCCTTGATATGGATTATCTGGTCACCCTAGTTAAGGTGTTCATAGAGTTTTGTGGAGAATATTCGGTGGTTTTTTGGGAGGCTGGATCAGTTCTGTGGAGTTTGATACTTCCCCTAACTTCCCTTACCTGGTCTGGGTTAATAGAAATACTTTTGTAGTGTAACTGCAGCCACCCTCTCAGTTGTCCTATTTCAAGTCTTTTCTGTCTCTGTGAGAGATTTGCACACACTGCTGTTGAGTTACATGGGACACTATGGTTTGCATTTGTTTTTGTTTTACAACTGCTTAATTTAACCCCTCCTACCCCACGGTCAGAAATAAAGCTAAAATCTAAATGCTTACCTTGAACAGATTTACTGGTCTCTCTGCTGTCCATGACTGACCGTCATAAAAGTAAGTTACCATCAACAGGCATCAACCCTACCCGAGCTCATAGTACTACTTAAACTAACATTGTTGTTAGATATCTTGGCATTTACGTCCCTCCAATAGTAGCAATCTCACTGACCACCTGCAATAGACTGCACTTCGACTGAACAGTAAATCCAGATGATTTTGTTGTTAATTATTACTGGGCCATATTTTCAGTTGTTAGCAGCATTCAATCAAGTCAGTGTCAGGCTTCCCAGTGGTATGTTTATTGTTGTGTTGAGCCTTTTCACGTTGTTGCAGCTCTTTTCTATTCAACCAAACCCTTGATGGCCTGCAGTATATCCAGCTTGTGAACTGCTGAATTTAAACTATTTGTCACCAAATCACGAAATGTTATCTAGTGATACCTTAATGCATGTTTCCCCATGGCATGTTCATTTTGAGCTGTGGGCCCCAGTCTGGCTGTGCTAGCCAGGATATGACATGCATTACATCCTCATCGCCCTTTCCCTTCCCCTGTCCCTCCCCCTCAACAGGATAAAGTGCTACTATGGAAACAGTTCCTCCTGTAGAAAATAGTCGTGCTGTTTGACAGCCTTTGTGTATTTCTTATTTTCCAAATTAGGGGTAATTTCACTGGAGATCTAGCAGAGTTAATAGCTGGCATTTTAAACAGTGTCAGTCAGGCATCTATAGCAGCTGTAAAACTACACATTGAAAGGTATTTATAGTCCATGGGTATATAGAGTGTGTTAGGCCAGATTCATCAGTTTAACTGGACATCTCTGTAGTGAAAAACTGGAGTTGCTTTTGCCCATTTAGCTGTTCCCAGAACTTATTGCACATTGTGCGTGTGTGTTTTTTTGGTGGTGTGTGTAAATTTTTTATTATATATTTTTTTTTTTTACATTTACATTCTTAAATGTTTGAATTACTCATGCCCCCCTGCTCTTCCTCCTTATGTTGTTACAACAGGCTTCACCTTAGCTGCCCTATTGATTGCACTCCTGCTGTGTGGCGTGTGTGTGTGGGTTGCTAAGTAACATGTCCCTGTTTTCACAAGGTCTCCAATTGGAGGCTGATAAGTAAGGAGGGTGGGGGAGAGTGGGGCTGCACCTGCATGGAGGGGTTGTCAAGTCTTCTAAACCAAGCAGATCATTCATTTCCCTGCATCCTAAGACAAATTACTTTGCAGAAAGTGGCAAGTAATTAAGAATGAAGGAAACATTGGTACTGGGATATGGTTGAGAGGGAGTGGGTCTGGTTCCACTCTGATCAGACTGGCCTGATGAAGGTGGCAGAGTTAAAATAGGCAGAGCAGGCCCAGAGACATGGGGGAGGACTGCATTAGCTGCTATGAAAAGCCTTTGTGTGGTTAATAACAGTCCTGGCTCACTGCCAGGGGCTCAGAGTGGGGGATTAGCCTGAACAATCAGGTCTGCAGGATCAAAACAAGGAGGCAGGAACGGCGAGGTCATACAGCTACCATCTGCGTGGCTGCAGTTAGGGAGGGGAGGGGGGGCTGGAACACAGCCAGGCTTAGGTTGGGCTCTTAGTGGAGATCCTGCAGGCAACAATGAAGCCCCAGGATGGTGGCCTCAGTAGTATAATCCTGCCTGGTTTCTAGCTCTGGGTGAATTACCACTGGCCACACACACACACACACGTGAGTGTTCACTCACACACATTCAGTCCAGTATTCAGTATAAAGGCATTTAGTCTGTATTGGATAATGTTAGAAGTTTTCAGAAGAGTGGCTAATTTGCTTGGTGTTTCATTTCTCTGTCTTCTTGCTGAAAATGTTTCTTAATTCATGATGATTTTTCTTTTGGAAGTCCAGTACTACACTGGCATTTTTTGTAGTGCTTGACTTGCAGGAAGTAGATCTGTCATAAATTTTGATTATAATGATACCCGTTCTAATATGAGCCCTATTCACTGCTTTATGCGGCTGGAAAGTACACTCACCTACTGGCTCCTGTGCTTGGCGAAATAGTTCAGTTCTTCTTGTGTTTTGGTTTATTTCCTTGATTGAAAGACTCTTCATTCTCATGAGAGAATTATTTAACTGTTGTAATTACACTACACGATGTATTCTGAGATATTAAATTCTCGCCACTTTTAAACCTCTGTGGTAGTTTCTTTTGAAAGCATTAGAACGGTGCTTGTAGCTTCTTTCCTGTTTCATTAGCCGTGACCTTGCATGCTGTAACACAGCAGCTGATGGCATCTGGAATGGGTGGAGCTTCTTACACAATGACAGAAGCTGACCCACTCTGCAGCACACCCCCTCCCTGCAGGCATTTTGAGGTCTCCGCTGTCCGTTGCATCCTTGTCTCCTCTGAGCTTCACCTTCTCTGCTTTCATTCCTGTCTATCGGCAGCGCCAGACAGCAACAATGGCAGGTGTTCCACTTATGGGCTCATAATTTCGACTTTACTGACCAGACTTTTGCAACAATACCACACACATTCAAGCCCACACACGCACATTGACCAGCTAATGAGCTTTAGGGATGGCTGAGTGTCCTTTCCAGATACTTCTCTACAAGCTCTCAGGTTCTTTTCCAGATCACATACAATTCAAATGTGCTTGCTAGAAGTTATTAGAAAGGCAAATAAAATTTCCAAAGACTCCTTAGCATTTACCAGCAGCAAAATTTTTTTCCAGATTTCCAAATTTCACCTGTATTGTCGTCTGCATTATCTTTATATAAAAGTAAGAGTTTGCGATACCTCAGGGTGCTGTGCCAGACCATTGTGAACAGCTCTGTACTATGTCTTTTTGTATAGGAGAAATCAGTCTTTGTTTATTTAAACAATCATCTTTTCAATCATGCTACTAACATTTTAGCTCTGTAACTAAGCAGTTTGCCCCTTTCTGCAAAATCATCTCCATATCAGTGGCACTCATGTAGTCAGTCTTGAGAAACGGGAGTATTCTGTTAGCACAAGTGTTTCAAAATGGCATTAAGTATTCATTTTTGTTCATCTGGAAAAATTAATGTTTGAGGGTTGATGATTCTCCTAACTTGGTCCATTAAGTATGTTGTGACAGATATCTGGAGAGGGCTGAATGCTCTGCCTTGGGTTGAAGGCCTTGTGCTGGCTCCTGAAAGGATCTGGCCCTTCACCGAGCTATAAATAGATAGCAGAGGCCAGAAATCCCTAGTGGTGATGTTTTTTGCCATGTCATGACTGAAGTATTCCCAAACTTTGGAAGACCGCATGTGAGCCTTTACCACGTGTTTCTCCAGAGGCTCCGTAGCTCTGCTGGTAGACGCAGCCATGTTGCGTTATTGGGGGGGGGGGGCTACATGGCATTGTACTTCCTTTTTGCATAGGCATATTTCAGTGTCGGAGTTAGCAAGTATACTTGGTGATTGTTGAAGTATTTGCTTTAGACAGACCTTGATTCTTTTTTGAGATGGTCAGCTGGCACTGCTCTTGCTTTGTGTTTATGGAACAGTTGTTAAATACTTCTGTTCCAGTAATTTGTCTTGTAGTGGTAATTCAAAAAATCTTTATGTAATGAGCAAAAGAGTTTTTATACAATTTGGTCTGTCACACTGCTTTATTTTCTGAATGAATTAAAAAATGATTTTAGCTATGTTTTACTTAATCATCTGCATCCTCTGCTCTGAAGTATAAATTTTGTTCATGAACATATGTGACCATATTGATCAGAGCAAGGGGACTGCTGTCTTTCTATACCCATGTTATCCCAATACACTAGCCTGAAAAAGAAGGCATGCAGATGCATGTTGTAAATTGTGTTGTTAAGAAGGCGGGATTTTGGGGGAAGCCTGAGAAGAGTCACCAGAGCCGAACCAAACATTACTGTGATCTGTATCACTTTTGTTATCATCTTTCTCTTTGGTAAAGGGTTTAGCATTCTCACTTGTGCGCTGTTGTGATATCACACACATATAACCCAATCTCTACCCATCTCACAATTAACTGACCAACTGAGCAGTTTATACCAGCTGAAGGCAGGGGATACTGAGGGTAAAGTAGAAGGCCAGCTGGGAGGACAACCACGAATAATGCGCTGAGTAGCGCTGTATCGAAAGTCGTTGTCTTATTACACTTTGTCCTTAAGCAATGTGACCTGTTATCGTTCATTGATATGGGTGAAGAGTTTTTTTCAGTATATCTAGTCCCAGATGCTGATGTTCGGGCAGCCTTGTTATTCCATGTTAAAGGGGTCTATGAAAAATTGATGAAAGGCTGAACAGCAGTAAATGCAGTCATGGGATCCCTTAATGACCCAGATAAGGTCAGTGGAGATATTGATCATGTGTGTCCCAAGCACAGGGGTCCAGGGAAATCCAACCTGCTGCCTAGAGGAATCAAGAGAACTAAAGGTCCAGTTTGACTACACCCTAGTTAGAGTTTCTCTCCTCTTTCAGAGCAGAGAACTCAAGGCATCCTTCACAGAGCTTACCTGTATCTTCCCATCAGAGACCGGGGCTGACGAGACTGATTGTATGCTTATAAGACACAGCCCGTTTTGTATCCTATGCCATGAAGTCCTGGATTTCCTAGCCTCCATTGGAAAATAGCCATGGAGGCAAGGCAGAGGGAATTAAGGTCAAGATGTGTAGATTGAAGAATGTCTTATTTATTTTCCAACCACTGATGGGGTTAGTGCTCTCTGGACCCCAAGACTGCTGCTACCTGATGTACATGAATTGTATACTCACCTTCCAAAGAATAGCATGTACAGAGCCATTGAAGCTTCAAGGTGATAATCTTTCCCTGAACTTGAAGAAATGCATCTTCATCAAGTTCCTGGGTTACAGTATGTCAGTGAAGGCATCATCACAGATCTCGGTAAGACACTCACTATCCAGAACTGCTACACCCCATGGAACCTTAAAGAATTCTGAAGGTTCTTGGGTTTGAATGGTTCATTCCCCAAGTGTCATCTTTCATTTTGCTAACCAGACTGACCTATATTTAATTTATCAGTGTGATTTATCTCGTGTTGATATTTTATGTTGGATGGTAAGTCGGGCATATTTTGTTTGTACTGTATATACGCTTGCTTTTACCCAAAAATGTTTCAATGTCATATGATCAGGGGAGGCACATAAAGACTCCCTCAAACAAAAGACCTTTAAACTCATGACATTATTTTTAACCATCTGTGCTAGACCTGTGCTATAGTTGTCTATGTATTTTAGGAGAAGAAGAATACAGAAAGTGACATTGAAAGGGCAAAATAAAAGGACAGAAGAGGCAGACTGGGTGCTTGAAGGGCAGACAAAAGGAGAGTTTGCTCAGGCAATATGATCACTGGGTAGTCAGTTTGCAGCCTCCCACAAGGCTATCGTCTTTCCCTCTTCCCTTTGCCAGCATGGCCCTTGTCCTCTGTGTGTCCTGGCATTCCCGAATCTCATGTAGCGTCTTCCGTTTTCAATGTGACTCCTTCAAATTTTAGAACCCCAGAGATCACTTTTCTGGTGCTTTTAGCATCATATTGTATTGCTTCTGAGTTTGCCTCACTGATGGTATGGTAGCCTGTCAACATATCTGTCCAGTTCCTGTAAGCACTTCCTAGCTTCAGTGAATTGTAATGCTATGTTTGGCAGCAAGCCATATAAATTCTATGTCATTCTCTCTGTTTCTGTTTGGTGTTTACTTTTTAATTCATTGTGCGTTTATTAAAACTTGACGTGGTCTTTGTTTTAGTCATAATTTTAGTGTGAATATTCTCATTTCATTCATTTTTGTGTGGAGCCCCCTAGTCACTTTGCCTTACTTTTTAACTTGCATAGAACGTCCACGGGGCTCAGGTGATTTTTCATGAAAGTACTTGGTATTAGCTGTGGACCATCAACAGGAAATTCTGGGCAAGAGAACTGTGTTGTGGATTCTAGAAAGGTTATACCAATAGAAGACAGAGTGAGCATGCAGTAGATATATGTATTCGTTTTGGCTGGTAAGCATGCTCTGAAATGTACATCAAACAGCAGAAGGGGTATAATACATATCCTAGTATTGTAACTGTACTTCTGAACACCAGGCAGATGTTTCAATGGAGCTACTTTACTGTGATAAGATGTTATGTCCCTGCAGTCATCATAAGGGTAGTTTCAGGACCTGTAGCACTCTGTGGTAATATTTTGAAGAGAAAATATCTAAGCAGGTTTGTCAGTTTGGGCATCATATAGAAGGTGGATATATTTATATACATTAACTGTTTTGTAATTCTGGGTATGTGTGGTGCATAATGTGTTAGTGCATCAGTATGTAATACCTGCCTTAATAACAGGTGATATGACCCTTGCATGTCTCTGTGTACTAGGCTAAGAACATAAACACAATGCACAAGTACAGTTATACATGCAAATGTCCTGGCTCAAGAGGCATCCTGACCAGATGCCCGAGCCACCGCATCTGGCTCCTTTCAATGTGTAGGAGCAGCGGCTCTACTCTGAGTCTCTCCCGAATGACCGAGCTCCTCACCTTATCTCTAAGAGGAGAGCCCAGCCATCCTGCGGAGAAAACTCATTTCGGCCGCTTGTACTCGCAATCTTGTTCTTTTGGTCACCCATAGCTCATGACTATAGGTGAGGGTAGGAACGTAGATCGACTGGTAAATCAAGAACTTTGCCTTTTGTCTCAGCTCCTCCTTCACCATGACAGACTGATGCAGCGCCCGCATTACTGCTGATGCCACACCGATCCGCCTGTCGGTCTCCCGCTCCATCCTTCCCTCACTCATGAACAAGACCTCCTCCCCAACCTGGAGAGAGCACTCCACCCTTTTCCAGCTGAGTGCCATGGTCTCAGATTTGGAGGTGCTGATTTTCATCCCAGCCACTTCACACTCGGCTGCAAACTGCTCCAGTGACAGTCGAAGGTGACAGTCTGATGAGGCCAACAGAACCACATCATCTGCAAAACGCAGAAGAGACATAAGCCTGAGGTCACCAAACTGGACACCCTCAACGCCCTGGCTGTGCCTAGAAATTCTGTCCATAAAAGTTATGAACAGAACCGGTGACAAAGGGCAGCCCTGGCAGAGTCCAACCCTCACCGGAAACGAGTCCAACTTACTGCCGACAATGCGGACCAAGCTCTGAAACTGGTTGTACAGGGGCCGAACAGCCCTTATAAGGCAGCCTGGCACCCCATACTCCCGGAGTACTCCCCACAGGACTCCCCAAGGGATGCGGTCGAATGCCTTCTCCAAGTCCATAAAGCGCATGTAGACTGGTTGGGCAAACTCCCACGCACCCTCCAGGATCCTGGGGGGTTCCTCCCAATCACACCCCTCCAGGTCTCACTGTCATTGCCGATGTGAGCATTGAAGTCCCCCAGCAGAACAAGAGAGTCCCTGGGAGAAGTGCTCTCCAACACCCCTCCCAAAGACTCCAGAAAGGCTGGGTATTCTGAACTGCCGCTAGCCGCATAAGCGCAAACAACGGTCAGAACTGGGAAGCTACCCTTTCGTCCACCACGGTAAACCCCAATGTACAAGCGCCCAGCCAGGGGGCAATAAGTTATGCCTACTCCTGCTCGGCACCTCTGCCCATGAGCAACTCCAGAGTGGAAGAGGGTCCAGCCCCTTTCGAGGAGTCTGGTTCCAGAGCCCAAGCCGTGCATCAAGGTGAGCCAGACTACATTTCGCAGCCTCGTGCACCAGCTCAGGCTCCTTCCCCACCAGACAGGTGACAATCCATGTCCCTAGAGCTAGCGTCTGTAGCCAAGGATCGGACCGCCATGGTCCCTGCCTTCAGCTACTGCCCGACTCTCTCTGCACCCGACCCCTTTGGCCCCTCCTACAGGTGGTGAGCCCATTGGAGGGGCTCGCCATCGAGCCCCAGGCCTGGCTCTGGGGGGGCGCCCGGTGACCCGCGTCCGGGTGAGGGAAGACATAGATCCGTGTTTTTACTCGTCATAAGGGGTCTTTTGAGCCGCACTTCGTCTGATTCCTCACCCAGGACTTGTTTGCCTTGGGTGACCCTACCTGGGGCATAAAACCACAGGCAACTTGATCCCAGGCAGCTCCTGGGATCGTTGGAACACGGAAACCCCTCCACCATGATAAGGTCTTGGCTCCAGGAGAGGACTCTCTAAATCCAATCTGAAAATCAAAACCAAAAATCATAACAAAGTTCTCCAAACACGCTCTCATTGACAGGCCAGAATTCTTTTAGATGGAGGAATCGGTGGTTCCTTGAAAGGCTATGGACTCTTAACATGGAAAACCGTTGTGTAGGTTTGACCTTGATCTAGACCAGGGGTCACCAACATAGTGCCCGCAGGCACCAGGATGCCCCCAAGGACCACATGAGTCACCCTCGGAACCGGTTCTAAAAATAGCACAACTCAACAGTGAGCAGCATCTAAAATTTAATTTTATCCTGTTGCTATTCTTCTTTAATCGCATTTGCATTTATATAGATTTGTAAATGACAATATTTAAAAAAAAAAAAAAAAAAAAAAAAATTAAAACGTGTTTATTAGGGATGTAACAATACACTCAATTCGATACAACTCTCGATTCTTAGTTCACGATATCCATCCATCCATCCATCCATTTTCCAACCCGCTTAATCCTATTGGGTCGCGGCGGGTCCGGAGCCTATCCCGGAAGCAACGGGCACGAGGCAGGGAACAACGCTGGACAGGGGGCCAGCCCATCGCAGGGCACACTCACACACCAGTCACGCACACATGCCGCCCCTAGTTCACAATATGATTTTCTCAATTTTTTTAGCAGAATGAGCTGCAGACAAATTTATTCAAAAATATTCCTTTATCTTTCTAAACTATGCAAACATGTCCTCTTCTTAACAGTGCAACTAAAATAGCATAAAATATTGTTTCTAAAAAATCCCAAATCAAAAGAAGTAAATTAAAAAAAATCTTCAAATAAATAAGCTAAGGCTTGCATGTGCAGCATTTTAGCATGGTTTGCCCTTTTAATAATCCTCACTCAGCTCACTGTGGTGCCGGTGGACATGCTGAAGCCTGTTCATTGTACTATTTGTGTATTGTCAGTCTTTTACAATGTTTGCACGCAGTTTTTGTCTTGTCTGTGCTTTTCTCGCCGTTTTCATTTGTGATTACCGGAAGGCTAAAATGCTGCCACACTGCTGTTTAAGATTGGGCGGTGCATCCATCAATCCATTTTCTGAAACCACTTAATCCCAACTGGGGTCACGGGGGGGACCGGAGCCTATCACAGGAACAAAAGGAGCAGACGGGAAGAAACCCCAGGCAGTCGCCAACGCAGCGCAGGGCGCACGCACTCGCACAACTACAGGACCAATTTAGACTCTACCAGTCAACTTATTCTGCCTGAAGCCAGGACCTTCTTACTGTGAGGTAGTAGCCCTAACCACTGCACCACTGCACTGCCCGGCGGTGCGTCCTCAATGTCAAATTTCACTTGCCATCTCGCATTCGGTCAAAACCAAAAATTGACGTGCGACGTCAACGTGAATACATGATGACATCTGATGTCAAACTGACATCGTGAAATCAAATGTAATATTACACCAGTTTTTCTGTTAAAGTACTGTGAAGTGCTCCTATTGTAGCGATTAATTTACCACATCGGCCGTTTTAAATTGTCATACATTTACATCGATTTTTAACCAATTCACGATTCATTTCATGCCTAATGTTTATGATACGTGAAGTTTAGATAAGTTTAGGAGGGCATTTCAAACTGGTAGCCCTTCGTATTGCTCAGTACCCGTGACCCCTGATCTAGACCATAGTGACTAGGTGTCATAATGACTGTTTTTTTTAAATTATCTGAAACTTACATGCTTTGGTAATAGGGCTGGATATTGCCACTGATTTCTCGTGTTGTTTCAATTCTGATCAACAGGGTCCCGATTCGGTTTCATTATTGATTCAATTCAATTCAATTCAGTATTCATTAGTTAGGGATACAGAACCGATTTTGCTTGGTTTGGATAGAAATTGTTGGAGAACCTATGCTGTAAATGTATGTGGAGCCCTCTAACTTGGTGCATCATTAAAAAATTGTGCATTAAGAATTGACCCCAAAACTGCCACTTTAATGAACTGCCTATTTAACATTACCAGTTTTGGATCGGATGTTTTTGCAGATTACAGATCTGGATGATGTCTCGTTAAATCAGTGGTTCTCAATCCTGTTCCTGGCGCCCCACCTCCAGAATGTTTTCATTCCAACCCTGCCTTAATCAGGCTTATATGGTCCTTAATAGGCTAAAGCTGGTTACAGACCGAATGCGGCATGCGCTGTACTCGCCGCGAGGTTTCTGAGCAAAGAGTAAGCGTGGTGTTCAAAACTCTCTCCTGTCATTTTGGCTCGCGGCCAGTAGCGACGATGTTTATTTCACATTCAAAAAGATTCTACGCTTGTGTGAGATAGCTCTGGGACCTTGGACACGAGCAATATAAGTTTTTTCTTCCATTTTGTTTTCTATGACCGGTTCGGTGCCTTGTTTCTATTGATCGCGCAACAATGCGTCACAGCACACAGCGGTCAAAGTTCAACAAAGTTCATCTTTGACCACAGCGCTCGCACAAGCCCCGTGAGCGGCGCGCGGCACAGAGTGCAGCATAGTGCATGCCGCGTTCGGTCTGAAACCAGCTTTAATCTATTAAGGAGCATATAAGCCTATTGAGGGAGGGTTCGGAACGAAAATATTCTGGCAGGTGGGGCACCAGGAACAGGATTGAGAACCACTGCGTTAAATGGTTTGAGATCTATGGTATTTTCGCAGTATTTCACCTACATTATGCATATTTTGCTTATGACTTGGCCTTCCCTGTCCCCTTATTTCTGAAATTCAAAATGCATCCAGACATCTGCCTTTAGGCTTGACTGTACCTTCAGAGGCTCCCGCCATTTTCTATCTGCTTTTGTCTGCCAGATCTGTGTGAGGCTGGATATGTGAGACTAACAGGGTTAAAGCTTCACACATCCAAGGGAAGGCGATAGTCATGTCGGCATATATAAAAAAAATTGATATTGGGATTTTTTGAATGGATATCAGATTATGCAAATGAAGATTGATTTGAATCAGAAAACTACAATTTTTAAACCCAGCCTTTAATAGGCCTGTGCAATGTCTACAAGAAATATGCATGCAACACCCTTCTACAAACCCGCACACACGCAGCAGCAAGCAGGTTGTTTAAAATAAAATGTTGTGCAGATAATCCACCAAACAGCCGGCATTCAAACTTGCAGACTGGGGAGGTGGGGGTGCTTGTGATGCTGTAAGACGTTATATTTTTTTTTTTTTTTTAGTCTCTGTGGCAAACAATCAGTTGGCGGACCACATTTAATGATTTAAAAACATGTTGCAGACCGTCTAAAACCATTGAACATATTGGTTCTCCCACTTTTAAAATGTGTTTCAGCTCAGAAAATATTACTGCTGCCTCTCCTCCCCCACTGTAAGCCCTGGCTGTGTACCGCTAATACTTAAACATGCCATACTTTATGAACTACTGGTCTAAAGTAAATAAATTGATTTTGATTTAAATTGGAAGTCTGCAATGAGTTAAAAATATAACACCCATGTTTTTAAGAAAAAAGAACCACATCACAATTGTAGGCTACCAGTATGAAAGACTTCCTCTGTGTCTGGTGACTAGACATGCCAGCTCCTTGCAAATCGAATCATTCACATACCCATCGCTGGTCTGCATATGTACCGAATCACATCAAAATCGGACCATTACTTCTGGGTGCTTAACTTTTTTTGGTCACAGTAAATGCAAATGAAAAAAATGTATCACAAAAAAATCTTTATGTATGTATCTAGTAGTCTTATTAATGTACCGTTCCACCTCATTTGTGCATAGTTTTAAGCAGTCTCGAGGCATTTGCAGTTCAATTTAAATATCTTCCAAGAGAGTATATGTAACTGGCGAATGCTTAAAATGCCTCACAGTTTTTCTCCCTTTGGCAACAGCATCACCTAGATTTCATTATGATACCAGAACCTCATGTACTACAAGCTGTAGTGAGTGCACACACAATCCAAACTAGCAACCCCCCACCCTCACCATCATCCATTGCTCCCCCCGCGTGTTGTCTCACCCAGTTTTGTGCACTTTGTTTAGTGGGATTTTGTTTTTAGAAACATTGCAAATCGCTGTGCTTCTAGTTGCTGGTAAACGCGTAAAATACTCCCAGATCTCACCTTGGTATCACACCCACTGAGTGGCAAAAAACTGAGTGGCAGCGTAAGTGTTCTGCCTGAATGCTGTAAAAAACGTATCTGAAATGGAAAAGAGTTGTCATGTGACTGTACATATTTATTTAACAAAAATCGGAGCTATATTTTCACAGACTACTGAAAACTAAATAAGTATTGGACGTGGATCGTTCACATATAATACTTTACTTTTTGGCGCCCAGGGAGCTGGAGGTTAAGGGACTGGCTGAAGGACCCGCAGACGTGCTGAGGCTGGGTTTGAACTGGCAACCTTGTGATTACAAGCACACAGGCTTAGCCCACTGAGCCACACGCAGCACCCTAATAGGTCCGGATTGGTGCCGATACCAATTCGAATATCAGATCGGTGCATCTCTAGTTTATATCCTTCAGTTGTCATAAAGTTGTGTGTGTGTGTTATATGCCACTGTACATAGCATAAATTTTTAATATTGTTGGCTTATGGCAGTCCGTTTGTAAGCATGAGGTGGCCATAAGTCATTATTGGGCCTTCATAACCCAGGGACTGCCTGTATATAATGCTGCTCTTGAAGATCAGTTTTTCCTGTAGTATAACCTTTGTCACAGAATTTTCTCAAAACAAAGTATTGGTCACTTTGTCCTTAGAGATCCTCTGTCAGCTTACACATTTTACATTGCAGCTCAGCAGTAAGGAAAGTACTTCAGTAGACCTAAAATGATCTAAGGCCAGTTCCCATGTTGTTGTTATCCTGGAATCACATGTCAGTGTCTTTCTTACTGAAAAGAAGGCAGCATCACCACCTTCATGAAATATTCAACTGTGAAAAGACTTGCACACAATCAGTGGAGATATTCAGGTGTTAATTATCTTTCAGCACAGAATAGGGCTGCACGATATCAGATTGCCTTTGCATTGGTTGAACATGTTAGTGTTTTGCTTTTAGGTGTGGTTGGAATGGAGTACCACCACCCTGTGGCCCTGAGAGGCCGGGAATGTGCCTAGTATGGCACCCTGCTCCTCCAACTTTCTGGTGCTCCCAGGGGGAAGACTTCTCCCCCCCCCCCCCCCCCCCTTACATTAATATATTATTCATCTGAAAGAGTGCTGGTGCTAGATTCATCCCATTAAAATTCCCATTTGGTCACTGAAGCTCCATACAGTCACCATATTTCCCACGTAGAACATACAATGGAAAATTATTTGCCGTGGTTGCATTTATACCTCTAGTAAACGGGAAGGCTTTTCTATTTGACACAGAGCATGGGGTTCTTTACAGTATTCTGTCTAAGAAAATGATAGAATAACAGCACTGTTACCTGACATTCTATTAGGATAATGTTTCCTTAGGCAGTCTTTGGCCACTATTGGTAGCTGTTCACTGTCAATCAAACCAGTGTCGTTAACTAGATCACCAGGAGACAATGGTATACGGTTCATCTTGAAATCAGTTCAAGAGATTTTCAGTTCTGTTAATAATGCCTATTTAAAAGGTGGACATGCAGTCTCCATTGTGATTATCTGAAATGTACTATATGTAATGGAAGTTCCCCTAATATAATGTATGGTGTTGAAGTACTCAAGTGTAATGCCTTGGGCTATGTACAATTTTATATATATTCACCATGCTCAGAGTGGTCACAGTAGCTAAATCAGGTTCATTAATACTTTATGCTATGTATTCATTCATCAACTCCTCCATCGTATCCTTGCTGTGCTGCTGCCTGTTATTGATGGTGCTATTGCAGCAGTAAGATAGTGGCTAGAATAAACCTGAGGAAAATTGAAATGCATGCCGTTTCCAGGAAGAGGAAGAGAAGGACGCCATGGGATTGACTGGTTTAGACGTTTAAGCCAGGCCTCTTGAGGAAGGCAAGATTCTGGCAACTGTGGAGTGCTGCTGGCAATTCCAGGGACTAAGTAGGTAGTTTTAACCTCTTGATAGGCTTATGCTCTAGACAAAGAGGGGAAGGAGATGGGAGGAGTGGAAGGTTCTTAACAGCTTTAGCAGGATGTGTATGCATCCTGGACTCATTTGGGATATTTTGGCAAGTTTGTAGATGTGCCCTGTGATTGGTCTGTGCTGCCTCTGTAAGCATATGTGGCTACATTGAGATTGGTGTAAGTGTAGGATCTCGTGTGTCCCCCTGAGAGGAGGTGCTGTATCTAAATCAGCATGTGGGTGTTTTCTCAGCCATTGTGATGCACTTGTGTAGTTTTACCAGTCATACAGAACTAGCTTGGTAGATGAAGACTGGAAGGCTCCTGAAAACAATGTTTGGCACACCGACCATAAGGGAAGATAAGGACCAGAACCAGTCAATGCCGGCAGCCTGGCCCACAGCCCGGTTCTTGGGCACAAATCCCAGCTTCCTCGAGAGCCTGTCACAACCAGAGGACAAATAAACATCCATCCATCCATCCATTATCTCCCGCTTATCCGAGGTCGGGTCGCGGGGGCAGCAGTCTCAGGAGGGAAACCCA
>JAODKF010000022.1:2187239-2235541 GCA_026779585.1 Mormyrus proboscirostris | reverse complement strand
CTATCTGCCTCTTTTACCCATAATATTTTTTTTACCACTCTCTCATTTCTCCTGTCTCTTGCCAGTTTCTTGTATGTGCAATTGGCATATGTATGTAAAGCATCCGGTGCCAGTCAGGCAATGTTCCTACTCCATTTCATTACCTAAAGCCTCAGCTTTTTGTATCCCAACTTTACATCCACACACCCACATGATTATAATTATGGTTTTGAGTTGCTCTCGAGTCCCAATAAAGGACAGTCAAGTTTAACTTGGATCTTGGGAGAATGGTCGTTCATCTAATGTAAATCCAACTTATCACTCTGTGATGTCTATGATGAAACGTCTCTGCAGGTAACTTTTCCTGTTGTTATGGAGACCCACTTTTTCTTAACATGGTGATGAGCTTGTGTACATTAAGAAGTAAACACATGGGATCCGGGAAACAGTTATCAGGAGTTAAAGAAATTAATTGCCATCAAGTCATCATCTAGGGGCGACATGGTGGTGCAGTGGTTAGCACTGTTGCCTCACACCTCTGGGAGTCTCCGCCTGGGTTACATGTGTGTGGCGTTTGCATGTTCTCCCTGTGTCGTCGTGGGGTTTCCTCCGGGTACTCCGGTTTCCCCCCACAGTCCAAAGACATGCTGAGGCTAACTGGAGTTAATAAATTGCCCATAGGTGTGCATGTGTGAGTGAATGGTAACAGTGTGTGAGTGTGCACTGCGATGGGCTGGCCCCCTGTGTGTGTGTGTGTGCGTGTGTACTTACAGATCAGTTCAAACTACATGTGACAGTGCTGATGTGGCTTAGGAACTGATGGCTGTGATAAATTCTGTAAAACAAGCAGAGGCACAAGGGCAGCTTTTGGGGATGTTGGTCGATAGAGATGCACCAATACAGATAGTCGGATCGGTATTGCCGATCCAGACCTATTTAATGGATCGGGTATCAGGCATGCGTGACCGAACCACATCCTGTACTTTATTATTTAGTTTTTGCCTATCAATTGCACAACAGCTCTTTCCCATTTTACATGTGTTTTTTTTTTTTTTTTCGGTATTCAAATCGAACGCTATCGCTGCCCCTCAGTCTTTTTTGCTACTCAGTGGGTGTGAGTACAGTGACTTCTGCCTGCTGTGATGTCATGCGCATACCCCTCGCAGTACAAGGAGCGTAAGATAAGGCATGACGATCTGGGAGTATTATACGCTTTTAACAGAAACCAGTAGCACAGCGATTTGCAATCTATGCAAAATAAAGTTTTGAGGTGGGAATAGCGTTTAATGGACAATCCCATTTAACAAAGCGCACGCAACTGTGAGACAGAACAAAGCAACTTAATTAGACTGTTTTGTGAACTTGCTGCAGCTTCTGCTACAAGAGGGGCTGCCATCGCAACAAAAGTGTAACTGCACTGATGCCAATGGGGGAAAAACTGTGAAAATTTTAAGCATTCGCCACTTGTGTATACTTGCTTTGAAGATATTCATATTGAACTGCAAATGCCTCAAAAACGCTTAAAACAAACAAGGTGGAACAGTACGTTATGTATGTTTGTAGTAGCTTAATTAAATATTTTTAAATACATCTGTATTTACTAGCCTAAAAAAATAATATATAAAGTATAACAAAGTAAAAAGAGCTCTTGTATCGGAATCTGTGTCTGCAGTTGTATATCGGATCGGAACTGAAAAAATGTGGATCGCCCATCTCTATTTGTCGAACATGAAAATGTCTTTGGGCATAGCCTGGAGGATGAACACTGGCTGTTATGAAGGCCGCATTATGCAAGACTGAGGACTCAGCTGGTGTCAACACTCCTCAAGTCTGTACCCCTATTGATAATAGTCTGTAAGTCTGGGAAGTGACCTGATGGACCTGGGTCTCTAATGGGCTTTCTACCAAAAGTGGAAGAGAATTGGGGTTATAGAAGTTGGTCAAAAAAGGTTCCATCTTGTGGCACTTTGCTGTCTTGCTTATATGCTACATTATGAGCTGTATATTATCTGTTTAACTCCCATGTGGCCATATTTTTATGTGTTTTAAAGCTCACATACAAAAACCTTCAAACTGAAGATTGTGCTGATAGACACCCTGCAATAACGTTCGTCTGTCAATGGATTTTCAATCCCCAGTGTTCACTGGAATGCAACTTGGTTTGAGAAGCTTAAGTAGCCAATACATAATTACTGTGACTATACCCTCAGCTGCATGTACAAAAATGCTTTTGTATACATAAGGGCTTTTTCACTTGGATGGAAGTTGCACAAGTTCATTTCCGAAATTGATGCTGAAGATGGCAAATGCATAAAAGCACAAGCACGGACAATTTTGCGGCTATTTCCTGCATGCCATTCCTTCATTTCCTGTTTACTCTACTCGACCCACTTGTTGGCTTCTGAACAGTGGAGAGGCAGTGAGTTTGAATAGTACCAGGAAAAATCTGCATCTGAGGCATTAGCTGGCAATTCTTGCACTTCACGTCTTATCAGGCACCAGCCGTAGCTTCACAAGGTAGCACTCTGCACCTGGCCGCTTCCCACAGATGTTCTTTCACCCCAAGTAAAGCCTATAACTAGGAAGTTTGAGGCAAATTTTTGCCCGTTATTTCATCATCGTCATAGCTGGAGAAGTAAAATGAAAGGTCATGTAACTGTCCTTTTTCATGGACTGCATAAACAAGTTTGGTCATTGCAGATAATAAAACAGGGCATGTTTATTGTTACTCTGTGTGATGCCAAATTTCAGCGCAGGAAACAGGTCTGACTGCTTTAGCCTTGAGAGATTGTAGTTTCTTTTGTTCTTATTTTTGCTGTTGCTGAAACATGTTTGCAGATGAGTCCCCAGTTCTCAGCTCAACCCTTATCTGATGAACAAATTTTAGTTTTGGTCGATAGTAGCATGTCTCGATTTCCCTCTGTTCATTTATTGGGGCCTCCAAAGAGGGTATCGCTAGAGTCCAAACTGAATGTATTTTAAATGGTCACGTTGAAGCTTTTTTTTGCCTGTAATTTTCTCTTTTCAGGTTATTATAGGTCATTTTCCTGGTGATTGTGTGGGGAGACGGTACAGGTTGTACAGAGGCCAAAAGAGCACAGTTATCAGCCATTGTGTTTCTGCACTTGGCTGTCAGATGAAGTAATTTCCTTGATGCCCCTTGCCCGCAGGCTGTCCTTACACATCTCTGTCTGTCTGTCTGGATGTGATGGTTACTCGCATGAAACTGGAACCTTATTTGTCACTGCCATTGGTGCCATATGGTTCCTCTCACGCAATGCAGGTTTATTTGTCTTCTCACACGTATACACACACAGAACCACACTGTCTGGATTCAGTGTTAGGGTCAAAGATTTTTCATGTCAAAGAAGAAGGATTGTGCTCTCAAAATGAGTTTAACAGTAATCCAGGCTTTTAAATAACTATGCGGCATTTGAGTCCTGGCCCCCAGCCCTTTATGAGGCTCTCCACTGGGGTCTGGTACTCTAGAAAGCAGAAAAGTCATGGTCTACCTTTTTAGTCCCACCTCCCACATGGACTGAACATGTTGAGACTGCCTCATGTTATTCTACTCTGGATAGAAGGAATGTGTCCAAACACAGTGAATATATGTGCAGGGAGAGTGTTGAGTCTAAGTTTTTACAGATGTTAGTGGATACCAGTCTCTCTTTTTTGGCTCCTGTAGAACAGTTCCAGCAGATCATTTGCTACAGGAAGTATGTAGCATGTTTCATATTAATGATGTTTTACGGCCTCGAGGAAAGAATCACATCATGTGCATTGAAGTGACTGCCATTGTAGATTTTTCCTTAATTACATGATGAAAAGTAGTGGCAGCTGCATATGATTTATTATTAATATAAGCATTTTGAATAATTCTTGTTCTAACACTTTTGTTTTCGCAACATAACCAAGAATTTGTTGTCAGTCCCTGACACTGTCTGCACTTCTATGTTTTCAATATCTCAGCACATCTCATATTTTTCCATCATCTCGATTTTTGCAGAAAAGCAAGGTCCAGAACGGAAAAGGATCAGGAAGGAACCTGCCAGCAGCAGGAAATCAGGCCTGCTCTTTGGAATGGGCATGCAAGGGCTTCGTGCTGGGTGCCCACTCTCGGAGCGCCAGCAGGTGGCTCTTCTCATGCAGATGACAGCCGAGGAATCGGTGAACAGTCCAGGTCAGTAAGTGGTTAGCTTGGTTAGGTCTCTGTTTACCCTAGCACCATGCATACATTTTTCTGTTAAATCATCAATACTCCTTGCATTAAGTAGCCTGTATTACCTCACTGTTTCTTTGCTCTAATTTTTCTGCTACAAGATCTAATGATTTTAAAATGACAAAAGAGAGATTGTTGGCTGTAGGTCGTACGTTATTTGATCCCAGTGAATGTTTGTGTTGATTATAGGTGTTTGGGTCGTACAAGTTCAAACTGAAAGCATATTTTGCAAGTTATTTCTGTTTACCTTTCATAATTTGTACTAATTATAGATGATTTTGGTGAGCAATATAACAAAAATTATTATTACTCACAGATAAAGATTATGATTAATGGATATGATTTGAATTATAGTGCACACTAAAGCTTAGTGCTATTTTCAATTTTTTTTTAGGGTGTTATCCAACTCCAGTAGTATTTGGAATATAAAGAATAACTAAATGTAGTGTGTGCTTCCACTGTGTATTTAGCAGCAGTGCAGTCTTTGTTTTACATTCATTTTTTTGTGAAAGAGCTCCCTCCATTGGTTAGAAATATTTTTACCACAGGTCCATATAGTGGTTTAATGTACTTTATTTGTATCAGTGGAATATAATGAAGCTTTAATCCATCTACTGCTTCAGATACCACACCAAAGCACCAGTCACAGTCAAGTCTGGGTCAGAAGGGAACACCAAACTCTGCCTCAAAAACCAAAGATAAAGTGAACAAGCGCAATGAGAGGGGGGAGACTCGGCTGCATCTGGCCGCCATCCGGGGGGAGGCCTGGCGCGTTAAAGAGCTGATCAGCGAGGGCGCCGATGTGAACCTTAAAGACTTTGCAGGTGAGCCATCTTTTTTTGTGTTCACATTTCACTTTTCCATGTCTTTCAGCTCACTAATCTTTGAACTACAATTTTACCAGACAACACACTCTCCTAGACTTATCTCACAAGTATTATCTACTTTTGAAATGTATAGAGGGGCGAATGTTAAATGAAATCAACAACAAATTTGTTACCCACTGTTCTATCTGCTGTCCCATGTTATAATAATGTTAAGCGATTTCCCCAAAACAAGACCAACAGACAATGGGAAACAACTTAAATGACTGGATGTCCACGCTGTGCTGTATTTATAGATGTTATGCTCTAACTAAGGGGGCATACGTAAGCTACAGAGTTTTTAATATTCAATTTCAGCTAAATAGCTACGACACTGATATCTGTAAAAATCCTTTTTATGAGCTGCCAGGGTTGGTTGAAGTATGTTGTCTTCTAAATGCTGTTTTCCTTGAAAAATAAAAATATTCATTTATTATTAAGAAAATTACCCCACATTCTCTGGAAGAGTTTTCATTTTCTGTTGAATGTAAAATTCCATTGTTGACGCTTGAAAATGAATTATATGCATAATTATCAAGTAGTACTCGGTAACTTTTAGTAGCTCACATTCCCTGACCAAAGATAGTGGTATTGTGTGAATCTCATGTTTTGTATCTTCTTGGGGTGATTCCTGATATTGATTGCCAGGGTGGACTGCACTGCATGAAGCATGCACCAGGGGTTTCTATGATGTGGCCAAGCAGCTGCTGGCAGCCGGAGCAGAGGTCAACACAAAGGGTCTGGACGACGATACCCCTCTGCATGACGCATCCAACAATGGGCACTTCAAGGTGTCGCATTTAATTAATGTTTAAGATGGCCAATATTTAGGAAATTAGATTAAATTCTGGTGTAATATCTTATGAAATGTTTATGTAGGGGTCTCTGGTTATAAGGACTGCAATATTTCTTTCATCATCTTTGCAGGTGGTAAAGTTGCTATTGCGATATGGAGGGGATCCTCGCCAAATGAACCGGCGGGGTGAAACACCATTGAAAGTAGCCAACTCACCATCTATGCTGAATCTTCTACTTGGAAAAAGCGCTTATACTTCAAGCGAGGAAAGTTCTTCAGGTCTGTTTAATTTGTAAGTAAAAGTGTACAGTGGTCTCTTGTCCTAAATGTGTTGTGACACTTTTTATTTGCATTGATAGATTCCTCAGAAGAGGAAGATGCTCCGTCTTTTGCTCCATCCAGCTCCATTGATGGCAATAACACAGATTCAGAGTTTGAGAAGGGCCTGAAATTGAAAGGGAAAAATATTGAGACACCTAAATCTACAGCCATGCCTATCAAGGATGAGTATGAGTTTGATGAGGATGATGAAGAAGAACGGGTTCCTCCTGTTGATGACAAACACCTACTCAAGAAAGAATTCCGCAAAGACTCCATAAGCAAAGGCTTCATTTCAATTCCTAAAATAGAAGTTAAAACCTATTCCAAAAGCACTTCTCTGACACCAAAGAAGACAGCAAGGCGAAACCAGTCAGATACAAACAGCTCAGATGAAGATGACCAAACCATGTGCTTCTCCCAAACACCATCAGTGCGGCAAATAGTCCCAGCAAATAACATCAAGAACCGGGAGTCTGATACTTTGGCCTCCAAGCAACAGAAAGAAAAGAATAAAGTAAAAACAAAGAGGAAGAAGGATTCAAAATGTAACACTAAGGAAGTCCGGTTTGGCAAGATGAATGATAAGTTCTGCACATCTGAATCAGATAGCGGAGACTTGGAAAGTGAGGATGATAAGGGCTCTGTACAGAGTTCTAACTGTGCAAAGGACTCTTCTGTTATGAGCCTGAAAGAATCATCTCTTTTGAATTCCCTTTCTACCACCTCTTCATCTTCTCATGGGAGCATGAGTTCTCAAAAGTTGACTCAGTCATTCGTGGAACAACATCCAAAACAGTGGAGGACAGAGGAATGGAAAAGCGTATCCTCATCTGCTTGGTCTGATGATAGCTCATTCTCAGAATCCCTCCAGACCAGACTGTCCAGTGAATCTGATTATTCATCGGCAGATTCAAGTATAGAGTCTGCCAAATGGGTAAAAAAGAAGGTGCATGAGACGCGAAAGAAGAATAATATGCACTGTAACACTTTGGAAAAAAAGGCCTCCTTAGACTTTCAAAAGAACCTTGATGGAACTGTGTCCAAGGCAGACAAAGAGGGTAAAGTGTTAAAAAAGCACAAAGTAAAACATAAACACAAAAATAAAGAGAAGGAAAAGGCTCCAAGCTTGGTCCTTAACCAAGATATGAATGAAAAATTTGTGAAGAGTTTTTCTTTTGACTTCGATGACTCACGACAGAAGTCACTTACTATGGGAATAGAGACATCCATAGAGAGCAAAGTCAAGATTACCAAGCACGCCAAAGACCATTTTAAAAAGGAAGACAGATATTACAAAAGCAAGTCTGAGGACAAGGATTGGACTCCTGCACAAGAAGCAGGCAAGTCTGTAAGAGATGAGAAGTTCAAAAAGAAGGAATCCACTAAAGAGAAGTCAAGTAAGGAGGATAAAGACAAAACATTCAAGTCTGATAAGGATAGGAGTGTCAAGGACAGGTCCAAAGACGAGAAGCAGAAATCCCACAAAGATGAGAAAAAGAAAAGGCCAAAGTCATATAAATCAGATAAAAAGAATGAAAAAGAGGGGAAAATTGTTAGAATAGAAAAAGAAAAAAATTCAAAGGAGGAGAAAGAAAAAACTAAAAAGGAGAGGGCATCTAAGGAGGAGCTTCCTTACGAGGACTATGATATTAAGAACTGTTTTTTAGATCTAGACGGTAGTAAGCTTAGCGGCTCAGATGACCACTTTGACCAGTGGATGACAGACCTTTCTTCTGAATCTTCTGTCTACGAAGAAGATAGTTGGGACATGCCGGTGAAGGAATACAAGGAGTGTAAAGCAAACAACTCTGTTAAGTTGATTGTAGAGAATGTAAAGGATGACAGTCGAGACCGAAGGAAAGAGAGTAAGATAAAAGACAGAAAAACTGAGCACCTTGAAAGACATGAGAAAGAAGTTACATCTAAAAAAAGGGAGAAAGATATTTCAGACAAAGTAAGTGACAAGAAAAAGGAGATGGCAGACAAACAGAGACCAAACTATAGCTATTTGGAAAAAGAGAAAAAGAAGAAAGATTTGGTGGAATATGTGAAAGAGAAAAGGGAGAAAGATGCTGTTGACAGTATCAGGGAAAGAAAAGATTCCCATGAATTTATGAAGGAGAGAAAAGACTCAAAAACGAAACAAGACGACATTTTAAAAGAGGACTATAGGAGTGAAATTTATTTCAAAGAGAAACCTGAGAATGAGGCTGTTAGCAAACTGTCAGAACCAAGAGAGAGAAATCACAATGGAAAAGATAAGGAGAAAAAAGTAGAGTGTTGGGAAAAGGAGAAGAAAGATAAATCTAAAAGTGAGAAACACAAAGAGAAGCCAAAAGAAAAAATCATTGTGGACCCAGAAAAGGAGAAAATGGACAAATGTTCCTCTGATAGATCGGCTAAAGATGTGGATAGGGGGTTAAAAGATAAACACAAAGACTGCCATAATAAAGAAAAAGAGAGGAAAGTAGAACAAATTAAAGACAGGCATTCTGATAAAGATTTTCTGGAGTTTAAAAAAGAAGAGAAAAAAACTAACAAGGTTAGGGAAAAGACCTGGTTTTCCAAAATTGCCGACATCTTCACAGATGAGAGTGAGAATGAGGAGGATGTTTGCAGTGGCAGAGGCGTTAAATTTAGCGATTCTCTAAATCAGTTCGACTGTCACCGCAAGGATGCTACACCTGACAGAGATGAGATGGACCTCTTCCAAACCGAAAAACACTTAAAGTTCTCTGCAGAAGAAAAATTCTTCTCCGTAGAAAAACAAAAAGAGAAGGATTATAAAGATAAGAAAAAGGATAAAAGCTTCTTTGATTTAGGGAGAAAGTCATCTGTGGATATACTTAAAGAAAGAAAAGATCCCCTAGACTGTAAGCATAAGGATCGCAAGGACAGAGGATCTTTTGACTCAAATCAAGAGAAGAAGAACAAGCAAAAACTGTCAGAGAAGAGGCATTTGAGTGAGGAGAAACCCAAAAATAAATATAAAGACAAGCTGGACAAAGAACACATAAAAGATAAGAAGAACTCCAAAGCAAATGGTGAAAATGAGAAATCACTGTTGGAGAAGCTGGAAGAGGAGGCATTAAATGACTACAAAGATGACTCCAATGATAGAATCAGTGAATTGTCATCAGATAGTTTCACAGACAGGGGGCATGAGCCAGAACTTAACCTGCATGAATCCTCCAGCATCTGCTTACAGGATATAACTGAAGATAGGAGAGACTCGCTATCACTATCCTATCCTCAAGATAAATTTAAAGAAAAGGAGAGGCACAGGCACTCATCTTCATCATCATCCAAAAGGATTCATGAAAAGGAGAAGGAAAAGGTGAAAAAGGAGAGGACTGAAAAACGAGAAAGGTTTGATGAAGTTAAAGATTCATACAGGCGCAGAGAGAGTCTTCCTTTTGAAAAGGAGTCAATGCCTTTGGAGGCAGACCCATTTACATTTTCCATTGGAGCTAAACCTGATGGCGAGGATCATTTAGAAAAGACTCTAGAGTTTGAAAAAGAGATGTCTAAAAAATGTGATAAAGGCAGCAATACCATCATCAGTGACAAAATGAAAGAGAAAAAGAAGAAAGACAGACTTAAGGACAAAGTGAAAGAAGAGAAACACAAATATGTAGATGGTGTGGCTTCTATTAAACATTCTAAGGATGATCTGAAATCTGGGCTTAAGGAGAGCATTCAACTGACTAGTTTGAATGAAAAGTCTAAAGTAGAGGTTGGGAGGTTTGACATGAAATACAAAGACAGATCTAAAGAAATTCAAGAAAAAGATTGTAGAATGGATTATGTTAAGCCTAAGCCAAAAGAAGAGAATAATGACAAGATAAATCAATCTAGAGATGCAACTCGAAATTCAAACCGTCCACGTGAAAAGCTTCTTGTTGATGGGGACCTCAGATTGACAAGCTTCGGGAAGATGCTGAGCCAGAAGGACCAAGAAATTGAAGAGCGCCATAAAAGGCATAAGGAGAGAATGAAGCAGATTGAGAAGTTGAGACACAGGTCCGTAGAGCCAAAACTAAAAGATAAAGCTAAATCAGGTGAGGACCTAAGGAAAAACCGCATTGATCTGTCTTCTAAAAAAATGTGTCCTTTGGAGTCTTTGTTAAAAGAAAAGAAGAAAGATGTGGACCCTCAAGCTCAAATGATGTCTCCTGATAGAAAATCACAGCCTGTTGACAGTCAGAGTTCAAAACACTGGCTGGCAGGACATCATACGAAGGAGAATCTTCCAGCTTCTCCAAGGCCAGATCAAAGCAGGCCAACTGGTGTTCCCACACCCACTTCAGTTATCTCTTGTCCCAGCTATGAAGAAATTATGCAAACTCCACGTACTCCAACATGCAGTGCAGATGATTACCCAGATCTCTTGTTTGATAACATAGACTCATCTACCATGACTAATTCTATTAAGACCTACTCTCCGTCCTTAGTTGACAGGTGCTCCAGTGCATCACACACCCTTCAGGAAAGCATCTCCATATCTCCCATAAAGAATGTTCAGATGCCTGCTCTCTGCCGGTCAGTGTCTGTAGATCCCAGGAGATCTTTGGATGAGGAATTCAGACGAGAACCTGAGAAGGTCCTTCGGCAGCAGAGCATCCCTGCTACTTCTGAATTCAAGTCATCAGACATATTTTCAGTAGAAGATAAATCATTGGATAAATCTGAATGCTTTTTCCCTCACATTGGAATGCATTCTCCCAGGCTTGAACCAGCCCAGCCAATATTGGATAATGCTTCAGTTGCAATCATTGGCCCAGACGGCAATGGCAACCTTCCAGAAAGTATCTCCAACAATTTTTTGTTGAAGCCCTCAACTCCTATTCACAGACCTGACCTTCAAGAGCCATGTTTGCATATTGCTGCCTCTCCTGCTCCTGCCGCTGCGGCTTTACCACCTCTGGATATTGATGAACTATCAGAGCCATATCATCCACTGGCTTTGTCACCACAGTGTGAGTCTAACCTTCATACCTCTGATCCCTGTAATAGAAGTTACTTCCTAACACAAGTTGTGGAAGACAAAGTTGCTGATGAAGATGATGCTGATGAAGATGATGCTGATGAAGATGATGCTGTTGATGATGATGCTGTTGATGATGATGCTGTTGATGATGATGATGATGATGATGATGATGATGCTGATGAAAAAGAAGTGGAAAGAAAGAATGACCAGGTGGAGGTATCAAAAAGTCATACTCACCAGGAGTCAGAGCATATAAGAGAAAATCAGTCTTGTGCTCCTTGTCTAGCAGAACCTGTAAAGAAGGGCTGGATTGACTCTCCAGAAAAGAGTTCAGAGGATACGGTTTCACTTATTCCCCCTCAACATCAAATAAGCTTTTTGGAAAACGCCAGTGATCCCTCCATCAGTTGGACAGTGAATTCTGATATGACCAATAAATCTCCTCAAAGGCCTTTTTTGGAATTGTCATCGGCCTCAAACATAATACCCTTCTCACATTCAGGTGACAACCTGCAACAACATCTCTCACAATCATTGTCCTCTTTGTCATCATCCATCTCGTCCTACTCTACATTTCCTGCACCTTACTGCCCAACCCAAGTTTCAGTGTCGGTTTATGAGAAAAATAAAGATACTGTAGATGAAGTTCTCATTTCCTCAAAGCCACCAGATGAATGCAAATCAGATCTGATTTCCTCCTCCCCAAAACTAGAATCATTTTTCACTGACTGCATAACATCCCATGAAGAAAATCAGAGCCAGGAGAATTGCTTTAATATGGACAGCTCTCCAACCTCTCACAATTTTATTGCTGGAAATAGCATGGCCCCTTCAGTGACCCATAAGCCAGTGATTTCTTGGGCAGACTCATTTAGTACTGCTGAAGAAGATTTAGGTGACTTTGTACCCTTCCCTACGCCACAGTTGCCTTTACAAGACAAAGAAGTTCAAGAACTATTCATACCGAGGTCCAAGATGCCTGACTACAGAGATTCCCCTGCTTATATTGCATCTCTAGCTAATGAGGAGAAAGAGGACTTGAGTACAATGGGGTTGAATGTACCTGACCTGCCTGAAGCCCCTTGCAGCCCTGGTGATGTCCCACTCAATGATTCTGGACAAAATACTGTCACACCTTTAGAGAATGAAACCAGAACAGACCGACCCCCTGAGGTTGATTCTGGTAATGTAATAGACAGTATAGAAGTGTTTGCGCTTGATCAGAAAGAGAGTTTGAAGTTAGTTATTGCAGATAATAAGCATGAAGTGGAATCTGTGCCAATTGAACAATCTGCCATGAAAATATCAGCAACATCCTCTGACCATGAGACCTCTGTAAACCCAAGCAACCAAGAACAGACTACAACTGTGGAGATTACTCAGTGTAATCCTTTACCTTCTGCTCCTGTGATATCAACAGACATCCAAGGAAATACAGCTCATGAGTCAACTCTGCTTGAGCCTGCTGTCCCAATGGTAACAGTGGAGGCTCCCAAGAAGCTAGAAGAAATTCCACAAATAATAACAAGGAATCGGGCTCAGATGCTAGCTAATCAAAGCAAATTGAGTACTAGTATGACATCATCCATGGCAGTTCAAAGCACCATGAATGCCACTTCTGTCCCTAATGTCTTGGAAAAGGAGAAAGAGACTATCAATAAGCTCACCCCCACCACTCCCACAACCTCTACCTTGAGCAAAAGTAAAGGCCGATCTGTGGATGAAGAGGATGCCCAAGTGCAGCATCCACGCAAACGGAAGTTTCCCAAGTCTAGTCAGCAACAAGTGCAGGTCCAGCTGGTCAGCACAACTATGCAGCAGACAAGGGAGATGATTCAGCAAACACTGGCTGTGATCATCAATGCCATCAAGTTGGATGACATTGAGCCCTACCAAAGTGACCGGTCCAACCCCTACTTTGAGTATCTGCAAATTCGGAAGAAGATTGAGGAGAAAAGGAAAATCCTGTGCTATATCACTCCACAGGCACCTCAGTGCTATGCTGAATACGTGACCTACACAGGCTCCTACCTGCTGGATGGAAAGCCTCTCAGCAAGCTACACATTCCTGTGGTGGGTACTCTTCAAAAATGTTCAGTCGTGTGTGGTGAAGAAAGCAGACTTCATCCAATTTTTTTCCACTGTCTTTAAATGAACATCAGATCCATTTTGTGGTATATTTTAAGTGTTAATGATTTGAACCCTCTCAAAACGCTGGGCAAAATACTGATATCTGTAGTTAACGAGTTTGTTTTTAAGCTAATGGTGTTTTTAAAGAGAAGTTTCCACTGTCTGTTAAAAATTGATTAAATCTTAATAATGCTTTTCCCCATATGTTATTTCTTCCTGACTTTCAAAAATAGTGATAAATATTTAAAGTTGATGATATTTATTTCAAATACATAGATTGCACCACCTCCTTCTTTGTCGGAGCCTTTGAAAGAGCTCTTCAGACAGCAGGAGGCAGTGAGAGGAAAGCTAAGACTTCAGCACAGTATAGAGCGGGTAAGTACTGGAATTATCTTGTGCCTGAAGCAGCCAGGTAGTTTGCTATGCTGGATCTTGCATTTTCCATTATTCAGCCAAGTTTTCTGAAAAATGTGCTAAAGTATCCTTAGCGTTCTTTTCTATTGATCTCTCTTCTTCAGGAGAAGCTGATTGTGGCTTGTGAGCAGGAAGTGCTGCGTGTTCACTGCAGAGCTGCAAGGACGATCGCAAACCAGGCTGTTCCCTTCAGTGCCTGCACCATGCTGTTGGATTCAGAGGTCTACAACATGCCTTCTGAGAGTCAGGTGGTTCTACAGCCCCATTAAACTGGTGGGAAACCACCATCTATTATTTACATATTTAACTCTTCAGTCTTCAAGTCTTTTATAACATAACATAACTTAGCATGTGTTGTGAAGAGTGTTCTGTAGATTCATTGTCCTTTTATGTTTGTTTCTGCTTATGGTTGTTTTATGAATGATTATGTTTGTTACTGTCAGGGAGATGAGAACAAGTCTGTGAGAGATCGTTTCAACACTCGCCAGTTCATTTCCTGGATTCAGGATGTGGGTGACAAATATGACCGTATGAAGGTGAAGTGTTAAATTATTATTTTTTTTGTTATAATTATTTTTGATGTATAGTTCTGTCAGATGCTTATTTTCTTTCCATCCTAATCATGTTTTCAATATTTATTTTTGTGTGAGTTTTGTTTATACATTTCTGAATTCCACATAAGTACCACTCTCGTGCACTAGTTGTCCTTCCTGTAGATAAACTGTTTGACAGCAGCAAATCTATTTCATCTTGCAGACCTGCGTACTAATGCGGCAGCAGCACGAGGCAGCCGCCCTCAACGCCGTGCAGAGGATGGAGTGGCAGCTCAAGGTGCAGGAGCTGGACCCTGCCGGACACAAGGGGCTCTGTGTCAATGAGGTCCCCTCCTTTTACGTGCCAATGGTCGACGTCAATGACGACTTTGTACTGCTGCCCACGTGACAGGAGTGTTCACAGAGCTGTCAAATGTCACCATTAAAAAAGACATCAGACAAAGCATCTGGTAAGGGCTAGCCAATTGGAAAGGAACCTCTTCTCAAAATGTGTTGTATATATGATGAAAACAAACTTGCTAATAATTTCCTTCCATAAAAGGAGGATGACTTTTTTAAAGGGGAAGAAATGCACCCTGCAAGTTTTTATATTTTTTTGTTCCAAGAAGGCAATATGATGGTATAGCCCTGATGTTTGATTTTTGAGAGAGAGAGAGATTCCAAACGAAAGTTCCAACGATGAACGATGGGAAGGGGTGCGCCTGCATTGTGCTGATCCTTATTCGACATGTTGTGCCGTCTCAGGAGAGGCAAAGAAATCTGACACGGATGTTCGACAGCAAGCAGTTTGTCAGTCACACTGGGTTTATACACCTGTTCACTGCAAACAACCACAGATTGTCGAGGCAAAGACTGAGAGATGTTTTAGCATAGCATAACTTTTTTGTCTACTTCTTTCCTTGGGCATTTCATTGTTTCTCTTTCTGAGAAAGTGTCTTCAAACACTACAGAGCCAATACTAGTTTAAAGACAAAAAGATTTTTTTTAAAAAGTATCATATAATTTCTGTACAGTTTTGTATGTTCCAATGTATTCTTGCTGCCTTCAAAATAATTTATTTTGCCACACATTACTGCACAGTTGTAAATAAATTGTGTACTGTAACATCATGCACAGTTAAATGTAATAAAGCATTTTTGTATGTACAGTTCATTTTAGGCAGCACTTTCCCTAAACAATGGGCCAAAATACGTTCATATTTTTAGTATTTCAAGGAGCCATCCAGTTCCTTGCTGTTCTGGTCACAGTTAGTTAGAGAACCGGTCAGATCAAGTCAGAACCAGTTACAACATGACATCTTATTCTTCATGACAGAAAAAATATCATAAATCCCCTTTATCCCATCCTTTCCGGCAGTTCTTACCCTGTAATGCAAGCCATTTCAGTCCTATGATATAGCAGAATGGTTATTAAATTATTTTAAGTAATGGTAATTTTATTTTACACTTACTTTCTACAAAACTCATTAAAAAGAAAATTAAAACCAAGAAAATGCCTTTTACAGTCTGATTAATTTGCTTTATCATTGTACAAGTAAAAAATTAAGGTAAGCACAGGACAGATCAGCAGAAAATTTGTAAACCATTTTTAAAATTTCCATTCTATAGTATAAATATTGTCATATTAAAAATCCAATTAACATGACATTGATATACTGTGTTATAACCAGACATTTCTAATTTTAAATTGTGCAATGAGCATAGGCTATATGGTGTACGTTGAATTCTACTATTACTAAGATGTTGTGTGAACCTTGTTTTTGTCTTTTGGTTTAGGTTTGGTGACTGCCTCTCGTTCCCTGAGAAGTAAGATTTACAACATATGGCCAATTAAAGTTTAATCTGAAACAGTTTCAGATATACAGGGTATTGATGTTTCAATAAAAAGGTGCTACTTTTCTGTTAGGTTATTTTATTTATAAAATAACAGCTGTATTGGAAACCTATTTTATGAACAACTTCATATTTCTGCTAGCTAACATTCTATAAAACTTGAATTGATTCTTACTTATTGTTTTGCTGTTTTTGTTTGAGTTAAAACTTTAAGAAACGAAATGGCCTAATCAGGTATACCTGAAGCACAGACAACCTAAAACTCTCCAGCCCCCAAAGTGCTTGCACTATCAATAGATTCCATTATGTCCTGTCAAACAAAACACAGTAAAGTCATTGAAACACAAGTGTAAGTGACCACATGATGGAACATGGAGGAGGAAGTATGAGGGCTGCAACACCGCTCAGCCAATCAGCTATAGGTATCCATGTGTAGTAAGGGGATATCAGTGCTGTAACTGAATGTATTTCTGGCCTTGGTGCTCTTTGCATTTCCAGGCATTTCTGTTGTTCATCTTATTTGAATAAATACATTAAAACTTTTCCAAAGGCTTATGATTTGTTAAACTGAACTTTTATAGGCAATACGCACACAAGCTTAGTTATGCCTCAAGCTAATTGACTGGGTATATCCATTGCTAATCATTCTCAGTGGAAGAGAAGGCCAGTCCACCTGTAAGTTTTCTTATAATTGTTTGCCTTCAGAATTGTACCTTGTATGACTTTAAGCATAAAAAACTATAATTAGTCCTTAGATTTTTCAGAATGTTAAATGTTCTTTAAATGGATTTATTTTTCCCGTCATTTTATGTATTTGTATTGTTACATGGTACTCTGTGTTCATCATGCTCAGTTGCATGTCGTACTGTTGGACCCAGTTTGGGATGTTATGAAAACATTGTCAGACTATATTTCTATGCAGGTGCACAGTGTTCTCACACATGCTTACAAGAATGGGGAAAGAATGATTGCCAGCATCATATGTTAGTCTTTTTTTTTTTTTTTTTTTGCGTATTTCCAACCTTGTGGCTTGGCACTGTGACATTATGTTACATATAATGTTAATGTCCCAACACGTAACCATTTTGAGCTACAGTATATTTTTGTCCTATGTAAATTCTTGCATTTACATTCAGTGAAGAATTTAGTGTGAATAACACACTAATGCTACATGTCGGCCTGTGAGTTGAGTGAAATAGGTGAGCGATGAGCAAACACCTATAAATTTCCCCGGCCTTTAATAAAATCAGTTGATTGTTTCTATACATATACACATGCATATTCTTATCCATTGCAGCAAAACCTTGCACTTAGCTACCAGTATTTTATACACTCACTGGGTGAATAGCATGATTTTACATATTCTTTTAAATACCAAAATATACACACCAAAATTTGAGCGTGCATTTTCCTGTTTGCTTTTGATTCCTGTTACGTCTTGAGTTTTATTGTCCAGATTTGGATGTCGTGTTTTGTACAAAGCATTAATAGTTGTAGCATGTTAACAGTGCTTATCAACAGAATGTATGTTACCCCTATGTCCTACATCCTTTTTGTGTCTTTATCAATTATTTTTCTTTTTTGTTTTGTTTTAGGCCTGCCTTTTATTACTAGACTGTTTCACTAACAAAGGCTTGAAATTGTGAAGACCAGCCATCAGTAGCTCTGTTAATCATGTCGCTGGGAATATATAGGGTTGATAAAGGCATGACTGGGCTTTTAAAGCCTGCATGTATAATTAAATAATGAAATTAAATTCAGGGCCTCTCAGCCACTTCCTGCTTTCATTTGTATCTTAGAGTGCACAAGCTGCTTAGTTGTTTAGGGTTAATGGTTTCTGAGAAAGTTGAATGTGACCTCACTTTCGAATGAGATGGACAGTTCCCATTTTTCCTCAGTCCACAACATCTTACCTCCTTTCTGACAGTGTGATTCGTTAGTTTTAAATAATGGGGTTTTCATTGGACATTGCCACAACTTCAAGCCTTTTTTTGTCCCCCATTTAATACCTTGAAACCGGACTGTCGCTGTGCTGCACAAAATAAATGATACCGTAAGCATGGACAAGTACTCAAACTGGCAAAAATAAGATATTTATCCGACACCTTTTTCTGACATCTGTGACATAATGGAATCAAAGTCTCAGCTGTGTAAATTTTCCTCTTGTAATGCATAAGGAGACATTGTACATAGTTGTAAATACCTCCTCTTTATACTAGTTTAAACCTGTGTGGAATGTGGGGCTCTAATGGTGATGAGGGAAGGGCTCACTGCCACTCATGTAACGATGTAATTTTTGTACAGTGTACTTGAACTGTGTACATAGTTGGAGCAGCTGAAGGGGGGAGGGGCTGCTTCTCAATATTGTTGTCAGTACTGTCAACACATTCAATGCTGTCACTCAAGCTGTATATATTCTCTGCAAAAAAACAAGGAAAAAGAACTAATTAAAACAAGTTTTAAAAAATATTTGTTATTTTCTACAGTTGCATGTACAGAGAGCGCAACAAATGTTGTTGTCCCTCAGAGATTATGTTCATAAATAAAAAAATTTAAATATCTTTCGTCATTTTTCCTGCTGCAATAATTCCTCTACACAGAACTTAGAGAAGTCAAATAAGTTTTTAGTATTGTATGAACAGGACCTAAGAAAAAAAGTGATTATCAAAAAAAGCACAATTAGGATGTACGCCTCAGACATAAGGTTTTCTATCCATGTTTTCAATCAACTAATTTTATCCAAGGTCATTTTTTACTTTTACCCCATTTTGTTATACTTAATCATGGTACCTCATGTCTGATTTATATTACTTGCATAAAAAGTGCAGGCAAGAGAGATCCTGATGTTATTGGGCAATGTGTTTATACTCATTGTCTTTGTGCATATACCATAGGGTTAGATGAATTTCTTTTGTGGGATGCAAGTCATTCTTTTCATAGTATTTTCCTCCTTGTTATTCTGGCTATAGAAATGATTAATTGGAAAAAAGGCAATTTGTCAAAATTTGTCTCAAATTCACACTATGACCTTAACCAGCATAAGCAGTTATGGGATGGATGAATGGATGGGATGTACTTATATTCATTCACTTTATCATAAATTTGTCTATGAAAGCTTTTGAGGAAACGGGATGTAATTGCAGTTTGCATGTTGATATAAGCGATAACAAAAAAGACCTGGTTTCATCAAATGGATATCAAAGATGCAAAACCAGGAAACCTGTTTTAAGTAAAGGTTTATCTTTCTCTTTGCCTTCCTTCTCTTTTGATTGTTTAACAGATAATGTAGGTTCAGAATAAGTATAGAATGTGTACTTCGTCGGTGTTGCATTAATAAATACTTACTTTTAATTCTGAAATTCAGTGGCCTAAATAGAGGCTAGCTGAGAATCTACAGTTAAAAATGAGTATTCCCCACTGTCAAAGCAGGTATCAGTGAAGATCGCGAGGTAACAGTTAAAAACACTGTAATCAGTGCCAGCCCCCAAAGTGCTTCCACTGACAGCGGGTTCCATTACGTTCCATCAGACAGAACATCGTGAAGTGATTGTGATGAGACACCATTGTTTCAAAGCTGAGTACCAGAATAAAGTGCCGTTTAAATATTTCCTTACTACAATTCGGTACAATTTGTTTAATAAATTGTCATTTTACATTTAAGGAAATTATGTCAATGAAAAAAATCAAAATTGAGTTCAGCTCAAAATGTTTAATACTCTGTTGCTGTAGTGTTGCCGTTTAGCAATAAACATGTGACCGAAAGTTAGTATTTCTACACAAACATATTTTGTCTGGTTTCAGAGTTTTTTCCCATAGGATAGGTTGCATTTTAACGCGGGTTATGTAAAACATGTCTTAATCGTGTGCTTTTGAAGGATTTTGCACTAGTAATTCATGAGTTGGTTAATTGTCAGCTCTATTGTAGTCTTTCTGTACTAAATTAGTACTAGTTAATAGAGGTGTAATCGATTTGTATCGATTTATCGGCAAACGATCCGATGCATCGACGTGAGCGCATAATTATCGGTGCAAGCGTTTTTTTCCGGTTCCATTGTTGTTTTCATGATCCACTCCAACGTATACATGGTCTACACCAGGGGTGGCCAATATGTCAATCATAATCTACTGGTCGATCGCAAAGGTAGTGTGGGTAGATCGTATGGCATAAAAAACAGAGGATGGACGACGCGTTCAACCGCGCTAGCTGCTACAAATCTCTAGCAAGCTACCGAGTCGCCTAGTTAGCTTCCAATCTATTTCTATTTAACTTAAGAAAGGGTATAAGAATGATTGGAGGAGCTGGACCAAGGAAGAAGACAAAAACTTACCACTTCCATACAGGATGGGAGGACGACTGTTTTTTTGTTTTTTTTTTAAAACAATATCATATTCGAATTTCAGTTGCCTCATCTGTCAGTCTATACCTTTGCTATTCCGGAGAAGAGAAATGCGGAGCGGCATTTTCGGACTGTTCATAAAAACACGACATTAGCGTCCCTCCGAAAAGCGAGCTGATAAATAAAAAGGTGAAGGAACTAAAATCCCAGCTCAGTTCAAAAATACTTTATTTATCCCAAAGGGAAATTAATAATGATAATGGTAAAAATAATAATTAATAATATTCAAGAATACTCAATATTTCTATACATGAATATATGTTTTGCATTTTCATAGTAAGGTAGATCATAATGACTTGGTTATTTATTAGCAGCTCACAAGCTAGCCTACCTTATGAGTGTGTGTTTAGTACAGCAGGTGACATAGGATGCTACGCTAAAAACCTCTCAAAGAAGATTACTGACATACTTGTTTCACCGCAGACGGCAGTCATGTTAATCTTCCTCATTCTACATGTCTGTCCATGCAATGTTTTTAATTTATACGGTTTATTTATATGGTTTCATCATGCCATTTAAAGATTAAGATTAGGTGTTGTCGTTGGCTGAAAAATTGCATTGTGTTCGTTGTGAAATGTAAACGATATGTAACTGTGTCTCAGGGAGCCCTCAGGCAGATAGACTCTCGAACTGAGTTGCCCAATAAAACGGAGTGAGCTCCTTTTTTGGCATGAGACGCTTAACTCTATCTGGCTGTTAAATTGTTTTGACAATATCGTACTTAAATTTGTCTATTGAATAGTAGTTTGTTGGAGTTATATTGATGTCTTAGAGAATCTTACTCTGCAAGATCACAGATGACCGTTATCTTCGTCTTCCGTGAGAATTTGATTATTGTGCCTCAGTACAAAGGCCTATCTTCTGAGGGTGCGCCGACATCGCAAACACTGTTCAAATCACACCAAAAGTCTAAAACTTACATTTACGAACGTCTTTATTCGGTTTATCATATTTCAAAAATGAAATGACACATTGTTCACTCTTTAGATTTTTATAACTGTACAACCTAAGATGCCTGTCTGTACTGTTACCCTTGACAGTTAACTCTTCTGCCACTAGAGGGAACGTCTGCTTTGGTCAGAAACTGTCCCATATCCTTTAGGACAGGTGTTCCTAACCTTTTGAATACTGACGGGGTGGTTGAGATCCCCTTTTCAAGCTGGTATTAGCTTTATGACAACTAAGGGCGCTCAGTGTTATTGAATGTTCTAAACCCTACAGTGGAATGTGCTTTACCGTGATCATGTATTGTTTTTAAGAAAAAAAACTTTATGAAGCACATTCCATACACCGATGTTTACATAAATCCACAAACTCTGTAGTCACGCTACTTTGTTCTGTCCCTGATATCTTGACCAGAAATCATATTTTGATAATTTTGTGGATGTGGGTGTCTTCTGCAAAGTCTGTATCCTCATTCCTGGTTTAGCTTTTACAGCTTCTTTCCGGAGCCTCCTGCATTTTCCCATCCACCATCCAGTGATCAGCCCCCACTGCGTCCAAGATGCTTTTGAATCCCTGCTCCCTGAAGTGTAAGTTAATACTGGGTTTTAATCCCTTATAACATGCAAGTAAATTTGAACTATATGCACTGCAGAAATATTGCTCTGGTAACTCTTTTAGCTTGAAGAAAATGCACTTGCTAATGGAATTCAAATAGTAAATTACTTGATATAGTTTAAGGCAAGTAATAACAGTAAAAAAAAATGCACAATTCCTCTCAATTGCATGACTATGAATACTGACTAGCATAAAGTGCTCAATACATTACTTACTTCAGTAGCTGTTCCAGTTCCCGTTTGATTCTGGTGACAATGGGTGGACCTTGATATGTAAATGCTGTATATAGCTGGACCAATGATGCACCAGCACGAATCTTATCCAAGGCATCCTGTCCACTAGCTATACCTCCGACACCAATTATGGGCACTTTCCCTAGTAAAACAATGGGGTGATAGCAGAAATTGTATTTTTCTCTTACATATACTAAATACAACTTGCACATTTTTTGTTTACTTTTTTTTTTTTTTTTAAAGAAAGAGTGGAGGTTATGCTGCATGATTAAGGACCAGGTACACTCTACTCTTCTGGAATCTGAATCCAAAACATTTCAGATTCAAGTCCATAGCTGCCTTCAGGCAGAGACAAAAGCAGCGAAACTTCTCCATCTCCCAGAAGATGTATGCATTGCTCAAGGGTTTGAACGTGAAGGACTTTGGTAGGAATTAGGGATGCTCATATTGACTGTTTAACCATTAACCGAAAGAATGAATTTTGACAGATTATTACTATCAGTTAAATGGTTTAAAATGTTTTATATATATATATATATATATATATATAAAAACAGTTAAACGGTCAATACGAGCATCCCTAATTCCTACCAAAGTCCTTCACGTTCAATAATATTTAGTGCAGGCCTATTTATTTTATTCTTTTTATTTATATTAATTTGTTTTTCTCTGTTGTCGGAAACGCTGCAGGTGCGTGAAAATTTGACAGATTCTGTTTTGTCTTGATATGTTCTGTGTGCTGCTGATTGTTAAAATAAAACTGAAAAAAAAATCTTTGCGTATTTAATCAGACAGTTCTATTTTCATTCAATTCTAATTTATTGGAATTGAATGAAGAACTGCCAATCTGACCAGTTTACGATTAATATTCGGATAACGAACGGCGGTTGACGGTTGGAAAAATTAATCGAAATGAGCATCCCTAGTAGGAATGACTGCAAGCACTCTGTACAGTAGCTTAGGTAAATAGTAACAGTCCTTTTAATTTTACCTCTGGTTAAGCTGTACATCTCTCGCACAGTGGCAGTGGACATGTCTCTTAGGGGGGCACCGCTCAGGCCACCTGCTTCGCACTTCTGGGGGTCTTTCAGCATCGGGGGTCTGGAGACAGTGGTGTTGCAGACAATCAAGCCATCCACACCCAGCTGAAATCCATAATGCGTAGAATGGATGAATGCTAAAGCATAGCATTAGACGCCAACATACCCACAAAAAGTGCACGTGCTACATTGGGGAGAGTGAATGAGGGTCTCACTGGCAGATCATAATGACTTAGGTAGTAAAACGTCTAAATGACTGGGGCAGTTTCAGCTTAGAAGATGTGCACAGTGCTGTAATGCAGCATTGCATCACACCTTTAAGGCTCAAGCATTCTGACATCATACTGATTATTATTTTGATAGCAGTGCAACCGTGTGTCATATTGTACTCTGTTTGAAATATATTATAAATTGAAATACAACAATAAATTGATTTGCAGTAAACAATTCAAGGACAATTTTCCTCCTAAAGGAGGAGTGACTGTGGGATAAAAGTTATGGATTGAGGGTCATATACACCAGGAGGTCCAAGTGACAATAGTCACATGCCACTCTGGAGATCTGTCAGGGATGAGTGAGAGAGAGAGAGTGGAAGGTGTGGTAGGGAAGCATCAAATGGGTCTGTAATGCGTCCAGTTACCAGAATGGTGCAGTATTCCTAGCAGCAGGGTCTGACTGGCTGCACTGACCTCAGTGATGACATCAGCTATGTCCTGCTTGTCCTGAGAGGTGAGATCAGGTGCAATCTTCACTAGAACGGGTGGCCGCCGCCCAGATTGTAAGCCATCCCGCTCTTTCAGAACCTGCATAAAATGGGAGACCCACAACTCAAACTACGTACTCACTATAAGGCAAACTTACTACTGATAAATCCGCCTTGGTGAGGAGACCTTGTAGTTTGAATGCATGTTTAAATATGGTTCTAGTGCTCTGAACCACGGAAAAATGGAGTTGTTTATAATTCTTTAACATGGCCTACACTGTAGGCAGGTTTTCACACTGTGACAGGACTCTCACCTTCTGTAGCAGGTGGTGCAGTTCTTCCTTCCCTTGTAGATCCCTCAGCCCTGGAGTGTTGGGGCTGCTCACGTTCACTACCAGGTAGTCGGCCAGGGGTCCGAGTTTTCGCACCCCCTCCAGGTAGTCAGCCACTGGATCCTGAGACAACTTGTTCTTGCCCAGGTTGATGCCGATAGGGCGACCCGCTAGGAAAAGACCTTGTCACATCATTTTGCTGTGAGCAGCCACATTGGGTGACCAGGAAACGACCCAAGACTAAAATCCAAAGACTAATGACTTAAGGTTTAATCAGTCAGAACTGTTTTTTTTTTATTATTATTTTACTTTGAGCCTGGAACCATTACCTTGTGTATGCTCTGCCTGGGTAACCTCCCTGGCTTTGAGTCTCTCTTGGACAGCAGTTAAGCCACAACTGTTAAAGCCATACCTTAAAAACACATACACACACAAAACTGACTCAAGCCAAGGTTTTTGGAATTATTTTTATCCCAGTTGCATTTTGTCATTTTCTATTGTTTGTGTACTAGTTAAAATGACTGTCTCATTTCCCCCCCAATATAAAGCAAGCATTGCTTGACTCATACACCATGTAATAATCAATTTCTATTTCATTTTGGTTACTTAAAGTCTACCATTTAAAAAACAGAGGAAGTCCGCTATTAAGCATGCCAGTTATGTGTACTGTAAGAAGAGGGGAAATAAACCACTTTTTTAAGGTGGCCTTTATATGGATAAAAAAAATAGACTTGTCTATAAGTTATGAAGCGATTCAGGCAGGGCTTTATGGTTAGTAGAGCATGTACTTTCAGATATGGCAGTTGATAGGGCAGCGTCAGTGTCATAACAGCAGGGGACCAGTCACCAATGACCGTACCGGTTGATCACTGCCTGATCTACTGTCAGCCTAAACACACGTGGTTTAGGGTTCCCATCCTGGGGCAGGGGAGTCACCGTGCCGACCTCCACAAACCCAAACCCCATACGGTACAGCCCATCCATCGCTTCCCCATGCTTGTCAAAGCCGGCCGCGATACCAACTGGATTCTGAAACCTCCGGCCAAGGACGTTCACTTCCTGAAAGGAGATGTGTAGAAATGGCCAGCGGGAAGGTATTCAACAAGGCTTCTTGGGTCATCTGTAACACCTACTGCTCACAGAGAAATCACTGCATATCTTGCTTATAACAAATACATATCCTATGACTAACCAGTGAGGCTGGATCCTGGTAGCTGCTGTATGGTACCACACCCAGACTGATGAATCGTACTGCCATCGCATGAGCTGTCTCAGCTCCCACGATTCTTTGCAGTGCAGGTACAAGCTGGTTGGCATAGAATTGCTCATCACCTGCTGCCGTGAGGTATGAGATAAAGAGAAATCCACCAGAGCCCAGAACTTTTATGGAATCTTTTATAAGTCTCTGAAGAAGAAAAGAAAGAGGTTTTCAATTAAACTGTACAATGGGTGCCGCAATAATTAGACAGAAAGGCAAACATCCTTATTAGTTACTGAAACAGTTTAAGTGTAATACCCACAAAATTGATGTAAATAGCAAGTTAAGAAACGGTACATACTAGGTGCAATAAAAAAAGCCATCATTTGAAGATTTATATTGTGATTCTTTGTAGTTAAACATTATTCGAAATCTGCCTATTTTCTAGTTAACTCGATTTTAAGGTAAATGTATTGATCTTATTCCAAATTGAAAAGTAACATGTATTTGATTATCTTTAATCATACAATGTGCAACAACTAAATACCTTGAACTGCCCCGCCATTGAAGTTGCATAAAGGAATAATACTGGAAGCGCTGGCAACCACGTGGAAATGAAAAGGGAAGATCACTTCCGGTACAGAAGTTGTCGCGATAGTTTGCTTTCGATGTCATAAAACAGGCGGAGCTTTAAGAGCAGGCGCGTTCTTCTGGAGGGCGATTCGAATTTTGTGCAAAAAGAGTTTGATTTAAATTTAGTGTTCTTGCAGCCATTTAATAGTTTAATGAATACAACAGAGGTTCCAAAAGTAAACTGGATTTGTGTGGTGCACAGACGTAGTCAATTTGGGGAAAGTTTTTTTTTTAATTTTTATTTTGATTGTTTTTTGTAACCACACATCTGGGCATGTTTACGTGCATTTACATGAGATTTTCCATTGTATCATTTATCATTATTATATTAAATGTTTTTTAAAGGAGAACTGGATAACTGATATAGAACTTAATTTCTGATAATGGAAAGACATCATTAAAAATATAGTTAAAATTGAAAATTGATATTCCATAGCTGTATTTTATGTGTATTCCACAAATTCGTCAAATTAGTGCTTGTAGTGGGCCGGCACTCACCGGTTAATCGTATTGGTAATTCTTTGTTTTTCTCTTCAGACCACAGGGAACGTTTCTGCGGTAGTGAATAACAAGTTGCCCCTATTTTTTCAAACTTAAAGCACTACGTTAAAGGTTGGAACACAACGAGTAATAGGTACCGTGCATCAGTGCTTACGTTCTTAGTAATAAGAGGAAAACTTCACATGCAAGAAAAGGAAGCAATAAGATCATCAGTATATACCAATTATTGAACGTTATTGTGTGTTAGGTGTAACTTATTAGGGTCTTTTTATATTTATATATACTGTCAAGTGACACACCTGTTGTGGTGCATGGTACATGAAAGGTCCATATTAAAGTCATGAAGAAAGGGGATTTTGCATTTATCTGTATTTTCAAATTCGAAAGGGAAATTTTTATTTATAATTCCCAATACATTACAATGTGGCATTTAGTAGCATTTTGGTATATTGCAGTTCTTTAATCAAGATAAATATTTTCTCTGATTAAAAGACTCAAGTGTTAAACAGATGTAGCATGTGGTATGACGTACAATCATCAGAATGAGTAAAATGGAAGAAAAAGGTCAACCACAAACAAGTATAAATGTAGTCCACGACCAGTTTGTCCTGAGGTACTCATGACCACCATTGCATGCATGCGTAAATGCTATTCTAACAAGCTTGGCATGCAGTAAAACTGGTTATTAAGGCATTTTAAATATGAGGATGCTCTAAGATAAAGGCCAATACAGGCCAACTCCGCCCTTCTGAAACTAATCCCACCACACAGCAGCCACAGTATATTTGTAACAGTGTTACCAAATTCTTCCCCAGCCATTCCATTAAAACACACCACTGAAAGACATTTTATATTGTGGAATAACATAAAGATTAAAGAAAAGAAATCCTAACATTCACACACAGCTAAGAAGCAGAAAGTCACAGTGATGGTCCCCTGGCAAAATTATTTATAATGGAAAAAATGATGTGATGACCAGCTATCATTTTTTGTATCTCAGGACATTATTAGTATTCTTACAGCAAAAGGCCATAGTCATGAAAAGTATCTATTAAAAAACAGATTTTTATAAAGATATTGATTTTGAAAATAAATCTGTACAATTTACTTCTATTCTGAATGTCAAGTATTTACTAGTGAAGCACACTGTGCTGAAACTTTGTTTCCTACAGTTAGGGAGAGAATGTTTATTTCAATAAAGTTAGGCTGGCATGTTTTATAGGATCTCAAAGAGTTTTACTCCAAAAGAGGGTCTAAGGGCTGTCACTACAGGGCTCTGAATGATCTCTTTGCAGGGACTGTAGTGTGAGAAGGGCCACCAAGTATAAAAGGGGGGGAGGGGAAGGTAAATCAGGTCTTTTTCTTCAGATCCTCGAAGCGACGTGTCAGATCATCAAAATCAATGTCGTCTGAGGGTGCAGTGCTTCTGCCAATGGCTGCGACAGGAAGCGTGTCAGGAACAGAGGGGAGCTCAGGGAGGCCGGGGCTGTCAAACATCTGGGGGGAGGTGGGGCCGATGCCTGAGGAGGAGGCAAAATAATGCATTAAGATGCGGCATGCATGATCGCTTGGGACAGAGATTCTGCCCCTGCAGCAAGGGCGTAGGTTTGGTTTCAACATCGGTAGGGGCCAAATCAGTCCAGATTCCCCTGCCCCCCTAAAAACACATGGTACCTCCCCAATATTGGCAGGGACATGTCCATACCATCCATGGCCAAGTCTATGCCCTTGCCCTACAATGACCTTCATACCAATGTTTAAAAATGGGGAAAAAAAAAAATTTCCTTAGGACAACACATGGGAAAATCGGCACTTACCTGTCACCTGGGAAGGAACAGGACTGTTGTTAAACAGGAAATCCTTCTAAAAGAAAGAAGCATTTGCAAATTAAATACAAGAATACAATGCATGTAACATTCCACCTGCTTATTCTGGATATGAGCCCTGAAATATTACATGATCAACCTTTTTTTCCCTGGAATTTACACATTTTATCATTTCAAGCATAGAAATGTATTGGCTTTGTTCCTTATGACTGGAACATCAATTACTGTTCAGTAAAAATGTTTTCCCGTGAATTCCACAGGAATTAATATGCACCTTGAGAACCTATGAATACAATTTGTTTCAGGAAGTAGCTAATAGTTAACTGTGTATCTATTCTGTCCGTCAACCATGGTATCTTGTCTTTAACTGCTTTAGAGAACTGCACAGAAAAGCAGTAGAAAAGCAAGATGAAGGACAAGTTGTAATAAAAAGATCTTCCCTGAAGGCAGAATGGCTGGATCTTCTGTGGTTTTGGGAGCTCTCACTTACAGATTCATAGCTGGGGGGGCAGCTGGGCAGCTGGGGTGGTTGAAAGGCATTAAAGCCAGCAGGGCCAATCATGTGCTCTTGCTGCAAAATCAAGTTACACCAACGATCTTGTTGCGCTTGAAGCAAAAGAATGATGCTTATATAAACATGCAATAAATATTCAATATAGTTAGAAGGGTCTTCTTACTGAGCCTTTGGGTGGGGGGTAGGTGAAGCCAACTGGCATGGGCATGGGCATAGACATTGCCGAGGGTGGGGCAGTGAAACCACCACCTCCTCCTCCACCTCCTGGCTTCTTGAAGTCATCCTTCACGTCTATAAGGTCGGCTTCCTCTGCTGCACACACCTCAGGCTAGGAGAGGGGGTGGTACATCAGGCCATTACAGGTATATTGGGGGTGTATGTATCAGGTCATATCACAGAAAGAGCAACTCTAAGAAGGAGAAACTCACATCAACCATGGCGTCCGGTTCATATGGCACATTGTAGTTCTTCGCAATCTCAATGAGGTAGCGTTCTACGAGAATCTTGGGCGGGGCTTCCACACTCAGTTTGTGAATAAGCTTAGAATTGAAATAGCAAACTAGCTGCCATTTTCAGACAACATACAGATGGACAGATAGAGCTCTAAAATTTACATTTTAAAGAATCAACACAATGACTCGTCATTGCTTACCCTACTGTTGACTGTACCAATCTGGTTTGTCCTACACAGCTTGCCGTACTCCTTGCTGTATTTTGCACATAGCTGGTCTGACACCTGCATTCATAGACGAATGTGAACAGGAACCAAAGGGCAGTGCCTGGAAAGCTCCAGGTGAGTGCTACTTAAAAACAACAGATTAATGATATGCAAAGGAAGAACAAAAATACTGTACTCACAGTCTTGAGTTCAGTAACTTCAGACTGCAAACGTGGAGCCGCCCAGATAAGTGTGGACACGGCCTCCTGAAGGCCTGGATCCAGTTCCCTATCAAGGACAAATAAAGAACCACCTGTCATGACATGTGTTCACCTTAATTTTCAGTGGCAATCTGATTTACCCTTACTTAAAATTTGCACTTCCCTGCTGGAATGTATAGAGGACTGTGACATCAAGCAATCAGCGGTTTAAAGAATCTCAAACTCACTTCATTGATTGGATGAGGCCAAAGCGGGCCAGGAGAAGGTCACAGTGCAGCTCTAGGATCTCCATGCCCTCCACCAGGTAGTCTTCTCTGATTATGTGCTCAACCCTAATACGAGCTCGTTCATCTTTTCCAGATGACAAGTAATCCGCAATTTCCTTCCGTGCTTTCTGAGCTAGTTCAGCTGTGGTAAACGAGTACGTAGTATACAATGATACTAGGAGTACAGTCAACACCGTCACGAACAGATCACTACTGTTACAGTATTTTAAATAAAAGGTGTTGAGTAGTATTATTACATGAAATACATTCGTCAAACAAATGTCGCATTTAATTTTGAAAAGCGCTGCCTGAGCATTCTAGCCAAGAACAAATTACACACTTTATGATTTGTGAATGGAATGCGGAAAAAGTTACTTACTTTTCTTCTTCTCCAATAATTTGAGGCGATTAATGACCAAACGAAGGTTAACTTTAAGTCTATCAGCTTTGAAACCACCTAGCATGTTGGACAGCTGCCTGTGTACAGAAGTCAGTGAACTAGGTTACGGAACATGACCCACACTCCTGTGCTGACATGGTGGAATCACATTTATTTAGCCGTATGGCGCATTTGCGGATTCCACAACAAAAAATCTGATTAATAATTCTAAATTACGCAAAAAGATCAACCTAACGTTTACCAGACTTTAAAGCTCTATCTCCTGGTTACCTGCTAATACTGCCAAGAAGTTTTTATTTTTCAAACCGCTCGACACCCTGAAAATCAAAATACAAGATACCGTCATTAAACGATGGATATTTTTATACTGCAGTTCACAATATGCGCAATAACTAACGGAAAATATAGTATAAATAAAAAAAATCGCATTACCGATTCCTCCGAAAGACGGATAACACCTGTTTTGATTAAGCGAATTTTTTCTCTTCCGGTATTTTCCTACGTAGACACGCGTACGTAATTGACGTCACAAGGGTAGGACGCTGGGAAACCCCTGATCCCGACGTATTACTCCCGAGGATCTTTGAGGGTTTAGATATTCCTAGAATTAAACTTCTCTTTAACCTTACAGAGAACGTTTTATTTTTTCCGTTGTCATTATTTTTAGACTTCTTTTGTGCGCATATGTGTAAATTGCAAGTAAAACTTTATCTCATGTAGAAAGGAAACTAGTGGATGGATATGTGCAACACTAATACTTACTAATCAGCTTGTAACGTGTACAGTAAAGCCTTAGTCTCATACATGGAGCATTTACGAATTTCTTTGTAATTTGAATTAAATCAAGAGTAGATAGTGAAAATAAACTGTATATCAATGCAGTAGCAGAATCCAATTAATGATAGTACAGTAAAACCGGTCTAAATCGACACTCGCGGGACCAGCTTAAAAGTGACGACTTAGAGAATTGACGAGATACACCTAAGTCGATACTTCGGCGACTTATGTCTAGCTCGCCGTTTTGCCGACTAGTAAATATAACACCATACTCTACTCATCACGGCCTCTGCATCCTTCCTTGACCAGTCAGTACATGCAGTAGGCCTATGGGTTCCTATAAAGCCGTCTTTTACAGACTGCCATGATGTTATTGCCCCCCCGGTCTGTCCAATTTCAGCTGGATGTTGAACCCTCAAAACAGTCTATTGTAGGGTGACCAGATAATCCATGTCAGGGAGGACACTTTGAGCTACTTCGGGTTTTACAAACTACTTCAAACTGAAAGGCTCCTGTGTTTGGCTAAGTAGTTCAGGTCTTCTTGTGCTTGACTGGTTTGTTTCCTTGACTGAAAGACTCATCCAGCTGTTTCACATTAGCATTAGTGACAGCATGATTATAGGAGACTGACCAATCAGCAAGAGCTCAGTGCTGAAGTGAAATCCAGGTCCTTTTAATTGAAATGGTAATTTACAAATCCTGTCCTAGCTCCTCCCTGACATGGATTACCTGGTCACTCTAATCTATTGTGCTCTGTCATGGATTGCTAACGGAAGAACTGACAGGATGATTCATTCTCTGCCGTTAATTGTATACCAAGCATAATTGCATCACACTATACTTGTAAATTCTACTGTGATACTAATAATGGAACTTTATTGATCCCTGTGGGGAAATTATTTTTATGCCTCCCTCAACTTGCTCTTTTTTTTGTAGAGTCCGCGAAGGGCAGCCACCTGTTAAGGGTTAAGGGCCTTGCGCAAACATGCTGAGGCTGGGTTTGAACCTGCGACCTTGTGATTACAGCACACAGGCTTAGCCCACTGAGCCACATGCTGTCCCCAAACCACACCACACTATACACGCGAGACTTAAGACCAGGGAGCGACTAGGGCGATAGGTGGGGATTTCCATAATTCGATTATGGGAATCCCCCCCCCCAATTCGAATTGGTGCGATCCCCAGCTATCGCACCAATTCCTCATAATTTTCTCAAAGTTTGCACTCTTCATAATAGCCACCTTTTGCTTTATCGACAGCATTGCAGACCCTTGGCATTCTTTCGACTAACTTCCAGTAGTAGCGACCTAGACTGCTTTTCCAACAATCCTGAAGGAGTTTACAAAAATTCTCTTAGTATGATTCAAACGATGCCAAACCAGCTCTGTAGGGTTAAGGTCAGAGGATTCTTGGGGCCAGGTCATCTGTAACAGCACTCCATCACTTTTCTTGTTCACAAGATAATTCCTGCATAACCTCAAAGTGTCTTTAGGGTCACTATCTTGTTCAAAAACAAATGACAGTCCAATCATGCGTTCATCAGATGGGATGGCATGTTGCAAAATGCTGTGGTAGTCATGCTGGTGCAGCGTGCCTTCAGTTTCATAAAAATCTCTGACGCCATCACCAGCAGAACAGCCCCACACTGTTGCATTGCCTTCTTCATACATCGCAGTAGGGACCACACATGCTGGCATTATCCCATCACCTGCGTTTCACAAAAACATGATGGATGGAAATTTTTTTAAAAAGTTGACCTTATCTGACCACAGCTCAGGGGTGTTTCTCAGTACCAAGAATACAAAGAATGTACTTACAGCCTTGCTAACTCGCCTCCCAAACACAAACTTGGGACACAATGAATCATATGACTGGTCTCGTTTGGCAAGGATGCAACTGATGCATCCTTGATATTCTTGATATTCTCTGGGATCCAGGAATTTTTATAGTCCTCTGTACTTCAGTATTGGAGCTGGTCTTCAGCAAAGGGAAATGATGTAACTCAGGTACAGAGAAAAGTACGATCAAGTATGCATATTGAGAAACACCCCAGATTTCCATTGTTCTAGTGTTCATTGGCTGTCTTCTTTCACCCAAACTTCTGGGAGGGCTAATAATACTCACCTTGGAAGCGGAACCCCGGAGTCAGATAAGGTTCGGTTCTTAGCACCTGATGTTGCTCCTCCTGTCTGCCCGTGTCCTTTGTCCTACCTGCCTTTTTGTTTTGACCTCCTGCGGTCTTGTTTCCCTGCTCTCATTTAGTTCAGTAAACCCCCTTTGTTTCCCAAACACCCACCTTCGAGTCCTTTGTCTTGTATCTTGTGACACAACCACTTGTGAAATCACTGGATGTGCAGTTGCACAGTTATGGATTTAAACAGGTTAAAAAAGCAGTTTCATTCTCAAATGGTACTTCTATTGCAATGTGTGGCGTTTGCCGGGGCAGAAAGACACGGATCCAGAAATGCGGGACATGGCTGTGTTTATTCTAGTGGCACGAGCGAAGATACAGGCAAGGGAAATCCAGAAACCGGGTCGAAGAGGGGTCACGAGGGTCAGGAGCCAGGAAATCCGTCCGACAGGTGAGCTCAGGACACGACCACACTGGGAAGGGAAGACAGGACGAGCAGGGCTTGGCACCGGGAGCAGGTCAGGTACGGGAAGGGGGCTGGAGAGGGAAAAGAGGCAGGATGAGAGATGAACACCGGGCAGACGGACGAGGTTCAGGAAGACGGGCAGACAAAAGACAGTAAAACGCTCAGTACAGCACAAACTCATTTGGCACAATACTTCGCGAGGTACCCTAGACCGCCAGCGTCTTTTATAGTGCCCTGAATTAGGCGTACTGCCATGGTCAATAGCACCGACAACATTAGGAAAGCTGGACAATGAAGCAAATTGCATTGTAATATTTGTTTGGACACCCACATTAGGGAAATCTAACATATTATCTTGACAGTCGGTTACAGTTTTTCTTGGTTGCCTTGAACAAATTCTCAAATGAAAATGGTACTTCTCAAAACCGCATATGTAATCTTAACCGCATATGTAATCCTAATCCATTCAGGGGGATGGGGGTATCAATTGGCCTAATTTAATAAGTTTAACCCTCCCCTCTTTTGCTGTGGCCCTATGCTAAAATTAGTCTTGATATTTGCATACGCTTAGCAGTGAAACAACCAATATAGCTAGACTCCAACGTGGAAAAAGTTGGGTAGCGTAAAGCCTCCAAGTAGGAATAGTTCATTACAGCTGGGACGGGGTGGGAGGGAGTCAAGTTTGTCTATCCTGAAAATTGGCACTAAAAATGCAAATAAGAAACATATTGCTATAATTTAAAAGATCATATTATATGATATCCATAAATGTAACTTATGGAAATTCAGTCTTCGTGGGACCACTAGTTTTCAGGGGCTCTAGGCAGCTACCTACCTATGCTTTATGGTAAGTCCCTGCTGTATGTCAGATATAATACATATATTTATGTATTTATTAGCATGCCTTTCACTAGGCGCTAAAACTAACTAAATACAACTTTGATGTGCAACTCTCAATGTTGTGTTTTTTTCACATTTCCTCCAAAACGTTTGTACTACTGCTGTGGACTGTTTGTAAATGTGCAAACTTTTTTCAGGATAAGTTCCTCTTTATAAGTCTTTATAGGTTTATAAAGAGAGTGTGTCTACATATATTTCTTGCCTTTCTCTTCATATGAAGCCTTTGTAAATGGTCTCCTTATTTCTACTTAAAACATATTTACATGTAGAAATGACATTGATGTGCTGTGATGAAGATTCAATGCTTATACATATATTACTTCCTTTTCGAAAAACCTAGACTTTTTTTTTTTTTTTTAAAGTGATTGAATCTCTTAACCCCCAAAGTACAAAAAAAAATTCCGACTTGGCTTTCTTCCCCTTTCAAAACATTCTGGCATATATTTTTTGGGGGCTACACTGGGCAGTTATGATTATTTTATATAATTGTAATTGCTTATATAAATGTTTAGATTTCTTTAAGAAAGAATCAAATCAGTGAAATACATTTTCTATCTAGGGGCCTTTAGCGCCTTAGCGACTACAACAATGGATGTGAAGAAACTTTTCAAGGTGATGATTAACTGGGGCAGGCTCCCAAGGACAGACATTACTTCAGTAAATATCTTATACATTTCAATTCAGGTAGCAAATACATCAGATACCATAAAAGCAAACATCTGATCTAGGATGTACTGAAGTGGATGAAAAGGAAACAGTTCGTTGCAAATCCAGGGCTTGTTCCTCTTTCTCGAGTGATATTATCATGGGATGTTTCTCAGACTTAGGAGAGGGGGAGAAGCAGCAAAGGGAGGGGGCGGATATGAAATGAAATAACATTTCAAAAGATGTCCCCATTTGTCACTAAAGTTACCCAACGTCTAATAAAGGAACATTCAGTTTTTCTTATCAATCACAAGACGCATAAGCCCCAGGCACACTGCAACTCAGCCAGTAGTCTTTGCAGTTTGCTTACAGTGTGATGTGTTATGGTGCTATGTATGAAGTACACCACGTCCACAATGTAGAAGTCAGGACACAGCTGAACCAGTTACTTCCTGGCTCTAGCCTTTTATCCTTCAATGTGTTTCCTTCCCATTGGCTTAATGGTAAAATTATCCTTCCTTGGTTGTAGTACAAACATTACATGACTCCTGGGCTTTCAGATGCCAGTTATAAAATAGTTACTGATATCAGAAATTCATCACAACGCAATGGTTGACTGGCACAACATTCTGGGTGGCATTAGGTGTCTATTAAGAATATCCCAGTAATTTAGCCAAGACTTAATATGTCATATTAGTAAGTAAGCAACAAATGTTAAATGTTTTTTCTAAAATCACTCAGTATATGGTGACTCATGGAAATTCATGAGTAAAACACACTGCAAACATACATAAAAGCAGTAAAGTATATGAACATTTCTACAGTTATAGGTTGCCACAAGATCTGTCTTATTTTATTGTGTACTCGTTGCAGTTATACCAATATTATGACATAAATTCACAATACCATGAAATGCTGTAAATTTGAAGTGCTTATTACACAGGCAAGTTGACTGAAGTGCACATAAAGGGAAACCGGAGCCCAAATGGAGTCCCTTTCACGCATACCTTCAAAGTAATTGGAGCCCGAATGGCGTTCACGTCGCACACCTTGCAACGGGCCGAGGAGAAACGGAGCCCGAATGGCGTTCACGTCGCACACCTTCTTACGGGCCGGAACGAAGCGGAGCCCGAGTGAAGTCCATGTCGCATACCTTCCTACGGGCTTCAGAGAAGCTGAGCCCCAATGGTGTCCAAGTCGCACGCCTTCATACGGCCCTAGAAGAAACTGAGCCCGAATGGAATCCCTTCTCCGTCTTGAAGTATCCCTCCGCCTGTAGGGGTGTTCTCAGGCTGGCCCAGCCGCCATTTTGAATGTCAAGTTTGCTCCTTCCTCTGTCGCAAATAGAGAAGATTCCAGTTTCCTTTTGGTGTCACTACGCCCGGTGAGTTCTACACACGCAGAAATGGCGCGGTTAATTGTCTCACCTCTCCGCGAGATGTGTGATATATTTATACATGAGCACGTTTGTTTTTTCGTGTAGGTCAGGCAGCTAGTTAAATACCGAGGGGGGGGGGGGTTGTCTCTGGGAAATCGTTAAGTGTAGCTAGCTGGCTAGCGCTACTCCAGACAGACGTTAGCGGAGATTTAACGGTTTAAAGTGGTTAACTGGAGAACTTAGCGTCTTACACTACACTGCTAGAGTTTTCTGTTAGATTGACCAAATCGTACTGTCTCAGCGTTAGATGATATGTTTAAAATGGAGTGTTGTGAGAGAGGCCCCGGTAGACGTTAGCCCGCCCGCCTGTGAGAGTACGTAGTATTACCAGCTGGCTCTTGCTGCCGGAAAATGCAGTTTTTATAGAGGTCGGCCTGGGACTCCGTCAGTTATTAACCCAAGTATGTGTTAGCAGTAGTATTGCAGCATTTGCAGTTCGACGATACGATAGTTTGATTTACCGCTCCTAGCCCCGAGGAGTGAACGCAGATGACTAGCGAGCAGGTCCGCTAAGCTAACCTGAAGTAGTTAACGTGCCTGCTTACCTGTCTGTCTGCGTGGCTGTTTTTACTCAGTGAGTATTTTAGCCGGGGGCTTATCTCTAGGGATGTAATAGCTAACCAATTTTAACGGACCGGTTTAGTGGAAACAGGTGTGTGTGTGTGACTGAATCAAACATCACTTGTCGTTCAGCTACCTGAATTTTGGATTTTTTTTTTTTTTACCTCGCATTTCCTACTTGTTTCTGCAGCAAGTACTGGCGTTATTGCGTGCCTGTTGTTGCATAGTTTCTGATCTCTTAAAGCTGGCGGTATAAACAAATTAGGTCGTTATAAAAAGCAGCCAAAAAGACCGACACAATATTTTACTATGAAGAGAATGAGCTTTGTGATTAAACTAACCGATAACGGTCAATTATTGTATCTGAATTGATCCCGATTCGTCTATAGGCCAGTGGATGAATAGCAATGTTTTTTAAATGGTTGAGTTCTATGGGTCATGTATGACACCTCCTTCAGGATTTGTCTGAAAAGGTTTGACAGTTATGTCACACATAATTGACTGACCATAAGAAATCTACCCAGGCCAGCCATCCATCTACCATACTTACTCTTTCAATACACAGTCGAAGTGTGTACCCATGCCATTTTTTTTAAATGTAAAAATAATGCTACTAGAATTAAATGAGTTGGGACCAAAATATACAGTATCAACTACTAGTAATGTCTTCACTGAATCCTCATCGTTTACACCTCCCTGATAAATGTGGTTGTCATTGGTGTCCTATCACTCCACAGGAACTGTTAACACACCAGATATGTTTTTGTTTGTTTCCCGTTGACGGCTGGCCTGCACTCTGTGTGCGGCTGCGTCCTCCAGAATTAGCTGCTGATGCAACGGTGATTTGACCTGGCGTATATCTCACGCTGCGATTGTGAGGGCACAGCATGCTGAATGCCACACAGATTGTGGTGAAGCTTCTTGACTTTATGCTGCTGACAGGATGTCTGGCTGCAAAGTTCTGCAGAGCCCAGTGAGCTCGCTCAGTCCTGCTGCAACAAAATGACTTGCGCCACCACTGTGTTTTTCTATGTTAAAATCAGGCTTGGTGCTTAACACTGAACAGACACTTGGACTCTAAGTCATGCCTGTGATGTGACGGTCGCAAAGTGTCTGCACACTGTGGCCATTTATAAATGCTTGTTCTTTCATGGAAAATATGCACATCAGATTTGTTCTTTGTTTTTAGAATTCCACAAAAATCACTATGAAAGTGCCATTACCAGACATTTAGGAATAACTGAGAAAAAAAACATACTTTTGGATCACCCTTTTTCTAAAGTAATAAATTATACTATGCAGCTTTTTAGTAAACACTTTCAGCTAGGTGGTGTGTGTCACTGGTCATCTCAGCCTTTCTGATATGACGCATTGAGCCTGGTGATACCAAGGCAGTGGGGGACTGTAACACAACTTTAATGTATTATATTAACTGCATTGTCTGTCATTAAGCAGAATGTTTCATGGATATGCCTTGACACTTGTGCTATGAAAGAAGAGATGGAAGAAATGAATCTTGCAGCTAAGCATGTGGTTGATGAATCTTTTATTGGGGTCTGTGGTTTGAAACCTTAGTGCTTGCCCCATTAAATGGAATGGAATTTCAGCACACTTTCATTTCAGATTGAACTATATGCTGCAACCATATAAAGTCCCCTGGGGTTTATTTAGTAGTATATAAAACAAATATTCTTTTTGAAACCATAAGCCTGTGAGAAAAGTCACCTGTTTAAAGTTGAGGAAACAATATTAAAATGCATATACAGTTAATATACTTTAAATAAATAGACAACATTTCCTAACTTTCTAAGCTGTCATGCAGGTTAGTACATTTTATCCATATGTTTTCAACCTGTCAAAGATAGCATTAAGCATAATTTTTATATTATACCGTGAACTTCAATTGATGGGTGTTTTTATTTGTTTTTTCAAAAAGAGGATGCCAGCTCCAATCAGACTACGGGAGCTAATCCGGACCATCCGGACCGCTCGGACCCAGGCAGAAGAACGGGAAATGATCCAGAAAGAATGCGCTGCTATTAGATCTTCTTTCCGAGAGGAGGATAACACGTACCGCTGTAGAAATGTTGCTAAGCTCCTCTACATGCACATGCTGGGCTACCCGGCACACTTTGGACAAGTAAGTGGCGGGACCTGGTCAGTTTGACAGGCCTTAAACACTTCTACACTTCTGCTTCAGTTCCAAAATTATTATTATTAAACATTTCTTCCCATTTCCTTTTAGTGTACATTGTGCTGTGACTTAAGTTTCAAAGTGATGATTCTGTCTTTCAGCTGGAATGCCTGAAATTGATTGCATCTCAGAAGTTTACAGACAAGAGGATAGGGTATCTAGGTGCCATGTTGCTGCTAGATGAGAGACAGGATGTGCATCTTCTAATGACAAACTGCATCAAGAAGTAAGGAACTGTTCACTTCAGTGGAATCCCATTTGCACATTCTTTTCTGAAGCATTTTTATTTGCCTAACGGGTATTGCGCTATGATTTATCCGCCTTAAGTAAACAACACGTTTTGGTTACGCTTCTGCTTGCCTGTTTCTCTTCCTTTCACCAGCGATCTCAATCACAGCACACAGTACGTCCAGGGTGTGGCCTTGTGCACCCTGGGTTGCATGGGCTCAGCAGAGATGTGTCGTGATCTGGCCGGAGAAGTGGAAAAGCTCCTCAAGACGTCAAATTCCTACCTAAGAAAAAAGGTGCCTTTGCAGCACAATCCCGCTTGTTGCACATAAAACTGCACTGTCTGCAAAGTAGTCAACTGTTGCTACTCAACTTCTTTGAACTGCAGAATTTGCCAGTTATGGGTTATGTCTGCTACCTGACAGTTTGGGCTGTGGATTTTTAAGCTGCATGATGTTCATTATTTATTTTCCCGTGGCATATTTGTGAGCTGATGTAGTGGAAGGCTGAACAGCTACAGTACTGTGTGCAAGTCTTAGGCAGAGAAAACTGTTTAAATTATATTTTTGTTGGTGTAGATTTTATATCCGTCAAAGTGTGTTTAGCTATTTTAAAACCTCTCCTGACGTCACCCTAGTATTGTGGGGAGTTATGTGGCTCTGCACATTTGATCTTTCTCATATGGTTGCCAGTTCAGATCACATGGTTGGCAGAATGATGCCACTGTTGGGCCCTTAAGTAAGGCCCTTAACCTCAGTTGCTCCAGGGACTGTCTGACCCTCTTTCTAAACCGTATGTCGCTTTAGATAGAAGCATCAGCTAAATACGGTCGCTCTTTCAGATTCACAGCGGTTAAAGGAGGAAGATCCTGGCGAATGTGAAAATCGATACATAATATTAATATTTAGACTGCATTTGAACTCACTAATATTTATATGTATTTATATGTAATGTGATTTTATATAGATCATATTCAGTATTGTTTATATATTTTTAGCTTATGCGTTGTCCATGAGTTTCTGCGATCTTTCGGCAAGCTCTGAATATTTTTCCATTTAATTGTTCATGGCCAACTTTCAAATAACCAAAACCATGAATGTCAAATTGACATATGTGGAAGGGTTACTGTAAATGCAGTGTATTATTTCCAGTAACCATCTAGTATACCCATGTAAACCATTGACTCAAAGACAAGCATACACTCTGTCTGGCCAGTCAATACCTTATCAAGTTGTTCTATTAATCTGGTGGTGAAATTTAATAGATACATGGAATATATTTTGCACAGCGTTTGTGTGTGTTCGTGTTTATAACAGTATATACTACTTCTCTCACTGCAGGCAGCATTGTGTGCAGTCCATGTGATCCGGAAGGTGCCTGAGCTAATGGAAATGTTTCTTCCAGCGACAAAAAACCTACTGAACGAGAAGAATCATGGTGAGACATTAGAATGGCTGATGAAGGGACTGGTGTTTAACTGTCACCTCAGACCTGTCTTTGCCAAGATCCATGGCGGGACTGCTTATATCTTGATAGATCTGCACTGGTCTCCTCATGTTGATGTTGTAATAAGTGACTCGCCCCGTTTGCTTGACAGCACCAGGGGGTGTGATGTGGGTGAGCTAATCTGCATGCGGTGCCTCCTCGTTTCAGGTGTCCTGCACACGTCTGTCGTTTTGCTCACAGAGATGTGTGAGCGGAGCCCCGACATGCTGGCACACTTCCGGAAGGTACGGCATGGCTCTCTGCCCCTCATATGCCTTTGCGCCTCCTTTTCCTGCCCAGAGGCACTGCTCAGTTTGGGGTCTGATACCCCCAAGCTGTAAGTTCCAGTGCATTCTGTAAGCGTTCTGCAGCAGTTCCAGAATTTCAGGAATTCCATTTCCAGTTACTGATAGATCATAGATTGTAATCTGTCTCATTGCTTTAAAGCAGTGCTTCCCATTCTGGTTAGTGGGGACCAACAGATGGGCCACGTTTTTACTCCCTCCTGGCTCACAAAAATGTGGACTGTCTGGCAGGGAGCCAGAAGGGAGCAAAAACTTGGACTGGTTGTGGGTCACCAAGGACTGAATTGGGAAATACTGATTTAAAGTAATGATTCTGTGTCAGTGGATGCACAGCTACGCTATATTGAGACATGGGGTTGCGTATGTGAGAACTGGACTTCCACAAGCCCGGTCTCTGCCCCCTGTAAAAGCTGTCAGCTGAGATGAATCGGTCGCTGTACCTCCTTTAAATTTCTCTCTAAGTGAAACTTTTCCGGTTCTTCCTAACATCTACCTCATTTTTCTGTCATTTGTCTTTGTTACAATTCCTGCATTGTGTTAGAATGAGAAGGTAAGAGGACGTTTGGTTGATTGCTGGTGCATGCCCATGCCAAGATATTTAAGGTCATTGTAGGTGTAGTGCAATTTTTGTGGAAGTATTGTTTATTACTTTGGAAAGTCTCTTATTCTGTTGTCTTTGCCAGTCTTGGCAGGCTTTATATGTTTATTTGCTTATTTATTTGTAATACATGCATTCTTGGCCATTATACAGTCTCTTCACTTCAGCAAATCATTTCGTGGCTGTATAATTACATTCACATTCAACTGAATGGCAATTTGCACAAGTATGCTCAGTTTAATTAAATTGGATAGTTAGGAATCATAGATTACATTTCACAATTTGGCAATTTTATTATTTGTAGGAACAGTAATGTCAGTTATATTTAAATAGAATTATCTTTAAACATCTTTAGAAAAATAAAATTTGATCTAACATTATACCAACATTGCTTTTGTAAGCGGTATAGGTCTATAAGAATCTAACCTCTAAAGTGTGCATTATATAACATTTCCATACACAAAGACTTGCTGAGTAAAAAGCAAATTAACAATGGATATTTACGAATAGATGGTTTACTTAGAGGTATAAATGTTTAATTTACAGGACATGTCAATGACCGTCTTTCTGGCAACTTTATACAGCTGTGTATTTATTTTTATGAGCAATATCTGTGTCTTAATGGAACTGTTTGAAGACACATCATCACAGACTCTGCCTCTGTTGCTCACATTTCAGTTGGTCCCGCAGCTGGTCAGAATTCTTAAGAACCTCATCATGTCGGGCTACTCACCAGAACATGATGTGTCTGGTATCAGTGACCCATTCCTGCAGGTAACGGGGTCTTGACTCTGCCTGCTATTGCCATTCAATAAATGCATGTGTTTTAGGAGTGATCAGTGACATTTGCAATTTCAGGTGAGAATATTGAGGTTGCTAAGAATTCTGGGAAAAGGCGATGACGACTCCAGTGAAGCCATGAATGACATCCTTGCACAGGTGTGATTTATCACTTTGTTTTTCCTCATATTTTTACATGAACTTAACAATATTAAGTTGTAGACCGGTTAGGTTTCACACATTCGGTGCCCACCATAGCAAGTCATCTTCTCTACCTTTTTTAGGTTGCAACCAACACAGAGACAAGTAAAAATGTTGGCAACGCCATCCTCTACGAAACAGTGCTGACCATTATGGACATCAAATCAGAAAGCGGACTGAGGGTCAGACTGGTTCTATTCTCTTCGGGGGCAGGGGGCAATCACGTATACAGGAACTTGTTTTAATTTGTAAGGATGTGCACTTTGAAATGTTATTAAACTCAATTTTTTATGTAGGTATTGGCAATTAACATCTTGGGGCGCTTCCTACTAAACAATGACAAAAACATCAGGTGAGTGATTTATAGCGTGATGGTCATTAGGAACTGAGTAGATGTGTGGGCAGAACATGATGTACCTTTTTTTTGGTTCAGATATGTAGCACTAACATCCCTGTTGAAGACCGTACAGACTGACCACAATGCTGTGCAGAGGCATAGAAGCACCATTGTAGACTGCCTGAAGGACCTTGATGTGTCTATCAAAAGGTAAGTAAGACAGGTGTGGTTGTCATTGCGAGACACTCGTATGATCTGTGGAAGTGCCTCTGTGACCGTCGGATGGCTGACAGTTTGGTGCTTTCCCCAGACGAGCGATGGAGCTCAGCTTTGCACTTGTGAATGGAAACAATGTCCGTGGGATGATGAAGGAGCTACTTCACTTCCTGGACATGTGTGACCCTGAATTTAAAGCTGACTGTGCGTCAGGAATCTTCCTCGCTGCAGAAAAGTAAGGTTCATCCATGAGGAAAGTTGAAACATTAAGAGGTTGTGTATTGTGGAGTGTACAATATGAATCTATACCCTTGTGCAAATTAATTAAAACAAGTAATTTTTCACAATCTGATTTTGTTTCATTCCGGACAGTCAACATTATGCCTTCATTAGTCACTCTTTCAGTCAGTTGGGGTTACATCATCAAACGCAGGAAATTTCATCTGTTACATTTTCTGACTAGTCTTCAGAATGATCTCGCCCTGTGCCATATGTCAAAAATGGTTAGGAATTTCATCAAGAAGATGAAAACTAAGTTACTTAATTGGCCTGTAAAATCTGGATTCAGACCCTATAGAGCAGGGGTCTCCAACTGCGGTCCTGGAGAACTACTATCCCGTTAGGTTTTCTGTCCTACCTGGCTTCTGATGAGCTACACTAGTTCTCAGGTAAATACCAGGAGCAGGTGTGGCTCATCAGAAGCCGAGCGGGACAGAAAACCTACTGGAAAGAGGCTCTCCAGGACCGGAGTTGGAGACCTCTGCTATAGAGAATCTGTAGTCAATCTGCAAGCAGTGCTTTCGTGGAATGGACTGTAACACAAAAGATAAGCTTATTCAGGCGTTAATTCAAGTACGGTACTGCGACTGCATGATCATTAAAGACTGCTCAGAATTGTTCAATTGTGTGTCCAGTCGCATGCAAATGCTACTGGGGGGGGGACAAGGAGGTCATATTATATGTTGAAATGTTGATGCTTTGAATTTGTTCATTTGTGGAGTTGTGTGAGATTTGCAGGTTCTTAGTATTTATTAAATTGTTCCATGATAAGTATACTGTATGTTTAACTCCCTTTGACTGCTTAGTACTCAATTCAGTGTTTTTTTAAAAAAAAAAAAGTTCTTTATGGTCAGGAATGTTGTATGTTCTCAGCATTTTGCCTCGCTTGTTTTAAAAGTCGATAAATCTGCGTTGTCTCTTAAGTTGCACTTCTGGTTCTTGATTTGTCATAAGTGGTGTGTAGTTGTTATGTAGCTTCTTCTCCAATACTGCTTACCCTTGTTTGGCCAGTCACTGAGTCTGAGCCTAGCTGCACATATGCCTAGTTGACTCCTAGACACATGTTTGCAATGTGCTACAATTCTCAATTGTGCAATGCTTTGGACAAAAGCGCCTGCAAAAAATGTAAACGCAAATGTCTTCTGCTACGTTGAGTTCAGGCTTTGTGTTTTGCTTACAGGTATGCACCCTCAAAAAGATGGCACATAGACACCATTATGAAGGTCTTGACAACGGTATGATTCCTGCTGGTTCAGAGATTGTATATTATAGAGTGTGTATTATTACTATACAGTACTGTTGTACTGTGTGTAAGATTTGATGGATGGTTATTTATGGATTGATCCCTGAACTGTAAGCATAAAGACGAGTTTCAAAGCAGTGACAGCAGCTTATGTATGTCTAAATGACATAAGCCTCAGGTAACCGTGGCTCTATTCTTTTCTTAGGCGGGCAGTTATGTGCGAGACGATTCTGTACCCAACCTCATACAGCTGATCACCAACAGTGTGGAGATGCACTCATACACGGTACAGAGGCTATACAAAGCTGTGCTGGACGACATCTCGCAAGTAAGTGGCCAAAGAACTTGTTTTATGAGCACTGCAGAACAGAAACATGTCCGTGCGGATTATTTGTTAGGATGTGACAAAAGTGTGTGTGGGGGGGTAACTGTCACCTTTGACGTACTCTTGCAAATAGCTGTGCCTTCTCATGCTGACCCTGTGAGAGTGTCAGCCTTGCAGTAATGAGACCGACTTCTTTTTTTTTTTTTATTGTCGTAATGTGAAGATGTGTAGGGGTTTTTGGAACAACAAGCACTGCAAGTAGTATGCTAGCAACGATTTGCAGCGTTGACATCTCCAGGAATACATCTCAGCTTGCCATCACAATGCCATCAGTTGTTGGGAATGAATCATCTGTGTTATTGCACAGATGGGGGGCGACAGATTGCTTTTTAAAAACAGAATATCAAAATGCTTCAGCATGGCCCCACACCATGCTGACACCCCCTGGGGGCTTTGTGTTCTCTCTCTAATCTGTGTTGACTTTGATAAGAAAAAGAAAGATCATTCGAAAGTTGCCATTCTCGATAGCTTAAGGAGAAGCAAACGGTGTCTTGCATATGACACTGAACTTGTTCTGTTTTCTGGCTGTGTTATCTTCAGCAGCCCTTGGTACAGGTGGCATCCTGGTGTATGGGCGAGTATGGTGACCTGCTGGTGTCGGGTCAGTGTGAAGAGGAGGAGCCCATTCATGTACGTACCCTGTGCTGCTGCTTGGTCAATGAGTCTTTTCTACTTCTGCATCCTAACCTTAGTGTCTTCTGTCTACTGTGAATTACACACAGGTCACAGAAGATGAGGTGCTAGATGTTTTGGAAGGCGTCCTCGTGTCCAATCTGTCTTCTCCGATAACTCGGGGCTATGTGCTCACAGCAATTATGAAGCTCTCTACACGTTTCAGCAGTGTGAAGTACGAACTTTTACTGCTGTGACTGTGACATAACTTTTCTCACTCTGTTTTCTCTGCTCGATCAGATGTCATTTTCCCATGTGTGTGTTTGTGTGCTTGCAGTCGAATCAAGCGGGTTGTGTCTATATATGGGAGCAGCATCGACGTGGAGCTCCAGCAGAGGGCTGTGGAGTACAATGCGCTTTTCAAGAAATATGACCACATGAGGTATGTCACAATCGCATCACTCTCCTATCACGCTGCGATTGTTGTCCTTGGTGCTTCCTCAGTTGGTCTTCTGTGGCTCTTTACTGTAATGTGCTCTTTAATTGACAGAATGTAAACAGGTTTAGTTGTGTGCTATAGCTCAGTGTTACGGTTTCCACTTTTTCCTTTTTCATACTTTTAGAGGGGGAAAAAAAACACTTACTAAAATATTGTCCTTATGTGAACTCACATGCCGGTGTTTAATATGTGTGCAGGGACTCACACATACTTGTTTAAATTCTCTGTGGAAGACAGGGCTTTCTTTGAAATGCCCTGCGTGAGATCCCTGAATGGTCGTGCTTTTAATCATTATGTTATCATGCTCACATTGTGTATGTATTGCAGATTTATAAAAATATAAAATATGCTTGACAAAGTTCTCACTTTCCATAACTGCCTACAGCCTATGAGAATTGGACAGTTGATCTGTGATTTGACCCTGAAATCCCCATTGCCCCCCCTGCCCCGTATTGTTCTTTTTCCTGTAGGTCTGCCTTATTAGAGCGAATGCCCATCATGGAAAAAACCACCACCAATGGCCCCACAGAGATACTGCACACCAATGGGGAGGCAGAGCCTTCGGTTCGGGACTCCAAACACCCTCCCAACATCCCACAGCCTTCTTCCCAAGTGAGGGAAACGTAATCTCATAGCCAGCATGGGTCCAGCATGTGCTATTCACTGGGGTGCAAATCTGTTACTGTTACTGAGTGGCCAATGACTATACCTTCATCAGTTTTGGAACATGCCATTTTTGCATTATATGCATAATTTGTTTAATTATTGCCCACTGAGTCAGCTCAGATGTCATTTATTGACACCTTCACCATGACATTTTAAATTATACTGTTTTAATGCTGTGAATTGTGTCTTTGTTGAAGGCTAATGATCTGTTAGACCTTCTGGGAGGGAACGACGTAGTGCCTGTGATCCAGACTGAGCTGCCCACGAAACCAGCATCCTCTGGTGGGGAGTTACTGGACCTACTGGGGGATCTTTCGCTCTCAGGTAGGTAGGGCTGGTCCGAATACCATTTTTTGAGCTTCGAGCATTCGGTAGTGATCAACGTCGAATATTTGAAGCTTCGGTGGGAGGGGGCTGAATATATTCTTATCTCTAATAAAGGCAGGAATCTGTGTGTGTGTGTGTGTGTCTGTCTGTTGCATTTTTATGTCGAGAACCGTTCATCCAACTGCTGCGGACGCAAGGGAGTGCAAAGTCGCATTTTTGTGTAATATGGATACAGGCGCGACACTTTCAGAATGAATAAAACTTTAATAAATGACAGAACAACACGAGCCGAAAGCCGGGTGCTACATGCGGCCCGGGCAGGGTTTATATTATTTAAGAACGAACACTGCACTATAATACAAAACAATAACAGGTCTGTTAGAGCAATACTTTAAATAAGGTAGCCCGACATTTATCAAACAAACAAATAACTCCCAAATTAGCAGCAC